>BMAO01023353.1:0-600000 GCA_019973975.1 Trichonephila clavata | reverse complement strand
ATTTTCAATTAGGAAAAAAAAAAACATAAATGTGTTCAGTGTCTGTGACATTATTATACAAACGTCTTGAGTAAGTTGCTGTCAATATATATGGTGGTAAAAATTAAAACGTCACTGAATTTTTAATAAAAGTCAGTTTCTGTGCATTTTAATAAAAAATTTGCACATTATTAAAAAACTTTCAAATATTGTAACAAAATTGAATTAACTTTCAATAAAATATCATTTCGTTTTTTTTTTTTTTGAAGGACATTAAAATACTTATATTAAATGTCCCTTCAGTAAGTGTAAAAAGGGGCTCCTAATATTTTTTTCAAATATTATCTGGTTCTAATAACCGAAGAAAATTTTTGACGAACTAAAAATAATTCACATTCTTTTCTAACTAATTACTAATATAAAATTATTAGTGTGAATCAAGTTTTATTTATCAACCTTTATTAAAAAAGCGTTACCATGACTTATGTATTTGATAACAACGAGGGAAAATTCTACATTTAACATTACTTATCTTTGTAAACATAACGAACTTTGTGACAGTAGTTTCCATTGTTATTTTTACAAATTAGTTCTATGTTTGATTGTTCGATATTTTACAATAGCCTAATAAATCGAAAATATTATTAGATTATAATTTACTTTAAGTTGTTAATTACTTCATCAAGTAATGTTTTTTTGTTCATGATGAATAATTTAGTCTTGAAATGTAACTTCCTGTGAGATATTCTAGCACATCAAATGTAAAATTGATAGAAATGGTACTTACACTTAGTTATCACACTGCAAGGTAGGACATATCTTACCTGGAATAAAAATAAAATCATATGAATCTGAAATCAATGCACATCTTTTTAAAAAGTCATAATCGAACTGAAAAAGGAACTATCTAAAAATTTTTCGCATCTCACATTTAAACTTCTAATGTTGTCAAAAATGGAGAAGTCAAGTGCTTTTTCCTCCACATACACATATATAGATATATATATATATATATACATGTATATATAAATATGTTATTGGAATTCTATAGAATGATCAAAGCTATTTAAGGAAAGTATGAAAAAAGGCATGACAAGGCTTTATTTCAATGACGTACATTCCTAAAAATACAAATGTTATTCTGACAAAATAATGAGAGGGCGCTTAAAAAAATTATTCAAAATATACGTAAAGGAAAATGAAATAGTTGTACTAAACAAAATTTCTGTTCTTATTTAGGAAAAAAAAAATTTCATGTAAAAATAAATTAAATCTAACCTACTTGTTGCAACATGGTAGGCTTGAATGACATTTTAAATTACATTTCATTACATTTTTCACGCAAAGATAACTCTTATATTGGTATGTTGTTTTACACATACATTTGACGGATCCTTGGCCACTTCCATCGGACTGAGCAATTACAACTGACAGGAGAAGAATTTCGTGGTCAGGAATATTTTAAATTCTAAGCAAGTTCTTAGGGCAGAAAGTAAGTTGTGATTTCCCATATACTTGTTTCTGAAATTCCTTCAGAAGCTCTAAGTCGATAGAAGTCATACTTTCCCATTCATTACTAGTGCCAACATTTTGGCATTCGGAAAAAATTCGTAGGTTTTACAATATCTCTTTTTTAATAATTTTGTGTTTCTTGTGGCAAGGTTCACAAAGGTGGATGTACAGTTCAATATCATAACGTGTAACACTTTTGTATTTGGTTGAAAGTTTCAGAATTCTATAGCGACCTCAGAATCCGTGATGTAATACTGTGTAGCAGTGCTTCCCAACTCTTTTATCTCTTCCAGACTGGTCAAAGTTTAATAATTTTACCACAGTCTGCCAAGTGAGGGACGTTGATTATTTATATTTTAAATTCGTTTGATTTAATAATTTAACTGTATTTAAATATGCCATCAAAATAAAATTCGGTTGCACCAAAAAAAGAATATAAAGTAATTTTACATGAAATATAAACTGATTTCCATGGATGGAAAGTCGCACAAACAAGAGAGAAATACAACCCAGTAAATAAAATGGAAATAATTAAATGCTCCTTGAGTGACCCCATACCGTTTGATCCACGAATCGAGTGTTGGGGACCACTGCTATATGGTATTGACGGCTTCTTTAACTGTTTAAATGAGTTTACTTTTATTTTCCACAAACAGCCCATGATAGTTATTTAGCAACCAATAGTCTCTGGATTCCTTCTTAGTAGTCATTTTGGCATTTTGTACATCAGTTATTAACTCCTACTAAGTAATTTCAGTTAAATTTTTCTTTCAGGATTATAACTAGAATTTTGGCCAGCTCATCATCAAATAATTGTATCATGTCAATAGACCAGCCTTTTAGCTGTGGCGTGCCAAATCAATCCATCAATATGATTCAGCGTACCACACGATACGGCATTTTTAAAACAACTCAAAAATTGACAATTTTTTTGAGTAGTGCAAAACACCACTGAGAATTGTACCGAGAGCCACACGTGGCACCTGTGCCATAGGTTGCCGAGCCCTGCTATAGACCATGACTCCATCTCTAACACCAAACGTTTCTCCTTGATTTTCAAGCAGCACAGAAAAAAAAAACCCAATTTTTTGTTTAAATAGCTTTAAGAAAAATGAATATTTTGACACTCCCGAACAAGTCGCAATGTGCAACAGACAAATTCTGAGCTTCAGGCACGCGTTAAAAGCCTCGTGTCTTGCCAGGCAATATTTGAAATGAATCGGAAATGTATTTCATACTTTGCCGGTTATTTAGGATGCTTGGGATTTATTAGTCTTCTTTTGAATTATTTATTGCTATATATATATATATATATATATATATATATATATATATATATATATATATATTATCAAATGCCTGGCCATTGACCATCAGGTCATTAGGCAATGAGCTCTCCAATATTATTTACAATATAGTCCAAATTCTTAACTTCAGAGCACACGTCAAGATGAGCAGCGTCCATGGCATGTCCAGAAGCACACAAAACACAAAAAGGGGAGTCAGTCAGTTAAAAAGGAACAAATGAGAGCAAACGCAATCGTGTCCAGTCAACATTCTAAACTCAGCCGCAGCAGCAGTACGAGGAGAGTCCGAGACACAGTTAGGTTTTAATAGTACTCTCCATGATTTATTTTTGGCAGCACTGGCGGCAGCATCTTGAAAGCATTTTTTATAAATCCTAACAATTTCGAATTTTGCTGAGTGAAGAGGCAGGTCTCTAGTAGATTTTTGGAGAATATTTGTGCCTCTTTTTACTAAAAAGTCTGCCATTTCATTTCCCCAAAGGTCACAATGGGAAGGCATCCACTGGAATATATATATATATATATATATAGAGAGAGAGAGAGAGAGAGAGAGAGAGAGAAAGAAAGGGTGCACATATGCATATATATGATCTAAGAATTTTCAAATGTTTTTTGCATATGTAAACCTTTTATTAATAATGGATCGGAGCATTATGTTATATATACGATTTTTTCCTTTATATAAATAGAAGGTGGAAGTTTGTCTAGCGATAAACTTCTTTAACCACACTACAAAAAGCAGTCCTTTCAATCTGCTATGCTTGAAGATAATGCAGTATCTGTATTTTTTACTTGTAAAATTTAAATGGATAATTTAAATATTTTGTATCCAAATCTTTCTTATCTCTCGTCTTGAATATGCTAATATAAACATATATATATAGTTAATTTAAGAGAATGATGTCTAACATAACATAAGTTTTAAGCGACCACTGCAATGAGTGTTTGTTGTCGCGAAGTCAAGGTTGTCGTTGTTTCTGTTGAATCTTGGTTTCCGAATACTAGGGTCACTAAAGATCCGTCATGTAGAAGGGATGATGTACGATGAATTTGTGAGGCATAAATTCCTCACTTTTGCATAGAGTGGAAGTCTGAAGAGCAGGGTGCCAGCTCAAGTGCAGTCCTTGTCACTCGACGGGGATTCAAAATTACTATGTCCGTCATCAATAGCCCTAGCATAGCTTCATAATGTGACGTTAATAATTAGTCAACATACAATTTAAGACATTTTTCTTTTTCTTAAGAACTATTTAACAATATATTGTCAATTAATTTTGAGGCTTTCCGTCAAATGCTTTTTCAAGAACATTTTAATATTTATAAATTTAATTTGATGCTCTTATAAATTTAATTTAATGAATTAAATAAGTAGATATTTTTTTTTCATAAAAAACACGTATTTTTTATTTTCATTTATGGATAATTTTGACATAGACTTTTTCATCCAATTAAGTCGTTCGTAATGTTCTTTTCACAGATCCTGTGAAATACTAATAAAAATTTTATATTCTTATTTTAAACTTTATTATAATAGCAGCCTTGTGCAATTTATTCTGAATTTCTTTTAAACATGATAAGAGATATTAAATACATTTTACTGAATAATACCTTTAGTTGAAAATTTTACAAGGTTACAATCAACGATTGAAACAAATGCTTCTTCAGAGTAATTCTAAAAGGCATGCTATTTAATAAAATCCCATAACATTACCAGAAAACTTTCAGTAATGCTACTTTGCGAAGTCTGAATTGCGCATTTCTACAAAAATTTGAATTAAAAGAACGAGAGACCAAAACATTTCAAAAAATTAAAAAAAACTGAATTAAAGCTATAAGCATGCAAAAAATTATAAATCAGAAAGAATTTTGAAAATTTTAATATTGAGTTCTTGTAATTAAACAACTAATATTTGAAAACATTTGTAGCTGTATCTAACAATAGGATGAAAACCAAATGTTATAAGGGAATTTAATAGGGAAATAAAACCCACCGAGGAAAAAAACAACTTGTAGTCTCCGACTTTAGGAAAAGGGAAAAGTATGGCACTGCTTTAGCTCACGTAGCAAAAAGACATGGCAGCAAAAATAAATAAGAACTCGAAATGCACATCAGGGCTAATATAACTGGTACTAAAATCTATGGAAAGTTCTAAAAAAGAGACATTCCGAGGACTATCTCAGCTCAACATTACACATTATATTTTTATAATACATGATATTAATATGTTTTAGCGAAATAGTTTTATTTTCACCAGTTTTATTCAACCATCACTTCTGTAAGCTTAGAACTTGTCAAAACACCAAACAAATACCGTAACGCTTTAAAATGTTCAAGAGACTGCTCTCTTTCAGATTCTATCAAATTGTGAATTTGAATTTCGGATACATATATAAGCCACAATTTTTTTCTTCGAACTTTTCTCAAATTTTGAGCTATTTTAGTAGTTAAATTAAGGTGCAAATGAATCTGAGTTAATTAAAACATTTCAGTTTAATTATAAACATTGGCTCTTAAATAAAGATGGAGGAAAATCTCTCCGCATATTTAAGGTTAAAACAATCTTGGTTATGTGGGCTTAAATAAACTTCACGTAAGAGTTGTAATTCTTTTAATATATGAGAAGTATTACACTCCTCTTAGTTCAGAAAATTTAAAATGAAACTAGCAATTGATAAAATAACAACCAAGTTGAATAACGCACCAAAACATAGCCTTTTAACCTGATACGTTTTACTTTTTCAATGCATCCTAAGAGTCAGAAACTAAAAATGATTATTCCTCGCTTGCCATTTTTTTTTTCCTAAAAAGAATTGCAATTCTTCGAATGGAAATAGGGAACAACTTTCAGCTGATATTCTGTACATACATCTCATGAAAAGAAATTTTAGCTCATGATTATATTTTCAAAATGTTATGCAAAAGAAGTACCTGAACTGTCGGAAAAAACTGAATCTGATGAAAGTCAAATATAGAATATCTTTCTTCTTACAAGCAAACGACATCTTGCATACGAAATTGGCTGTATAGAAAATGTTATCTTATGTGCCAGACACCAGCTGTCTTGCAAAATTTAACATCTGCCTGCCAAATAACTCGAAAAGAACTTATAAGTTACTTACCTCTACGTTTATAATTTGTTTGTATGGCATGTATGTTATAAACATTATACATAACTTTGATTAAATTATGAGACGTTTTTGTTTTAAAAATAATTAATTAATCGAAAAATAGTTTTGAAACTAATTGAGTTATTATATTTTTCAGAAGCTTCTCTAAATAATAGTTATAAGAGGTATATAGTAAAAAAAAAAATAAAAAAATAAGAGCTGTGCAGGACCTATTATTGCATATAATGTACATTAGAGTACGAAAGATCGGAACATATTAAGTTCATATGCAATATTTACTGATTTTTTTAATAGTTCGAGAATTTAATTTCATTAAAATCATGGTTTACTAAAAAAAATTATGGGAAATATTGAAATTCAATCTTGAAAATATACTTAGGTAACAATTTTGTAAAAAATTCTTAGAAGGAATTCATATTCAAATTTGTTTAAGGGAAATAATTCTTATGATTGAAATTATTGGCTATGCTCGAAATAACTATAAGATAGAGATCCACAAAAATGATATAACAAAACTAGATAATTTAACAATATTATTTTATATCCCGTACACTATTTTCTGTAAACATTCGAGGGGAAGTTAAACAAACAAGAATGTCAATCATTGAATTTTCAAAATTTTTGTTATATTTAAAAAAAATTACGTGTTTTATAAAAAAAAAAATGAAGTTGTCTACATGGCAAAAGAGTTATTGTATTTCCGGCTGAAAGTTCAATAAAGGTTTCCCTGTAAAAACATATGCTAAAATCTTGAAAGTTCCATTAAAATTACAAAGGAATTTCTTCTTGGTCGGGTTTACTTGAAGAATATTCAAGATGCTTATGAAAATCATGAAGTGGGCTGCTTCCGTGAAAATTATTATGATAAATAGTTTTTCTAATTTTTCTGTAGGATAGAAAATGTTACAGGTTCTGCACAGTACCGATCGGAACACCTATTCTTTTTTAGGGACTGCATAAAGATTTACATCTTGTTAAAGAATATGAGAAAATAAATTTAAAAAAAGGAAAAAAAATTGCAATAATGGTTACTAACAGAGTTTTCCTCCACGTGAGGAAAAGAGGATATAACTGGGGAAAAAAGCAATTTTCAAAAAAATAAATTTGTATTAACTTCTTGAATTTATACATTCTCTATGTATATACATAGAATTGCTTTTATTATTAATATTCAAAATTAAGTAGAATAAATCATTTGAAAACATTATAACCTTTATAAAAGAAAAAAAATTATTTTAATATTAATAAAACTGTTAAATAAAATTTAAATTATTTCAACATAATATACTAGTTTGCCTTTGATTCATTTTGCTGGATATAAATAATAAGTATTATTTATATCCAGCAAATTAATATTTAGTAATATATTTTAATTCTCTATAATTTGAACAAATATGTGGAACTTTTCGGTGAATACATTGTTTTAAAATTATACCTTTAAGATGTAGTTAACTAGATCTCGATTAAAAAATATTATTATTTCATTGTATAAAGGTTTTTTACACTCTTATAAGTAAGCAAAAACGCTATCTAAAAAAATAATTTTTTTGAAACATTTCCACAGGCACCATTTGTAATGGGGCTTATAATAGATAAAATACTTTAATTTTTACTCGTAATTTTGTATGAACATGGCCTTATTCTTCTGAATAAATTAATTAAACAATTAAACTTAAGGACTTAAGAATACACAAGCAATTATTTTTATTAAAATTTGTAACCACATTTAAAAACTTTGAAAAGTCATGGTCTAGAAAGTATATGTGTGCGTATTTCTCCTTGGAAAGAACATGATTCCAATTCAAAATCTTTTTTTGTCTTCTTCCTTATTTCTACTCTTTGCTCAATTTTACTTAAGACAAGATTTAAACGAACGAGTACTGAATAAGTTCCTAAAGATTTTTTCCTACACTCTAATAACAGATCAAATATTTCCGTTAAAAGAAATCGAAACTACGAAAGTTTCGAATCCGTAATTAACTCCAAATCACTGATGTGCAAGAAATCGCAAGTCTTAGGTGCATAATGATATTTCAGAATCAATGAAGGGAAGTGTAGGTTCGATTTTTCTATAATGATGTGCTTTGATAGTGACAATCAATCATTTTAAAACTTTGTGTTCCATTAGTGTTGTCGATATTGTCAGAAAATTTAGTTTAATCTTTTTAAAAAAATATTCTCCAATTTCTTAAAAAAAACCATCACTATAATTGTAATAAAAAAGTCACAAAAAAAATCTATTACTATTATAAAAAAGCATATTTATCCGATGATTTTATAATTAAACAATGTATGCTTGTGATAGAGAAAAAAGATACCGAAAGTTCCATTCTAATTTGAAATAACAGGCAATTAAAAAATTGTAGTTGAAATCTGAGACTAGTTGTTAAATATATACTTATGCTTAAGGGTTACTAATTTCCGTTTTTAGGTTTCTTAATCGACATATTAATGCACACGAGCTCCTTAATTAATAAAAATAAATGATTAATAATAATAAATGAAAATTAATTAATAATAAATGATATCCTTTATGAAATTTTTTTAGTGATATAATTAGTCTCTTCTAACGAGAAATGAATATTTATTAAGCACTTTTTCCTTATACGTATACTACATAATCTACGCATTCTTCTGTAGATTTTTTTTTGTCGGAATTAAATTCGTATCAAGACTTTACATAGAAGCAAAAGTTAAGCGTTGCTATTATTAGCAGTTTTTCTATAGTATTATTATTTATGTCAGGGGTTCGTAAACATTTCGGAGTGGTGAACCCATTTCTTGTACCAAATTTTTGTGTAACCCCATAAGAATTGTGTACCGTTTACACATGCTTGGGTACTTCTACAGTAGAACCTGTTTTTGTGCGGTCCCTTTTTTGCGATTTTATTTCTGTGAGTGTTTTTCTGTGCAATCTTTTTTATGCGGTATATGAATTTCAACGGCTTTGGTGCCACTAAAATGTTTTCGATCAATGTACCAGTGGCGATGGAGAATGTTATAGAGCCATCCTACAAAGTCAGGTTTTGTCTTTAATATTTTATAGTCGTTGGGGGAGATGACCAGAATGCCTAGCTATTTAGAGCTTTAATCTCTCATCATTAGGATTTTGGATGACTTTAATGTTATGACTCTTGCCCTTTGTTAATATTTTATAATTTGGGTAACTTGGCGCTAGTTAGGGCTTGATCACCTAGAGTCCTGAGCCCCTCCTCCTTGTAAGACGGGGGTTGTGGGGGTGTATGTTACGCAACTACAATGAACATGTATACACTTCAAGACGTTATGTTCATTTGTTATAAACAGTGTCCCGACAATGCATGTTCAGTTGCTTTCTCTCAACGTCCTTGATTGAAGACGAAACGTTCAATGACACTGACATTATCAATAATTTGATAGATTATAAAGTCGGACAAAAAGAGCCGAATTCTTTGAGAGTGGATAAAATATATTCAAGGGTACAGCTTTCCATCAAATTGGAAAAGCATTTTCAAAATAGATACCAATCCCGAAAGGAGTATGAAATTTCACAAAATGAGCTTCGATCAGGCATATCTGGTTATTGTGATATTTACAAGCAACTGACCAACCTTTCGTCGTAAAAATTTATCTCTTACTTTATGGTGTAAAAAAATAAACCAACTGAAATTGTATCTTCAAGTGACGAAAGATATTTTGAACTAATTCATCACAGGAAGATGAGCGCTTTGGATTGCGATGAGCAGCAGGGAATTATGTATGTGCATTTTTAAAATTTCTCCATGTATACAATGAGAAATTAAATGTTTTTAAAATGTTTCTATGTGTAATTTAATTATTTATTTTACTATAAAAATACTTTCTGATGAATTTCGCAAAAATTACTGGCGTATTTTCTAAGTGCGACTTTTTTATGCGGTTCCTCTCCACCGCATAAGAAAAAATTTTCTGTAGCATTTCGACGAATTTGTTATATGTAAGATTTTATGAAATTTTCGAATATTTTTTTGGGTGGTTTTTTTATGCGGTCACTATCTACCGCACAAAATCAGGTTTAACCGTATATGAGTTTTATTTATAGTATTTCATTATTTTGCTGTAATAAACATCCGCAATAAGTTTTTACATTGAATATAACTATTTTATATTAATCAAGTAACAAAATAAAAAAAACGTTATATAATGTAATCACATGGCAAGTTATACATAAACTATAATATGTGTATTAACTGTAGTCATACTGAGTTCACTTTTGAGATCATCAGCTTTTACTAACCACGGCATATTGAAGACTTATTTTTTTTCAATGGGAAGGATGTGCTTGATTATTGTTAATTATGTTATTAAGTTTTCGAATGATAGCATACATCTAATTGAAATACTTCCTGAATATTCTTTAGATTTGATCGATACTTTGCTTTTATGACTGTTAAAGACGAAATGTCGTCTCCCATAAAATGTAGAAAAAGTTGATAAGAATAAATATATGTGAACAATTAAATTATTGTTACTAATAGCAAATAAATTATTTGATGCAAAAAGATATATAAAAAGTCCTAAAACTTTTGCAACTCCAGCTGCAAATCACGCGACCCTTAAATTAAGAAACACTGATTTCTAGATACAGATGTTGCATTAGAAAATAAAATGGATAGTACATTATCTGTGTTGTAAGATTTAGAGAATGTATTTGCATATTATATGTTATATTCAAATACGCATGTTCTCTTATCCATTCTGTGTAACCAAATTTCTTCAACAATAAAATATCCAATCACATAAACACGAGATAATTCTTGCTTTCTTTCGTTTTTCCAGATTCACCAACTTCCTGATAGAAGCAATTTAAATTTTCCGGGCCACTGATCATTTAATCGATACTGACAAGTTTCTTGGCAAATCGAGAGAGATTAATGCAATCTTTTGAATGTACTGAAAGATAATTTATTTGTGGCATTAGTATAAACAGAAGCAAAATTCTTATAAAACTTTTTGTGGACATTAAGACGTATTTAAGTGGATGTATGGATTGTAATAACTGTCAACTAGAATATCAATGTTTCAAATTAATTTAAGGAAAAATTTCTTGTTTAGGAAGTTTTGAAATGAATGTGAAGAATTAAATGCAAGATTTTGAAACCAAAATTTAATATGAGGTTTAGCATTTACATATAAGCTCATCAACCTTTATTGACAATTAACACCACTTCTACAAATGAAGTTTTTTTTTTCAAATATGAAGGCTTTATTATGTTCACATTGAGCTTACTCATGAAAAAGAAAATGAAATATTTAATGAAAATTTGTAGTAAAATAGGCAAATCTTGCCTCGCAGGATTTATTGAGCGGCAACACATAATATACACATAAAACAAAATGCTAATAAATGTTATTTATCATTGGTTTTTTCATCCATTTTTGATATATTATGATAAAAGACGTTACTGGTAAGAAAATATTACGACTTGTTTTCAAAATGTGTTAAAAGGTTACCAGCTAGAACATTCCATTTGATGTTGGTTGTATCATTTTTGGCAACTTTCTTACCTGGGGCAGCGAAACGGAAAAGTACTGTAAATTTATATATCTTTAAAAAATAAAAAAAAAAAGTCTCCACTGTGTTCCAAAATATCAGTTGCACATGAATTATTAATTTTAAAAAAATTTTAAGCTTATTATTCAATTCCTACTATTAGTTCACTTTCTCCCTATATATATATACGAGGGCTGTTCAAAAAGTATCGAGACTCTGAATTTATTATGCAAAAACATACATACATAAACACGTTTTGAGTCAATCTCCTTCGAAATATGCTCCATTGGCAGTAACACACTTGGCCCAACGATGTTTCCAGTCCTCGAAACATTTCTGGAACTCAGACTTTGGGATGGCCTGAAGCTGCTGTGTCGAATTCTGTTTTATGGTTTCAATGTCCTGAAACCGGTGTCCTTTTAAGGTGTTCTTGATCTTGGGAAAGAGGAAAAATCAGCACCACAGCCTTCACTTGTGCAATCTTGTCCTCATTGCGAGAGGTGGATGGGCGTCCAGAATGGGGATCACTGTTCACTGATTGACGACCCTCCTTGAATCGCCGGAACCACTCGAAAACCCGAGCACGACTCATTGCCTCATCTCCAAATGTTGTTTTCATCATCTCGTAGGTTTTGGTGCCCATTTTACGGAGCTTAAAGCAAAACTTGATACAGATTCGCTAATCCGTGTTTTCACACATTTTCTTTTTTCGACGAACGCACGCAAACACTCCACGTGAAAGAAGTCAGTGTGACTGAACGGCGCGCTGTACAGACCTGCCGAATTTTGTGAGACAAGGTGAAATATGCGCGTGCATGATGCGCGCAGTCCCTCCGCTGGGGGTTTTCTCGAATAAATAGAATAAATTCAGTATCGATACTTTTTGAACAGCCTTCGTATACATATTTCTATATATGTATATCTTGTTCAAATTTTCAATCGTTTCTATTCATCCATTCAAGTTCAAATACATTTTTTTTTAGAAATTGTAGTGGGTGATACTTGATGTTATTAGACTTTTTTTTAAATATTATTTAATTAATTAAATTTTATTTTTTAATTTTAAATTTATTCTGCGTTATTTCTGTCTAAGTTAAAAACTAGCTGCAACAGATGGCGCCAGTGCATTTTTCTAACGAAGTAGGAAGTGACTTTTAAAAAAAAATTACCTTACTTGTTTTTTTTTTTTTTTGTGTTTATGGAAAGAAAGAGGAAAAACACATTGGGATTGAACAAAAATAAACTTTTTTAGTTTAAAACACTTGCAGTCAAAATATTTCATTCATTGAAGAATATTTGTAAGAAAGACTTTTGATAGTACATTTTTGAACTTTGTGTGATAGAACCGGGAAAAATTCGTTTTAAATTTTGTTCCCGTAAAAGCTATTTGCTTATGCATATTCTTTTTTTTGTATTTATATAACCATATCTCTTTTTAAAACACGTTTTTTAAATAAATTAGTGCTAAATTTAATTCAGGCAATCTTTGGTTAGGGTTAGGGCTTTTTCTGAAAGAAGGTTTACGAATTATTTTGGATCTTTTAAGTAGTCTTCATTTCAAACATTTCTTTTGAAAATTATTCTGGTTTATCTTGTTAAAGTAGTTTATTCTGAAGTTTAAAAAGTATTTCTATTTGAAACTTACTTAATTAAGTTAGTTTTCTATTAAATGTTCTTTAAATCCATGAACTTACTCTATTTACTCGGTAAAGGTTTTATATGATAAATGAGTAAGATCTACATGTACATATATAGAAACTAGAATAATCTACTTTTTTTCTCTTTCTCTCTATAAAAAGGGAGCACTTGCTCCCTCGTAATGCTTGAATAATTATATTTAGAAGTAAATGAAATTAATCTCCATATATTTTTTTCAAATAAAATTCTCTTAATTCAATTGTAAGGGAAATAAATATATTTATTTAAATTCTGACATAATAAAGTTTAGTTGCTTATATTTATTAAGCTAAACATATTTTGAAGTCTTAGAGCATATACATTAACAACTGATTGATTAAAAGAGAAACAAATTTAAAATCTCTTGCAAAAGAACAAATTTTCAATAAAAATTTCATTTCAATAAATAATTATAGAATAAATCATTCTTACTTTTCGATACTAAATTAATTCAACAGCCAAAAATTGGTCTGGACTTACAACGAAATAGGAATTTAAAGTTCGTTACGAATTTTTTACCGCGCAATATTTATCGCTTTACATATATATTGTCAAAAATGAAGTCATTACTATGATATAATTTGTTTGACAGTTTTCTAAGTACTATTTAAAGTTGCCACAAGCTATATTGAGACCTTTAATACCTTTCTATTACATTTTCACTCTTTTTTAAATCGAAGCGTATATGTGGCGTTACGTTCATCATGCTTTCCAGATGAAGTGCTTAATTTTTTTTATAAAAAACTCTTATTACTTTGATCTGCAGTATGAAGATATGGATTTTTTGTAACAAAAGTCATAGAATCATTTTATTGCTTATTCTATACCTCAAGAGGAAGATTTTTCCTCCACCTAGATCAGCATTCCGATGGATAACGGAAGAGCTTGATGGATGAAACTGATGTCCAAGGAAGCGTGGATAACCCAACCTCATCTCCCATGAAGGAACTTCCAACAGTTTTATTAGTTTTCAAAATCGATACTACTTAGTTTCTACGTCGAGTGCCGACATTTTACTTCAGTGAAAATAAATTCGACTCCATATAAATACTAAACAATTTTGTGCTTACCTTCTGTTGGTGAAAATTCATTGATCCTGACATAATAAGTAAATATAATGCACAAAATGCATAGAATAGTTAAATTTTTTCATTGAAAATAATCAGACTTTTAAATTTTTAATTATTGTACCAACGGAGACTAAATTTTGCAGATCTTGTTTTTTTTACTACGTGCAAGTTTTCTCAATTTATCTAAAAGTAAGATTTATCAAAATATTTTTTTTAAAGGTAACAAAACTTTTTTGACATTGCACGGATTGTGTTTAGTTGTTTCCATTGGGAAAATATATTTAAATTCGCATACATTTTTGATGGTATTTAAAGATGGAAAGGGAATTAATAAGGGAATTATTTGAGGTATTTATTACCTTCATTGACATTGTGTTATTTGAAGAGAAATTTTAAGTATGTGTATAGATCCTAGTTAAATGTATGAGATGCAAAATGTAACAACAAAAATATTTAAAAAGCCACACTTGAACAAAAAAATATGTTGTCTAAAAAGGCACAAAAAAAAATTTTAGGAACAAAACTGGCAAAATAATGATTATCTAAAAAAAAAAAAACGTGATAAATTTAAGGAAAAATAACTGACATTGCTAACATTCCATTTAGAGAATTTTTTTAATTCCTTATAAATATTATTATATTTTTCAGTTTCACCAATCTGCAGCACATTAGAAAGTTTAAAAAAATATATATTTTTCAGTTTAATTTGCTTGATTCGTTTCTTTGAACAGATTGTTTTTTAAATGCTTATCTCTCAAGTAGGTATGTTTTTCTCGTTTATGTTTTAAAGTTTGCGTTTCTTACAATATTTAGAAAAAGGTAATTAAATTTTAATAATTGAAATAATACTTATTTTTAAAATGTAAAAAAAGGTTAATTTTTGAATTTTTTTCTTTTGTTTAAATTTTTATTAAATTTAATTACACTCAAAGGAAATTAAGACTTAAATTTGTAAAAATTAAATTGGAGATCTAAATACCTAACATTTCTGAATATAAACCAATTCTTGTTTTAGCCGAAGGAGTATTTTTTCTTCCAAAATGTACCCAAAACTTGAAAAAAAGGTTCTTACAATTTTCAAACGAATCGCCATGAGGGCGAAAATGTTACTAAGTGGATAAAACAGGTGAAATATTTTTCAATTAAATTGTTCTTAAGTAAAATGTCAATGACAATCATTTTCGTTCCGATAACTAACTCTATCTCAAGTTAGTACATTTTTTTCATTCATTTTTTATTTTGTAAAATATCTATGTTAGTCATTCTTTCTGCCCCTTTTTTTGTGGAAAAAGGAGAGAGAAGAGAAATTTATATATGGCACATGATCGCCAACCTATGTTTCATGCATTGGAGAAAAAAGTAGATGAAAGATGGTTATGTATATTCAGACATCCCAATGAGTAAATGTAAATTTTACTAATTATTTGTAAATTCAGATTCTAACTCTAAATTTGAAAGATCTGTGAATTTTTTTTATAGAATAAAAGTCCCATTCAAAACACTCAAAAAGTTAAGATTCTAATTGACTGCACACGGTTATTAGAAAAAATGTTAAAAATGTTAAGTGGGCCTGTAAAAAAGCCGACCCCTTTGTTTTCATTTTAAAAAAGTTCCAAAAATTTCTAGCTTATACTAGGAAATATAAAGCTATATTATTTCATATCTCATTGATTCAAAATTTTTTTGTTTGTTTTGAAAACTAATGAATGTTTATAAAGTGCGGCAAATGAGTTTTAAGACTGTGTCCGTAAAAAGAAATGGAAACAAGAAATGAATTCCTGTGTTTTGGTGTTTTATTCAGAATGAGAGCATCCGGCTTCAATGCACTTGCTATTAAGGAATCGAACGCCTGTTGTAAATCACTTTGTGAAATGGCCTGCAAAGCATTTTTCGAAGATACGTGTAAGGGCGAAATATCCTCAAAATAACACCTTTTTAACTTCATTTTAAGTTTTGGGAATAAGGAGTAGTCACAGTGTGCTAAATCAGGTGAATACGGTGGGTATTTCTACGTACAGACATTATTTGTTGCCCAAAATCAACGAACAACAAAGGAGGTGTGATTGGGTGCATTGACATGTAACAAACACCAACCGCTTTCAGTCCAATATTCTGGACGAATGCGATGAATTCTGGCCATCAAACGCTTTAAAAAAGCTGACCTGTAATTGTTTGTCCAGTTGGAACAAATTCTTTGGGGATAACACCCCTAACATCGAAGAATGTAATAAACATTGTTTTGATTTTGGGTGGAATTTTCCTTTTTTTTAGCTTGAGGTGAATGTTCGAACTTCCATTCCTCATTTTATCGCTTTGTTTCAGGGTCATATTAGAAACACCAGGTTTCATCATCTGTAACAATGGACTTCAAGAAGTTCAGATCCTTTTTAGCGGTTGAAATGATGTATCTGAAATGTGCATCGCTCATTGCTTTTTGTCTCCTGGGATACAGTGGGTGGTACAAATTTAGCACACTCTTTTGTTTTGCCAAATCTTCATGCAGGATGGTTCGAATTCTTTCGTTGTTGATGTTTAAAGAGTCTGCTATCATTCTTAATGACGCACAGCGATCGGTTGCCACGAAATTTTGTACTTTCTCAATAATTTCAGATGTTCTAGATGAAATTGATCTTCCACTACGCTGATCATCTTCTACTGTATTTTCCATCCAAAAAACGTTTGCGCCACACAAAAATGTTTGATCTACTTAAACAACAGTCCCCTTAAACTTGTTTCATGAGTTGGTATATTTCCAAAGCACTTTTACCAAGTTTTGCGTGAAATTTGATTACAGCTCTTTGCTCCATCTTAAAAAAATCAACGTTAACAAAATCACTTCTGTAATAAACGCTTATCTTCTCTTAACTAATTAACTAACTGCGCATAACTTGCTGGCAGTGTGCCAGCAGACCATGGATTTTATGACGCATGCTCATGTGTACTCATGGTGGCATTACAGCCTGCGCTCTGGGACGATTCTTAAAACTTATTTGCCGCACTGTGTATAATTGGGAGACTTAAATGTGATTCTAGTCAGAAAACTCAAGTGAATTGAAATTATATCTTATGAGTTTAATTTTAAGCAAATGTAATTCGAGTTAATACTGAATAAAAATTTTCCGTATTTGATTTCGCGCATCAGAAAAATAAATAATAATACAGTAGAGTCCTGAAAAGTCAGCACTCGTTAACCCTGAAGTCTGGACAGCAAGGCCAAAAAACCCCACCTGGACCAGGCCTGGCAGACCTAGATGTGTAGAAGCTGAGAAAAGTGATGTCAAACAGTGGTTTCGGATCTATACCAAGCAAGACATTGTGTTCTGATAACGAAAAAGTGCAAGAAAATGTTGAACACGTTAACATTTAGGACACCATACAAACTCCTAAAATATCTACTAATGAAGAACTAAAAGCTGTTGAAATCACCCATCAGTATTTTGAACACCAAGGTGCGTCGGTAATGAACTTACCGTTCCTTCGACGTATTCGTGATGAAGCAGCAAAATACAGTGTGCTGTAAGGAATACACAACCGTGTATTACGCATTTCTTTTTAACCGCTTGCCTGATTATCACGAGTTATCTCGGGTTCGTATATGGAACAGTTAATTTTTTCCCGAGAAAACTCGGGTGAAGCAGAATTTGTCAGTACGATTTGTTTTATAATGGTTTTACTCGGCCTGGAGGAAATGAAAGGAAATATTCAGCTTTGTTTGGCAGTTTGCTAAGTTTCGTTGATTTCGTGGACCTTTTGGCGGGATAGGTCACGAGTTTTCCCTATTGTAGAGTACACGTCGGCTTGTGGATTAGTAATGCCTAAAGAAAGATAGTTAAGGGGAGTTGGAAAGGTAAAAATTTTTAAAAGGTGAATTTCAGGTTATTATATTTTTAAATTCTTCAGCTCATTACCTTTCCAAAAATACCTCATTTTTATCTCTAGCTTAATTAGAAGTGCTAAAATTTTGTTTTTAAAGAATCGTCTAAACGCGAGTCACCGATTTAAATGGACAGAAAAAAGGTAAACATTGCACTTCCTCTTGGGTCAGCTTGAAGTTTGACGTCATTTTTTAAAATTTCTTTAGGGCATGTTATGAAACGGATTGGATCTCGCCTCCGACGTTTCAAAGCAAAAATGAGGGGGCAAAAATTATCAGATGGCAAAGCATTATGTGGCAAAAATAGATTAACAGAAGCAACTATTGATCAATTGCAAACATATTATGGTCTTGCCATTCGAAGAAATTTATCAAATGTAAAGTGTATGAAACAAGCTATATGGGCAATATTTCTTCACAAAATATCTATGGATAAAAATCCACAGCATGGATTTTTCCATCAGGTCTTGACACATGGTGTCAGTGTAAGAAGGCTCAATTGCAAAATAAACTTTATCTCCACAAACATAAACTTCCATTTGCTGTTGTTGAAGCCATTAGGCCTATTTTTAGGGATTTTTCGGATCCAGAATTATTGAAAAAGTGCTTGGATGGAAACACGCAGAATCCGAATGAAAGCATTAATAATGTTATTTGGTCTCGTGTCCCCAGAAAGACATTTGTGCACATAGAAACACTTTCCTTTGGTACATATGATGCTATTGCATCCTTTAATAAAGAGAATGCAACAAAGCTGGATACTTTTAAAAAAACTTAACATAGAGCGAGGATATTATGCGACATGCTGCATGGAACATCTCGACAAAGAGAGCAGTACAAGGGTAAGATATGCCAATTTACAGAAAACTAAGGAGACTAGAAAAGTAAAAAGACTTAAAAGAATGAAACAAGAAGATGAAAATTTAAAAAATGCTGAAAATTTGGAATATGGAGCTGGAATGTTTTGATAAGGTAACTTTTTTTTTTTTTTATAAAAATGTTTTTCTCAAAATGTCACTTTTGAAGGTTCGATGTACCTTTTCTTAGAAAGTATATATCTGATGTCAACAAAACTTATATGACACATTCTTTATATATTCTAGTATATACTGAAATGAGCTTTTAGCAAAATTTTGTATACATTGTTTTTTATAATTTTTTTTCTGTCGAAAAACACTGTTTTCTCACTATACATCAAATAAAAATTTTTAAAGAAAAACTAATGGAAATTTCAAAAAACCTCATCTCAGTATAATATTAGATGTATGCTTAACTTGCAAAAAAATTTGGGGATTGTATTTCCAACAGGTTTTTAGAAAAGGTACATTGAAAAGGCCCTTTTTAACATTATCAGTATAGAGCGTTCCGATACCCCTTAAATTGAAATAAAGTAAAATAATGGTGATGACGCAAAATAGCGATGATTTTTTTCAGAAAATGATTATGGTGGACATTGAAAATAGTGGAAATGATTCTTCAGTATACAGCCTACATGTATTGTAAATCAGGAAGTTCTGATCACCTAAATAATTTAGAATGGAACTGATTCAAAAAATAATTTTAGAAAATCATCGTGAAGAGTTTTTTTGCCGCATCAGTAAGACCCAAAATTAATCCTTCACCACTCAAGTTAACATCTGGGTATTTTCCAGATGTTATTCCTGCTACTGAAAAAAAAAATCTAATCCAACGAGACAGTGTGCTTCCGTAAACAGGTAAGCCAGTAAGAAAAGAGACCAGATACCAGTGTACAGAATGTAAAGTATCACTTTGTGCTGTCCCTTTTTTCAAAAACTATCATACAAAGATTAATATTTAACTTCTTTTCCATTTGCCCGAGATAACTGGGGATAGTAAACTAATGTTAAAACTAAATGCTTTTACATCTGTAAAAAATTAAAAATTCTACTTGAAACTTGCATATTTTGTTTTATTTCGTTTCCTTGTATTTAATAATAAAATAAAAAAATGTGATGTGATTTTTTGCAACTTTTTTTTAAAAAAAATATGTCAAGGAAGCGGTTAAAAAAAGTAGCCAAATTTTGCGAAGGTGGCTTCTTAGTTTTCATTAAAGAAGGCTTTATGTCTTCATAGAGTAATTTTCTGAGGTGTTTCTAATCAGGTAAATTACTGTATAGTATGTATTCATTATTTTTCATTTTCTGGTAGTAAATGCTCTATGCCTTCATGAAGTAAGTAATATTCCTTTGTTTAAGCGTATTTTGAAATTTTCTTTTCTTTTATATTCTCAACCAAACAAAACCAACGAATACAGTACAATATTTTCTGAGGAAACACTCATGATTATTCTATTATAATCCCACTTTCGATAATCCGGCATTTTCACAAACTCGGCCAACCTTTGGTCAACATTATGCCGGGTTTACGGGATTCTACTGTAATACAGTTTCAAAAACTATAAAATTAAAATCTGCTGAAAGTATAAAACTGATTTTGTCAATTAGGAAAAATTCAAAGAGTTCAAAATTTTGCTTAAAATGCAATTTTGGTAATAAAGTACCTTTATAATTTAAGTTCCGTAGTACAATAAAACAATACCTTAAGAAATCCAAATTCATGAAGCTTCCGGAAAATAATATTGTAAAAATAAATAATTTCGGAATCATTTTATCATTACTTCTCAATTAGCTTCATAATATTGTAATTACTCTTCGATAAAACTTCCAATTACTTGATATCCTCTAATCAATCCACTCGCAGTATAATCTCTAATATCCATAAACAAGCTGAGAGCAGTTTTTTGGATACCTCAATCCTCTTTAATTAAAAGAACAATATTCTTTCTTGTTTCCACTAGCCATCAACAACATAATTGTAAGAATCCAAACTAATTTTCTGACCATACAATTGATGCGTCTTTTTCTTTGTTCTTCGGAGTTACAGATTCATTAACAATGTTGTCTAGCATTCCTTTCGTTCAAAGAATGCCAGTTAAAAAGATATCTAATGAAACTACACAGTTTGGGAAAGATTACAGTATAGAAGTCGTTTTTAACTCATAGCATTAATGTAAGGAATCAATTATTGTGTTGTTTTCTTTCAGAAGAAAATAACTTCCTTTCCTTTTTGAAAAAGATGAAATGTCTCAAGAAATATCTGAGAGAAAGATTTTTCCAACACAAAAGCAGTTTTGTCAGGACACCTTACAAATTAGCGTTCTTCTGCGAGTTACACAAAACTGAAGAATATCGCTGTGGTTTGACAACCACACATGCAGACCTTTACACACACATTACTTATTATTAAACATACATGACATTTCATGTCAAGTATGGGATTTTAGCTCTTTGTTTCTACATTATTCATAATAGATTTGATGCATGCATTGTGTTTCACTATTGTTCTTATCTTTCATTCAAAAATATTTCCAGTGTTGCTGATTTTAATGTTGAAACTTGCAAGTAGCATCACCATATCCTCTAAGTAACACGTTAAGAGTTTTTAAAAGGATTCTCTCTGTTTTAAAAATTATTTTTACAAAAGTACTGAGAATTTTAATGTTTGTGGCTAGCAAAAGAATTAAAAGTTCTCCATGCTTGTTCAGGTATTCGACAACCCTAAAATTGTGAATTTTGATAAAAATTCATAATTGTTTTATGATTTTATTTTATAGACTATCTTATTGGCTTCATAAAAATATCAAGTTTATTATTTTCCATTCACTGGAACAAAAACTACAAGTGTTTTAGTCAGAGCAGATGCAATTACTTTAAGCAAGATGTCATACTTTAAAATGCGTTTTACTCTAAATGTGTGTTAGTGTTTTTTTTAAAAAATGCTCAAACGGGGCCAACGATTGCTAAATTTTTTGAAAATAATTAAATGAAATTTTTTGTGGATGCTCTGTATAATAGTAGAAGTGTGTTAACCTTCAGATTTATCAACTACTGTTTTATTACAAAATTTACAGTCCCTTATGTGAATATAATCACTGTTTTTTTAAGCAATTTCATAAAATAACTAATCTAAAGATCTTCAGTTTTTGTATAAATTAAAATACCTCTTATCCTGAAAGTCATTTCAAAATTGAATAACATAGCAACACGTCAGAATTGAAAAACTGAAAACTTGTTCATAAACTTTTGGTACAGTATGGGCCACGTTTATATCATTTTTTGTAAAACTTTACTCATTTTTTCCCATTTTAACAATAATAATTTTTTTTCTCTTCTTAATTTTAGCATATTTTTCTTAATATGTAGATATTTCTTAAAATTTTTGTTAAAAAATCTAAAGACCACAAAAAAATTCCCATATCTTCATTTTATTAAAAAGTTATCGCAAGTAGTCGGATACCTTAAAGAGCTTTATTAAGATAACATAGTGAAGATTTTGTGTGTTTTACTAATACAGTACTCTTTTCCTCACATAGTAAACTCACAAAAGTTTTATACTTCCAATACTTATTTCTTACTGAATTGCTAAAAAAACATTAAAACTCATGCTAAAATCTTCCACAAGGTTCCATGATAAAAAAAAAATGAAAAGTACGGGAAAAAAAGAATTAAAAAAATCATTTTCAAACAAAATATGTTGACTAGCAGGTACTTTCTTTTTTAATTAATCCATTTTTTTGTATGGTGTATTTCATAGATTTTTCTTGTAAATATTGCACTGAATGCTTTATTTATAAATTATATTATCTGTAAATCAGAAGGGTTATAAAATTTTATCTTAAATAAATCAGCCAATTGAAAGAATTTCTGTGAGGATAATAATTGCTCCACACACACAATAATATATAACCTTAATACAACTTCATGCTTCAAATTCTACGAACGCCCATATTCTTTATCACTTAGAAGCGCACACGAAGAAACGCTATCACATTATTAAACGAAACATTTAGTATTCAATTGAAGTAAGGGGAAAAAAATCAAGATCTAGGCAATACGAATTTTAATTGATTCGCTATGTTCCTTTTTTTCTTTTTAGGAGGAATGATTTAAGTACGCAACATCATGTTTTTAAATTTTTCATTTGTGAATAACAAAGGGATAAAATTTAAATAAAAATTAATATATAATGCAAAAGTATCAAGAAAAATATAACAATTATGAAACGGCAAAAATGAATAATTTGAACCAGTATAAATTATTTAAATTTAACTTATTACTGAGAATAATATAAACTAGCAACATTATCTGGTTTCTCAATTCATTAATTGTAAAGCCACAAGAATGAATTAAAAAATGAATTGAAAAATTCTAATGCGAAATTTTTACATTCTTTCCGTGAAGGTAAAGAAACGAAGAAGAAAGAATAAATAACTGTTAAATTAAATTCAACAATGACGCAAAATAGCATGGCACTGACTCCTGTAAAAATATCGCTCAAGGCAATTTTAAATGCAGTTTCATTTTTTTAAATAATTATTAATAGAATGGAAGCGTGTTCAGCTAATTTGCACGAAATCATTTCTGAGTTTTGCTTATACTTTAATTACTTTACTCGCCTTTTTCCATAATCAAATAAAACAACTTGTTAAAATGCAAAGTTTTGCGGTTATTGTTATCATTTAACTGTGCAATTTGCAACAAAACGTTCGTATTAACTTAATTATGCAACTTTTATCAAGCATCTGGGACCCGATATTTCTGATTCGAAACTACTCTTTTTTTTTCCTTTTTGACTATGGGGTTTTTTGATTGATGAGCATGTGGAATAAACTGTTACATACAATGTTTAATTAATGCATTGTTGTACTATTTGATTTTAGCACTATGATAAAAGGATATTTTCAAGTTTTAAAAATACCTTTTTTTAAATATCATCGAGTGATCTGAGATTGTAGAAACTTATTTATTTGGATGAATATCGATTAAACTTAATTAACTCCTAAGCTTTTTCCTGCATATTTAGATTCTATTGAAGTAATTCAAATTAAAATAATTGCTTGAAAATATAGCTATAAATAAAATAAGTTATGTAAGTATAAATTAATTCAGGCTGATAGCTGTTATTACCAGCTTGGTTAAATGGCATTACGAATATGTTTAGCATTTACACAAGAAGAAAGAGTTTACAAGAATAAACAGAATAACAGAACGCATACAAAAATAAAGAGTTTTACTCATTATAGAACTTGATTGAAAGAAAATTCTACTTATTACAAGAGTACAGCATATATTAACCAATAGAAGACATTTTTAGTTGTTTTTACTTCCATTAATGTATATTTTATCAAATAATTTATTTTTTGCTAAAATCGTAAAATTATAGATATATTAAAAATTAACAGAATGGTATGTAGAAATAACACATTATTTGGGGAAAACTTAATTTTTATACAAAAGTGTGTCGAAAAATGAGTAAAGTATACAGTTTAAGCAATGAAGAGCAATTAACAAAATAAGAATCCAGTGAATCCTAAGATCCCAGTGGAATCTTAATAATGAGTGAGACTTTCACCTCAACCAACATAAGGAGAAAATACCACAACAGCCTCAATTTCAAAGAAAAATAAACTTTTCAAAAACGCTTATTGAGAAATATTTTTCTGTGCTTCCATTTTCTCTTCGCTTTCATTAATTAAGAGGAATACGAAGTTTTGGAAGTGAATAATTTCTACTAAGAGGTTGATACTATTGAAAATAAGTATCAAATAACTGAATCATAGTTTAAAAATATTATGACTATTTATATCTTCATAAAAACCTTGAAAAAAAATAGAAACCCTGAAGTTTTATGATATTACTTCATTTCCTAATTATATTACGAAATTTAAAAAAGCACTTTTAACGATTTAGTAAATCGATAAGGTTTTTAGATTTTACTCTGAACCCTACACCTTTAACCTCTCTCAAACTAAATAGTAATAAGGTATTCAAACAGTTATATTTGAATTTATTGTATTTATGTTAAAGGTTTTTTTTTATATGAGGAATAAGTTGTGTGATATTTCTTAGAACCTTATGAAATGCAAAGTAAAGAATGATAATTCATATTCGTTTAAAAATAATCTATTATGTAAAGGACATCAGATTAAAAAAAAATTCCACTAATTATTTGGGTGGGGAAAATGGAAGCAAATCACAAATCTAATGACTCAAACTGGCTTTTCGTGGTACTAGATAGTAATTACAACCCAGATGTGGTAATGCTAAAGATTTGTATTGGGAAACACTCTAATCGTGACTGGATTGGACTGATTGGATTACTGTCACACTAAATCTACTGGCGATGGTCCAATGTCAATCCCGAAGAAAAGTTCTTAAGACAACTGAGAAAGTATGATGTTTGTGCTTTCCTATGATTTCTGCAAGAACTACTGCCTTTAGATACTAATTATGATGTCCCTTATGTATTTAATGAACATTGGTTTTTATCCCACATGATTAACTTTCTCTGATTAATTTTACTTACAACATCGACTGCCATTAAAAAAGGGTTGATTAATCCATCACTTAGAAGCCTTCGTTAATACTTTTGTACCTGAAGGGGGCTTTGGCTTTCTCAGATTGCCCATTTCTAGAGAATTTCCATTAATACCTTGCTTCAATGAATTCTTTTAAATGAAGGAAATGGGTATAGAGTAATAATAACTCAGCACATTTTGAGTATAGATATTTGTTTTTATCTAATTTTCATCCTATTTTATCTAATTGTGATTACAGTAATGCATCGTATATTGGAATATAATACTTGAAATCTTACCTTAAGAAGCTTGAGTTTTAGTAGTTCAACGTCAAGAACTAAGCAAGGCCTATCGTGATGTCTTAGATATCCCACATATTTTTACCTTACCAGATTTGTGAAACCCCAAATTGAAAAACTAAGTAACTGCACACATAAATAAATAATATAAGAAGTATAAACTACTTTTGCGATATTAGTTAAATTATTAAATACAGTGAATGCAAAACTTTTTTTCATTCGCATACTTTTGATACCAAAATTTGAATGTAAGTCATTTCGTAAAAATTACAACTATTATTGATATTAAATTAAAAAAAAACAGATTATATATATTTTAAGCTCTAATAAACATAATGTTTCTAAAGAAACATATTTTGAAATACATTTTTTAGTAACTTAGTTTATAAAAAGCACAATAACTGAAAAAATCCTGTTATTGATATTAGTTGAAATTTAATAATTGTAAGATTATTTAAGAATATGGCGGCACTTTAAGTAAAAAATAATTGATTAGAAACTTTCCTTACTTCAAAGATTGATTGCTCAGCTATATGTATAACACTTTCTTACGTGATACAAAATGCTACTTTTGATACATAACTAAAGTATTTTGTTTCATTTTCCCTCTAGATGAGTTCTTTGCTCCTTATTAAGTTTTCTGAAGTATGCTAATAGTTATATATTTTCTTTGGTTTATTATAATATGAATTAAACGTTTATTACATAGAACAATAGTGTATAAAGTAATAAAATAATTTTAAATTCAATCATGTATCTATTTTTGTTCTTTCTGTAATTATTTTAGGTGCATTTACGATTCGTTTGGTGAAAGTAAATAAAGAGGAAATATCAAACTCTCGTAATTCCTTCCCTATTTCATTTGAGATCGAAGTTGAAAATCCTAATGTGATGTTAAGGATTCAAAAGTTTCCTCAATTTTGGAATGCGAAATAGTGAATTATCATCCTGAAATAAAGATAATTATCTAACGTTAGAAGAAGTAAAATTATATACTCAGTATTTTTTCCCTAACTGGGTTAATGATCTGTGAGACAATAATCCAATTAATGAATACGACACGGTTTAAAATATTATAGATTTTATAACTTATGCAATAATTTTGTACATAGCTTCTTTAATTCTCATTTTAAAGAATGATCATTTTCATTATTATTTGACATGGAACACCAATTGCTTATTTTGTTAAAAAATAATACGCACAGCGGGGTAACGTTTGCCATAAAAATGTCTCATATTTGCAAGTTTTAGCATCGATTATTTATTTGACAAAAGGAATTTTGTGCTAAGCCTTTGAAAATTGAGTTTCTTAAGCCGGAAAGGATTAGATTTACCTACCATAATTTTTCACATTATTTTATCTAATCTCCGCTATATATCACTTTAATATTTCTTAATCATATGCATGAGAGACTGCTTGTCATCCTTGTACGAGAGGCCAATAAACTTTTTTCATTCTTAATATTTTCGAATAAAACTCAACTTAAGAGATGGTTATCACTAATAAAACCAACACAATTTTTCTTATATAGAAGCTGCTGTAATGAAAGACAATTTCCCATAATATTTTTGGTAGGGAGGTAAAAATCTATTTTTAAAAGCTGTTCAAAAGATATAATATACCACTGTTTATCTTGTAGCTCATGAGGTGTATTTTTACTCTTTACGGTACATTTAACATAACATTTGCATGACGAACTAATATATACTGAAATTATATATACAATTATACCTTATAATTAAATTACGAAGTATCAATAATTGATTATATTGAAGAAGACTTAATAATAAGTATTATATGAGATTCACACACAACTTTTTTTAATATTTTATTTTAAATATGTGTTTGATGCATATTCACTCATATATTGATAAGTGTATATATGTTACTTTATTTTACTTTTTCATAATGTATAACATATTTTAAATCGCTTTAAGAATTTTCAGTGATACGAGTATTTTAAACAGATTTTAAGTGTACATGGCATATTTACTAGGTATTTTGATTGTTTCTTGTAGAGCATATATGATGCATTCCTTTTAAGCTCCTAAAAATTATGTAAGAAGATATATTATGTGACGCTATTAATATATAAACAAGTAATATTTGTAACGCTGTCTTCATATTATGTTTATAAAATGATTGTTATTAAAAAGGTCATACTTGAAGTTGATTTTTATAATATTTCTGAAAAGTATTCAGAATAATCTATTTTGAGTTTCGTATTTTGTAAAATAAAAGGAAAACAACGTTTACATGCTTGCCAATTACGTATTTTGAACAAAATTAAGATAATTCAACATCTCATAAATTTATGATTTATCAAATATCATTAATATTGCTATTAAAATACTTACTGATAATTTTTAATTCTGTAATAAGGCACTAAAATAGTTTATAAAATAACTACATACTTAGGTTGTATATTAATTAGTAAATTATGTTAAATCGCTTTGCTATAAAATGTATATATGTTAAGCTGTTAATGTAATATATTTTAAGAAATTCAAGAGAAGATTTTTTGAATCCTTTATATTTCCTTACTTGCAACTTATAAACAATTCAAAGTTTTCTAGGTTTAAAATAAATATAGTTTCAGCAAAATTTTAGCCTTAAAATATGTCACGACATTTATTTTGATTAAAAACCTGTGGAATACATTTTAAATGCCATTTTTAAAAATTATTAATAGTTAGTGTTTTTTCAACTTATAAATTTATATAAAAATTAATACTAAATTACTTTTTGGAGATAGTTTAATATCTAAAGTGCCCTTAGTGAATTAATTCAGTTTTTATTGAGATTTATATCACTTGTAGCAGATATATATTATTCTCATAATAAGTGTTACACATTAAGGAATTCCTTATGAATTAATAATTAATATTAAAAATGCAGTCAATAATACTTCTAAGGATACTTTATTGATTTATCAATAGTTGAATATTATTTTGTATTCAAACAGAGAAAGGTTACAGTTTACATTCTTCTTTAAAGGAATATTGGAAAATTGATGATCCCAAGCAAGCAATATCAAAAGGTAGTCCCAGAAAACTTATAATTTGAAGATTATTATTTGTATGTATTGTAATAGTATATATGTTTAATTAATTCATCCATTATTTTAGTTCATCTCCATTAAGTAAAATAATTAAATTTAAGACAAATGCATATGAAGTTAAACTTAACTTTTTGTCATCAAGTGGAATATATTTAAGTCTATTTCAACATGTAGATATCGCAAAATAGGATTAAAATCAGAATCAATTAAACTTATTTAATATTTAAGATGCATGTTTTGTTTAATTTAAATGTGTTAAGAAGTGTGAAATGTAATATTTGATAGAACAGTAGTAGATAGAAAAATATAATTACAAATATAAGTATAAATAGATATATTGATTTTACTTACCCTTATAAAATATAGTAATATCAAAGTTCTTATATATAATGTTACAAATCTATAAAAATTTAAACTTACCTTTATTTTCAGCGGCACAAAAAGATACTTCAAGAGGTCTTTCAAAATATACTGATGAAGGACTTAGAAGACTGTAAACTGAAAGAAAAAATCAGTTTTGAAATTTTAAAAATTAAATAGCAATACTGTTATATTTTATAAAAGTTGAATTTAAGTTATTTCTAAAACTAAACTAATTCAGTCACAAATTAGGCAAATTTTCATACTAACTTAGAATGGCTAAACTCGTTGCCACATCAGTAATTATAGGGAAGATAAAATATTAAAATTTTTTACATATCTTGATTGAGATCCCTCTTAAGGAACTGGTATTTCCTTTTTTTATAACGTATATGTACTGACTTACCTTTGTATCATTTCACAATGAATTCATAAAATATGAACCACATAAATTTTTGCTTCTATTTTATGTAAATCTTTGATCATTTAAATACAGAATAACAATATGCTTTTTGTGAAACAAAGAGCACTTCTCTCTTTACATATGTATATATATACAACCTCTGACAATAAAGTTCGGTGAATAGTTCTGTAACATTAACGTAAATGAAATATTAACGCAAGTTACCTTACTGTCCTTCAAAATAGCCGCCTCTCATAACTATGCACTGCTGAGATCTACTACACATGTCCTGGAAATTTTGTAAGATGTATTCTTTTGGAATGGAGCTCAAAAGCCTCGTCACGTTTCGTGGGATGTTAGGAATATCGTCAATATCGATAACACGTTCTTCTCATCCCTAAATTTTGGGTAACGATTTGTAGCACGGACTCACGATTAATCTGCAGTTCATTAGCTGTCACGCGCACAGTTAGTTTACGATCTGAAGTGATTAATTTCCTCACTCTTGCAATGTTTTCGTCACTGACGGAGATCACCAGTCTTCCGCTACGGGGGTTGTCAGAAGCACTTTCCCTGCTTTTCGAAAACGAACGAACCACTCGTACGCCATTTCATGGACAGTTCTTGACCTTCATAAACACGTACCAGCATCGCATAACTTTATTTTGGTGTACTGCCAAACTTAAAATTAAACTTTTAATTGATCTATTGTTCGTTCATTTTCCTGTTCTCAGTTAAGAACCATTGTACTAAACAAGAACTTTGTAAAACAAGTCTTACACGAATCACAAATGAGTCTCAACTGAACAACGGTGGGAGCAGATGGTGAACACTTGCCGCTACGCATGTGATGCGTTTTATTTCACCAGTGTTTCCAGATCGGCCGTTCTGACTTCATTCACTGAACTTTTTTTGTTGGAGGTTGTATTTTGTTTTAAATTTTTAATTGAATTAAAAAAAATTTGCATTTGTTTAAACAAAAGAAATGTATACAAAAGGTGAATATAATTACTATATCATTTAATTTCGTAGATATTCAAAAAATAATTTAGAGCTTATGTAAAAGTCCGTTCTCAATTAATGCATGAATTCGAAACTTTATATATATATATATATATATGATTACACTTGTGACCCATTTCTAATTGCAAAGCATCTAAGTTAACGTTTCTGAAGAATCTTAATTTGAAGATAGATATTTAATTTTTAAAATAATTTAAAGTTCCTATAACAATTAATGGATCAGGAGTATAACTGCGTTTCATTCTAAAACTTTTGATAAATTTTTGCACACATATTTTTCTCTTTGTTTAAACTAATTTAATTATGCAGTTTTATTGGTTTAAAGTTAAAAAAAATATTTCGTAATTATAAATAAGCTTTTTTATATATACAACAGAAATTGTGTTAATCGCCTGTTAGAATTTATTTAGTTGATTTAATCATTTAATACGGAACTATAAGATACACAATACGACTTTATGAATAATTATTACTTATGCTGTATAAGGTATTTGTGTGTGATGCAAAAATTTAATTAATCTCAATATATGTGGTTAAACTGCAATTGACTATTTCATACAGCTATAAAATAATTCCTTTAAACATAATTCAATAAATGATTACCTACATGGATTTATATTTAATGTAGCATTTATCATGGACATTAACACTCACGGTTATCTTAATTTTCTTAAACACATATTAAAATATAGAAAATACAAACTACATATATACAGAGGTGATCAAAAAGATGTATGCACACTTTGATGAAGAAAAACGTGTATATTATCATAAGTACTACATTGAATAAAAATGACAAAGTTACATTAAGTGTTCAAGCTGTAATTCACCCGCCTCCAAACATTTTTGACCATGATGCCGTACATTGTTGGTGACATCTCTCAGAATAGCTACATGGATTGAGTGACTATCCATTTCAATTTCATAGTGCAGTTTCTCTAAGGTACACGGTTTCTTGCTCTGCACCCCGTTTATGACTTAACCAACTTCATAAGTAAAAAATACCACATCTGTTGGGAAACAAAATTTTCATCATTTTCAACCCACGTGAGGTATCATTCACAAAACTGAATTCTGTGTGAATCCAAAGAATCTGTCAGAAACTGAGTTCTGTCTATGTAACAACTGTGGTAAGTAAATTTACAATTTTGATCTTTGCAAAATATGACCTACGCTAGCCCTACTTACGCCTGTTTCTCGTGCACATTATTATGATGTCGAATTTTGTGGTGCCCATGTGAAGGAATCTAACACTACATCATAGACAAAAAAATAAAGGATATCCTTTATTGTTTCATCAGTTTAAAACTTATCGTAATTGTGATCAATGCTCAAGCGTGTAGGTAGTTCCATTCCATTTTATTTCTTCCGATGTCATTGTACTTCACTGATATTGTTGAGTTTACAATACCATTTCAAATGCTGTTTTACTGCTTGAAAGTCAAACATACACACGTAACGCTTTACTAAAACACTAGTTCAATCTCCCTCTATATATTATATATTATATATATATATATATATATATATATATATCTTTAATCATCCCCGGATATTATGTTTTATTGAGAGTCGCCCATCCGGTATAGTGGTTAGCGACGCTGACTGCTGTGCCGTAGGGCCTAGGTTCAAATTCCGGAGAAGACATGGATGTTTGTAAATGTATAGTGACTTCGCGGCATGGGGGTACTCTAAACAGGCGTCAAGCCGCAAGTCCTCTCGTGAGGTTGGTGGAAGGGGAAGAGAGGCGGGAGGCCCCTGGCCACTCCCAGGGTGTTCTCCCTCAAAATTGGGGTGAAACCGAGCCAAATCGTACTGTCACCTGCATGGTGCTCAAAGCTACGGCTAACGACAGACGTACAATATAGCCCAATGCCATGATGAATTTCATGGGTCTCGATCTGACTACGTCAGACAGGTGGCATTAGAAACAACAACAACATGTTTTATTGACAGAAGCCCTTAATTAAAAGATTATGACACAATTTTGATTTAAAAGTTATCATAAGAAAGATAATGGGAGATTACACAATAAACATAATATGTCATTTATAATTCCGAAAATAAAAATTTAATTAGTGTATCCATGAGTTATAATTATAAGCACATTACTGAATAAAATTGTCAAATATGATTACACATTATATTTTAAAAGTAATTTTCCTGCAACATTGTTTAAAAAAAAAGTAACTATATAGAAGCTAAAAACTATAATTGCATTATATTCATGGATTTTAAATAATTTTGTTTACTTTAATGATTGCGTCAGATGAATTAATTAAAAACTAGCTATACACTCTTTTTCTTAATTCGTTGCTATTTTGATATCTTTTGTGCGTAGTTTTTCCTTTCTTTGTACGCTTTATATAATTCAATTTAAAAATCCCTTAAGTAGCTTGGGGCAAGTTCAATGAAGAACAAGGAAACTGGAATTTGAATAAATAATACGTGATGAAGTAATAGATAACCTGTTCAAAATAATTTGTTAAATACAGTATTATGAGCAATATTAAAATTAAAAATTGAAGCAATTACATCAACCAGAAAGGACTTTTTTTCTTTTAATAATTTCTCAATATTTCGATCATATTCTATAATTTAAAATCTAAAGCATTGCAAGGTGAATGTATTTTAGCCTAGATTCACATACACTTTCTTCTTTAAATACGAATCAGGTAAAAAACATTTTTTAAGAGAAAATAATACACGTTTTAGGAAATTCTTATGGCTAAATAATTCGTAAATAACGAAGATATATAAGGACAAAAAAATGATTTCTATATTAAAGTAAATGGCTTACCGTTTTAAATAAAACATAAATTCATAAATTCTGTCATCTTTCCCTGTGTACCTATGCGTATCATTAAATTTTTATTAAGATGTTCTTTGACCGATGGAGGGATGCGGTTTAAGTGTAGGGCATTCAATGGATTCATAAAGCCATTACATAAAATTTATTATTTTATGATCAAACACATTTACGATCGATGCTCATCGAAAACGAAATTAAGGTCCCTTTATATTTATATTTTGCTTTCATTTTGTTTCAAATAAGAAAACAGTAAACTATAAATATGAAAATAATGCTTTGGAATATCTTAGGTAACATTTCTATCGAGAAATCAGTAAAGGTTAAAAGAAAATCGTTTTTGGTTTTGCTGTGCGATGCTTCATACGTAATCTAACACAGTATTTTATTCTTTTTATTATTTAGATAGTCTGAGAATAAATTACTAAAAATTTGAATTTTCTCATGTACATTCTGAAGTATCTAATAACTTATTAAATTTCTATTCATTAATAGCTCTTAAAATTCAGTATTTGAATAATAAAATTTAATAAGTATTGCAAATATAATTAGAGTAAAACACTGAATATAACATAAAAAAAATATTTCTTCTATTAAGTATCTTATTATTTTATTCAGGGATACTTTTAGAAAAAGCCGGATGGGTGGCGTAGTTGGTTTGGCGCTAGCCTTGTACGCCCAAGTTTGTGGGTTCGACCCCCACCCAAGATGGCAGATTTTCATAATGCAAAAAATCCACAGGGTCCATGTCGTATGAATATGCGGTTTGTAAAACATCTCTTGAGTGCCTGTTTGGGATGGGTACGCTCGATAAAATTAAAGATTCCTAGTGTGGTTTCGTATAGTTAGAGCTCAGGTGCCTCCATATGAGAAGGAAACTGGGCAAAAAAATTACTCGCAGCGATTGGTATACAACATATATGGTGCCGCACTAAAAAGAGGTACCAGCTCTCAGGGAATATACCAGGTAAAAACTGCATATAGGCAGGGAATATACGCAGCTCCATTACATTAAAAAAATTATATTTTTAAAAATATTCATAACACAATGCTATGCAAGAAAACTTCTCTTACGATTAAAGATATTTTTACCGGAAACTTTAATGTGTAAGAGAATATCATACTCTTCAGTATTATATACGCTTATTTATTATATTTGTATTATTTGAAAGTTTCTGCAATCAGATTTTCTAAAAAAAGCTAATAAAACTTTTACAATACTTATTTTAACAAATTTAGTTGAATAATTAAAATATTTTCACATCCTTACGTCTTCGTAAGTTTGATTCATCGTCTGCTTTATTAATTACAAGGTATATTTTTTAATAAATTCGAAATAATTTTTCTCGAAGAAAATAACACCTTAATAGAGCTCGAAATTTAAGAGAATTTTTCTTTAACATTGAAATAAAATATAAAATAAAACAGGGGATTTTCTATGGTGCTGGAGAGAAATACTTTGCGGAGAAAGTGACAACATGCCACTTTTGAAACATCTTGTGTAGCATTCGGAGACTTCTGAATCTTTTGTGAGAACTGTTGTTTTAAAATCTTTTTCACTTTTTAAGATCAATTGTGTTGGGAAATACACATTTATTTTCGAAAATCCTTCTTCAAGAATTCGATACATTAACATTGTTTTGGCTTGGAGTTTATTTCAAAACTTCTATAACTTCCAGACATTGTTCTAATGAATGCATGTGTTATAATTTTGCTGCATTTAATTTGCTTTTTACAAACATATAGAGAGATTCAAATTACTCAAACCAGTTGCTCAGCATAATGGAGGTACAATGAAGTGAATCATTAATTACTAAATTTACTGTTAAATTTGAAGGAATGTTACTTTGTATAAATGAAGAAAGTCGAAAATATATATTATTCGCATTTAAGATAGGATAGTATATCTCATTTTCTTATTCAGAGGTCATTATGAATTCTTGCTAAATCATTTTGATTAACACTGAAGCAAAATAATAATAGTTGTAGCAATAGTATTAAAAACGGGGGCTTGTATATAAAAATTTTAGAAGCAATATATTATTCACTATACCATTTTACTAAAATTTTTATGCAGGACAAAGAAATATTTTATCCATAAGAGTAAAACTGAAATATTTTTCATTCATCAAAATTTCGCAATTTATCGGTATTATTTCTTTATTTGGTAAATGAAAAACAACTATGCATAACAATTTTATATCTTAAACGTAATTAATTACATTTTAATGCATATATATGCATATTAATCGTAATATACGTATTTTGTTTTCATCATGCTTGCTTCACTTTTTAAAATATTTATGAATTCTAGGCTTGTAGCAAAGGAAACATTAATAGTTCTTTTTTTAAACTTTTATTTAAAACAAGATGTACTTTTAAATATTTTTCAATGTTATAGTTAAAAATTTTTTAGATAGTACTTTTTTTCATATTGATTATAATTATATTCAAGATACCTTTTTGAAATAATTTAATCATACTTCATAATTAAAATCGTTTTGAAATACTTTAATCATGCTGAAAATCAAAGTTTTTTTTCATAAATGCATTATATACTCTTCTCAACACATTTTTTTTCTTTCATGGATTATTTTTTTTATTGAAATCTCTCAAGAGTAAAATTACTTCATCAATATTTGAAATAAATGCATTGCGTCAAACAACTTAAGCAATTCGTCGAAGCTTAATCTTGGATTGACTATTCACACGCTTTGTATGGCTCAAGAAAAGATGCTGTATACTTTTCTTCCAAGACTGTACATACAAAAATACTATATATGCTTTCTTCCAAGATTGTGCATAATTTAATACATTTCTTTCCCCTTTTATACCTATGAAATATGACTGCAGTAATGAACCATCATTCATTTACTGTGTTATTGACGATTTCTACTTGCCAGTTAAGCTCCATATTGCACTGCCGTTACTCTTAGGTCAAGCAGAGATAGTATCTTATCAGGCAGGATAACTAATGACTCTCACATAACAGTTATTTGATCGCTACTCATGTGTCTAAGCAGAAATTGTCTTCATAACTCTTTTGCACTGTACGGGTAGCTTAGCATGCACACCTGTTACTTTTTACCTAGTTGGCTTTCAGATCTTGTGTTAAGATAGCATATTGTTGCCCTAAATATTATATTTTATAGAATCTCAAACAATTATATATTTAAATCTGAATTACATCCATGTGTTTATTAACACCTTAAGTAGTCGATTTTTTGTGCCCAAAATCAAAGGATTCTGGTTTCAAAAAAGTACAAAATGTTTGAAATATAATCATAATTTTAAAAGTTATAAGCATTTGCAAATAAGAAATAATTTTGTAATAAATATTAAGTAATTTTTGCGTCGCGCACGCTATTTTCTAAAATAGTAGCCTTTGATGCATAAAACTTCATAGAATTATAAAATGTATCATGCTCTTTAAGCCCTAGTAAATTAAGAACAATATATCTTTCATATTTTAAAATATTTAAAAAAAATATTGAAATTTTTAAAAAAAATAAATTTAAATATAATTCTTTTTAAATATAATTTTAAAAATATATATTTAATATTCTATTTATTTAAATTTACTACGGTGTAATAAGGACACATTTAACTTTATAAATCAACATATTTCTAGTAATTAAAACTAATACTTTTGAAAATAGCATGCGCGCCGTAAAACTTAATTAATATTTCTTATAAAAATATTTCTTATTTTCATATGCTTATAATTTTTTAAATTATGATTATATTTTAAACATTTGACACTTTTCTGAAGCCCCATTTCTATAATATGTAAAAGATTCGAATTATTTAACTTTAATTTCAAGGAGTTATATGTATTTGAATATTGTTTATATTTTCAGCCCTCCAGAAAAAGTTAACACCACTGAGACCCCTTAAAAGAATAGCTTTCATACTTACAAAAACATTTCATGTTCTTACCTATTTTTCAAACGATTAAGGGTTTTGTGTATGTGTGTATATATATGCCCACACAATTTGAAGCATGATATAATACAAAGTCTTACATTGCAATGGGCATAGAGACAATATCGGATTTTTTATAGATTATATTTCTATTTTCATTTTTTCTCAAGCTACAAATTGCACATTGCCTTGCCAATCTTTGTTACGTATCGAATATTTTCAAGCATCTAAATTCTTGCTTTCAAAAACAAATTCCCGCCTTCACCACAAAAAAAAATCCCCGATGAGAAGTATTTCAGTACCATAGACAAACTTATATGTTTTAAAAACATAAGCACTAATAATCTTACTATAAGAATTAAAAATATAACCAAATCAAAGAGAGAAAAAATATCAGTGCCCTTACAGGCGAACCGGTTGTGGCCAGTTTTCGATAACCCGTAAGGTGTACGGGTAAACAAGTTGAGGGATTAATATTTTTAATGCTTGAAATGTTGAAAAAATGTAACTATCTCTCTTTCTTTTGTTCACAGTTCTTGATGAAATATATCCTTCATTTTTTACATATCATTTAAATTTATTTCTTCAAGTATTGACAATTCAATCTCTTTTGTATAATTATTCGTACAAATATTTACAAAAATCTGTTTGATGCAAACATTCAATTAAATCGTAGTTTTAAAATCAAAGCTTCATTTCAAATCTTTGAAATATTCAATGCGTGGGAATTGAATTGATTTATCAGGAATTATATTATTTGGGTAATAAAAAAGGAAGAGAGAATATAGCTCATTAAATTTTCGAATTTATTTCAAATATAATCATTGACTATTTCCTTACATTCAAAATTTGTTTTTCTTTAAAAAAAAATGAAAATTACATCTCTTTTTGAATAGGTCTGAAATTGAAATGCTTTCATTTCTTTGAATTGGCACTGATTAGTCGCTTCAGATGTCTTAATGATGTCGTATTTATTTTTGGCAATCCAGAATTAAGTTTTTCAGTCTTACATCTATCGCACTAATCATTCCTTTTTAAAAAAGTAAAGCTGAAGCTCAAATGTTTAACTGTGCTACTTAGAGATTTGGAATTCGAATTTTCTGAACTGAACTCTGACATTTTGTAATTACGTTATTTGGTGGCTGATAATTTATTTTCTTATTTTTCTGTTCCGTGACTGAGAGTAATATTATTTGGATTTAGTTCCATAATATTTGTCATAAACATTACATTGCAAAAATGGTGAGTGAGAAAATGAATGTAAATATCATCAGCAGTCACACTGTGTGTCTTCGAGCAACAAAGATATGTTCAGTTCATGCAAATTTTCACAAAATAAATCAAAAGGCTAATTATTCAAGGGCTAAAGATGAAAACATTACAAAATGAGTCCAATTATTTCCATTCTTTAATTTTCCATTCAGTTCAGTGAAATGGAATGAAAAATTGAACCATTCCTTATTACATTTTAGATCATACTGCTGTTTTGGCATACAATTTATTTCGTTATGAAATGCAAGTCTCCATAAAATCTAAATATTTTTTGTAGCATGGGCATAATATCATGTGATCAAATATTTTTTTCAAGTAAAATAATAAAGAAAATTATATAATATTGAAAAAAAATGCAACAATATTTTTTATATCATATATAGTTTAAATATCTGCAACTTTAAGCAGGAACACATATTTTACTATATATCTCTTTTTCAAAATCTATTAAGCTCAGATGCAGAGTTTATGCAGATCTTGTAATTTACACTTTATCTCTTAATTGGTGAACATTTTATAATAAAGATTTAATAAATTTTAAAAAATAAAGTTGAATGGAATAAGTTAATTTTTCTAATTTATTAAAAGGTTCATTTTTTTCACTAATGGCTTAACATTAAGAAATTAAAATCTGTTGTAAATAATTTGAATGTGCAGACAGAACATTTATTTTTGAGTTTTACAGAAGCTTTTATAGAACATGCAAAACTTTTATTTTACCAGCACTAATTAATAATAATTTTTTTAGGTTTAGGTAAAACTTAAACTAACTTTTTACCGTGTCTTAGAAGATGAGGCAAAATTTCCGCGATGAAAATAGCGTGATGTAAGTTGCAGAATTTTTTTTCTTAAATCTACTTTCGAAGGAGCCCAAAAGAAACACGTATTGACATTTTCTTATTCTTATATTTTACGATGTAATGTTAGCTTTGTTTCTTGTCTATTTAGTATCTATCTCGCTCTGGAATTTCATGTTCTAGCTTAGTTGTTACATGACTCTCGCATCATTAGTTTGATGGCTGATAAAAATTTTAAAAAATATTTCTCTCTAAAATTTTATTTTGACTTCATTAACAAACCTTAATAAATATCTCTACCTATTTATTGAGAAAAAGTTCTAGTATCATACTCTATTTCCAAGTTGTGGTAAAATGAAAGTCTCGTTCTTTTAAATTGCTTTTAAGAGGTAAGTAAAAGTTTACATCTTTGTGTTACATCTTATTATTATAATATTTATTATTTTCGTTGTTATACTTATAATAGTTATATTTATTATTATTAAATTTATTATTAGTTGTAGTAACATTATAAGAAGAGTTAGAAAATATTACAAGTATTGTTTCTTTTTTTTTCCTTCTTTTTTTTTGTGGAATTATTTTGTAATTACATTTTGTCGGGTTTTGCTGTACTTTTTTCCAAAATAATATGCAATAGTATAATTAACTACTTTCCCTCTATTTTCATCACAGTGCTCTATAAATATTGTTTATTTAATATATGCATGAATGTTTTTATGTAAACTAAAGTGTCAAGGTACAAAAAATTGGAATGTTAATTTAGTAATACAAAAACCATTTCTGATATGGTCAGTTCCGAGGGATTACAAAATTATTCTAAGAATCATCCGCTTGAATATTTAATTTAAAACCTTATCTTTTTTGGTATACTTTTCTATATAACGATCAAAATACTCGCAAGGAAATGACCGAATTCATTTAATAATTGTTATAAATATGAATTTGGATCGAAAACTATTAAGTAGGAGTGTAAGCAAAATATTTTTCCTAATATATTTACAGTATTCACTCGAGACAGCATATGGTCATTGCCTTCAGGCCAGAAACTGAGCACAACTGCCTTGTGGATCATCTACATAGACCAAAGGGCCTCCCCTCTCCAAACTGTGTTTTGTGGAGGGAGAATTCCATAATGAATGCTGAGTACTTGGAGATTTGCCCTGCTGTCTCTGGTAACATCTACTATTGATACTGGAGGGCAAGAAAGCAGTTACAAGCTCTACAATCTGACTGATGGTGTTTATGCTTCTGTTTTTTGATTCTTTGTTTTATTGATCCTAACTTGTTGTTTCTCGTTGTGTGTTTGCGCGGAGTGTTTTCACTCTACTGAATAATGTATGCATCAATTGCTGCTGCTATAATGAAAAAAAAAACATATTTACAGTGTTTTGTGGTCCTAGACTAGACGATTATTTTATAATTTTCTAAACTACATTTAAAATCCTCAATCCCATTGTAAAATAAAATGTCCTTTTCACAATTTGAAATAAAGAGCTTACGATAATTTTTACTTTTGAGCATTGGCATATATTAATTGTATATTACTTGCAAAGTGAATTTTAGCCAGATTATTTGAATAAAATTCAGATAACATTTTTCGTTGAATGAAACATACAAGAAATAGAATTGCTTACAAAACAAATTAATGTATTTACAAACTTTTGTTAATCTTTTTCGAATGTTAAATCAAATGTTGAATGGACTAAAACTACTATCTTAAAATATTTATCAAAAACTTAAAAAAAGAACGAAATATTGCAAAGATGCATAAACATTACATTGACGATTAACGATTACTTGAAAAAAATTCGCAGAGATTTTCACTACACTTGATATTTTCCATTAAAAATTTGGAGCAAATTTTACAAATGAAAAGGGATTAGCTGGAAAAAAATATGCGTTTCTAGAGAAAGTTGCTCTGTCTCTTTGGGATAGCATATTTTCTGATGCATAGTTTTCAAACAGTTATCTAATACTTTATATTTTGACTCCACTTTTATTCTTGGGTTTTAATCACAAAATTACTTAGAACAAGGACATGAGATCAATGATAAGATTAGGAATAATTATCATCATTCATTACTCCTCGTTCTTCAACATCAACCAATTTTCCGATAACGATAAAAAGTAGATTAAAACTGAACATTATTTAGATGTATTGTAGCATTCGATTTATCATAACTCTACCACTTTTAGGATATTTTTCAAATAAAAATTTTTTTAGGCATGAGGGAATTGATGTTCTTCAACAGGTAACTTACTAAAATTCTTTCAGAAAACTTCTAAAACACATATTTTTTTAATAAATTGAAAAAAGATGAAATAAAAGGTTTTCGAAAAGTGGTATAATACATTTAAAAGTGGTGAAATGCCTACAGTTAATGTATAAGGGAAAACAAAATTGCATTTCACCTTTACATAAAAATTCTTCTTGGAAAAAATGATGCTAAGCGAGAAACGTATAATTTCTTAATGTATGAACTAAACCTGAAAAAAAATCGAATTAAAAAAAAGTAGAAGTATCTTTAAAAAACCTTATGTGTTTAACGAACCAATGCGTCTTTTCATATTTTGAAACAACGGAAGATTGTGTGAATAATTGTTTATTTTTAGTGAAAAGAATTTTTTTAATTAGATTATCTTAGAAAATTGAATATCTTTGCTAGAAAATTAATCACAATTTTGTGTTTGATACTTATTTTATAAAAGGTTAATTACATTTTGAAAATAATTGGAAACGATGGGCTTTTTTTTAAAATCAAAGTAAAAATTATGATGTCTATATTTTCCCGATCGATAATTGTAGAACAACTCTTATCTAATTATTATCTTCAGTTTTTTGATATAAGGTTTTCTTCAAGTGATCGTGGATTAATATTTGGAAGCCTGAAATTATTACAATGTTTTAATTACTAGATTATGCAGCTGATTTGTGATATGAATATCTTGTATAATATGGAATAAATTAAAAATAATCTACTGGTAGAAGATAAAGAATTTTAAGTGATTGTTATTCTAAAAGACATATAGAGAAAAAAATTTTACAAAATTTTTAATTTTTCAAGCACGTAGGGAACTTTAGAAAAATGTAGAATCAGATGTATTATAATATTCACTAATCGTTCTATGATTATGCAATGAAATGTATTGTTTAGATACTGATTGTTAGTGATATTTCTTAATTTTCAGTTTTTCCTCTCATTTTTTTGTATATGTTTCTTAAAACAGGTACAAATTTGTATTAAGCTAAAAATATTTCCTTAAAGCTTTTCATTTGAAAATACACATTGTATATGTTAAAAAAATTCTTTAGGGTTACTAAGTTAAAAATTCTATTAAAGATGAATAACCAGGGCTACTAAAAAAGCTGTACACACTCTTATTTTATTACATCTATGTGTGGTAGGAGTTTTATGATGGTTAATATTAAATATGATGGTTAATTTAAATATATCATTATATTTAAAAACTTTTAAGTATTGCAGTGTTAAAGGATTTTTAAGTAAATATGTTTGCCTCAGAATCTGTATATTTTCCTTTTATAAAAATAAAATTTTGTAGAAGAGAAGCCAACATTACTCGCACGATAATACTCAATTTTTTTTATTTCAACAATACATTTATTTTTTCCGAGCTATGTCTTTTCTGTCATTGCATCCTTGATTTTGTAAAGGTTTGCCTTTCCTGTTTTAAAGTGTACGTTGCATTATAAGTTCTCTCCTCAAAATAATGTCACACTTTGGTGTTCAGCTACTTCCAAAAGATTAAAAATCAAGCCCTTAAGTTATAAAACAATCGGAAGCTTTACTAACATAATTACACTTCTCAAAATTAATATTAAGATTCATAATTAGTTAAAATTCGGACCTCTAATGGACATTAATAAGTTGTGTTAAATATTATACAGAATTATATTTAAAATGTTGTGTGTGTATTCTTTCCCATTTTACATTTCTGTAAAGAAAAAAGAAATGTAAGAAACATTTAAAAAATTTTTCGACCAACACCGTATTAAATTTAAAATTAATTAAATGAGACACTTTTCCTATACATTTTTTTTTGTATACTTAAATCCTTACCGCGATTAATTTTTTTAAACTTAATATGTGCCTTGTAACATAAACAACCAGATAAATCTGGATAAAAATTTATAATCACTTTATAAATATAGGTTTTTCAATAAATCTTCAATGAATTTTCAAAATGCTAACTGCAGTTAAGTAATTTGCCAAATATAAAAAAGAAAATCAGAAAAAACTGTTCTCACTCCTGTAACAGTAATTCAATTACCTATGTGATGCAATTTATGCAATGATATCAAGACTAATTGGATTTTAAGTGAATCTGTAATTATGGAAATCTGATGTGTGTGTAAAAATGGGAAAAAAACTTTCCCTCTGACTGCTGTGTGATCGAAATTTTATAAAATAAAAGATTAAAAGTTTCAGCCATTTTCGATGAAATGGTATCTTCTTTGTTTAAAGGCAAGTTCATTTAGCGTTTGAAATCTTTTGTGTATAAATAGAAAAGAATCAACATCATCAAGTGTTTTCTTCAACATTTAATTTTTTGTAGTATAAAAGAGAATTTATAAAAAATTCAAAAGATATAAACCCGAATTTTTTTCTCTCGTTTTTAGTATTAAAAGAACTATGTTTGCAAAAAATATTTAGTATCATTCAGTAAATTTAGAGGCTATATTTTGCATTTTATTTCAATAAAAAAACTGAAAAAACAAATAATTTGTATTTTTTATTTTCACAGATGCTATATTAATAGTACATTATATAAGTAGATTACCTGTATTCAGAAACACTATTTGCGTTAGAGCCAATTTAGAATAGTTTAGTTCTTTTTTTTTAGTTTAGTTCTTTTTTTTTTAGTTTAGTTCTTTTTTTTTGTTTTATACATGGGATAAATTAATTTTATAATAATTAATGAAAAATATTGTTAAATATCAGTAATTTAAAGAGGAATTTTCATTCAAGCGTTTTTTCCAAGCTATACTGGACAATAAAACATTTGCCCCTAACTATATTTATGGGCTCGTTGCATTGATAATAACCTTACCGACAAAAGTTACAACAGTTCTAAAAATACTCTGGCTCATTGCCAAGAGAAAAAAGTGCCACCTGGCGTCATTACAAAGTATGTAAACTGCAACTTGTAGACGTAACACTTGCGTCAGCTTAAATTCTTCGATTGAGAAGGTGCTTATATTATTCTGACTTAAGTCATCAATTTACAGTCATTCATTCATTAGATAGAAGAGTACCTCTTTCCTTCATAGTTAAAATTTTTTTAGGAAATTATTTAATTTTTCCTTAAAAGGTTTTTCGAATGAATCTCAGAAAAATTCAGCTAACAATAGCTCGCTGAGTACTTTTACTACATAACAGAAATTTAATACTGTACTTTGTTTGACTTTAAGTGTAACTCATTAAACTATAAAAATGAATATGGTAAAAAACTTTTTTTAAGATAAAGCATTAACAAAATTAAAAGTTATATTCTCTTCTGTTATCTTTAGTTTAAAACTTTTCAAATTAATTTTTTTCTTACACAATATTTATATAAAAAAGGAGCAACTTTCGACTAAAAAAACCATAATGAATGATTCTTAGAATAATTTGAAACTCTGAAATTTTATCTGAACTTTATATTTTAATCACGGTGTGGGATTCACCGAAAGTTGCTAGAGAGTTCCAAAGAAAATTAACTTCTGTGACAAATAGAAATCTTATGTTATAGAGCGAATAATTTCCTTCCCCAGATGGAAAAATTTACTCCCAGCTTTAATGAAAGATTCTTCTCTCGTTATATAGTTGCAAATATCGTTATAAATGTGCTAAAACTTTCAGAAGAAAGTAACTTTAATATTCGAGACCGTATGCCGTGAATAACTTTTGGACTGTATCGATTTCGTCTCACCCTAGAGATTACAAAAGCGAGTCATTTAGCTGAAAGCCGATTTAAGAAAGTAAGTTTTGTGTTAAGGAGTTGAAAATATTACTGAGTGAGAGTGCATTTTTTTTAGTGTGGGCTTGTTTTGCTGATCCAAATGTTTATTGAATATTGCTTAGGCATACCTTTTAAAATACTGTAAAGTAAATTTTTAAAAAAAAATATATTTATCTTTTAGAATGACCTGTGTGTAATACCAAGCATGGATTTACAAAATGTAGGTTATTAAATTTGCATTTAAAATTAAATAAAATATAACTTTTAAGATTTTAATAAATAAGTAATTTATTTATCAATAATACCTTCTAAAATTTTAACTTCTTATACAAATGCAAATTTATTAATAATCAAATTTTTGAACAGCTGTACTCTTGTTGAAATTTTTAAGAAACTCAAGTTATAGAGGATTTAAGTAACTTAATAATTTTTAACTTCTTTTGTATTATAGATTTTTCACATATTTATTCAATCTTTCTCAGAGGATTATATATCTAACATGTAAGAATAATTCTGAAAATTTATCTTTGCAAAACCTTTGTGTAGTAGTAGAAGATATCTAAAAGAAAATTCATTATTCAATGCATATCAACAATTACCTCTTTAGAATAATGATTGAAGAATTCATCAGAGAGTATAACAATATTTTTATTTTCTGAAGTATTCAAAGGGACCATTGCAGGAGTATTACTAAAAAATTATCATGCAGCAATTAGTATTCACTTTTATGATGCTTTGTATTTTCAATTGAATACATAAGCAGAAAAAATACTTGATGAGGTACTCTGATTAATGAAAATTAATTTTACCACCTGAATGTTTTTTTCTGATTAATAAAATTAGTTTTCAGATATTACGAATCATTTCATAGCATAAAATATCAGACAAACAATGCTTGAAAACTGAAGTTTTTTAGAAATCAAGATTAAAAGATTTGTTCGGAAGCATGCATTGCTTGATAGAATAATGGTCTTGAAGTGTCGTGCATCCGGCAGGACAGAACTTGATACTTACGGCTCCGTAAGCACGTAACATACCCTTGGATTAAAATGATCACCACTACACACTCCCCCACCAGTGAGTCGGTGCATAGGTGAACGAACAATGTACTTGTTATGGCGAGCGTGTAAGTTGTTTGGAGAAGTTGCATCAAGTGAGTCAGACGAGTTTTTGGTTCCTCTTTTAGCGGGTAGATTTCGCCACGACAGTTCAGAAGGTTACGCTTTTCTTAATTCAGCCAGGGTCACCAATGAAGTGGCGCATAACCGACGGACAGAACCCTGTATTTTCGGTTCTGTAAGCACTGGATAAAAATGATCACTTCAGACCAGATGCTGTTACTGGCTTATATAGATACCACCGCAAGTCTTAAGTTACGTTGTATTTTCTAACAAACTTGATTTATTAATTAAGATTTACACCAGTGTGTTTTAATGAACGCTCCGAAATATACGTACCACGTTCGCACAATTTAGTTGAATTTACAAGTAAATGAAATCAATTATCAGTAAAATTGAAAAGCTTTAATAAATATTTAATGGGATTTTTAAGCTAAAAATTGATAAGAAATAATTATCAGAAAAGATGAAAGTAAAAAAGGTGCATTCGGAATCGTAGGAAATATGAATTTTTTCAAGACGCATAATGAGACATGCTATAATAACCTTTATACCAAACTTTTTATTGGTACAATAGATTTAACTGCAGAAACATTCAAATACGAGGCTTAACATAGTCAAATCAGAATTTTTGGTGAAGTTTAGCTTAAGACTGTAGTATTTTTTGTTTTGAAAATCATAAGGCAAATAACAGATATCTCCGCCTAAATTCAAATTTAAAATTGATTCTACTTTATTTCTGAAAATTTAATTTTTAGAGCTAGTGTTTAAATACAGTAAATTAAACTACTTATAAAGATATACCTATGTTTTTAACATAATTAAATTTTTCAAAAAAAAAGTTTAAAGTATAAAAACAAATTTGTGTGTGTATAAAGTTCCATTTTTAAATTTAGTATTAAAAAAATGCACGATGAAAATAGTTTCTAACCAGAACATTTAATTTAACCTTAAAAACATTACATAAAAAATTTCCATTATTATATAATTTATGGGTTGATTTGTTTACTTCTGCTGTAAAATAAATGTGAATATCGGTATTGATTTTTGAAATAGCATGCATGGGGAATTATTAAAAATGCAAGAAAGGGAAACAAACTTCATCACTTATTTTAGAAAGGATGTGATTTTTTTTTTACTTGGAGATTGTTTCGAAACTTACTAATATATTGAAGTTATTTTTGTTGATGTTGAAAGAAGCTATTTTTAGATATATTTGACGCCATTCGAATTTTATTTTATTATATATTCTTTTTTATCTATCATTTTCCATTACTTATTTTACTAAAATAAATTGAAAGAGAGAAAGAAAGGATCTTTTTTAAAATCTTTATTTAAACCAATACCTCCGCTCCTCTGGATATACTTTATACGAGTGTTTCAAATTATAACTTATAAATATAGCAGTTAAATATAATTATTATGTTGTAATTTTAAGGTTCTTCCAGGAATAAATTTTATTTTATCACAAAATGTGTAATTTTCTTTGCAAAGATGAAGTATTTAATTGAGTTTTTTTATATGAAATTGAAACCTCAAATTTATCTCCAGAATATTTTTAGAAAGTTTTTTTCAATTATACTTGTTAAATGTTATGACACATTCCCATACACATTCAAATTCTACTTACAGCTTAATTAGCTAGCAAGTTGAGCAGTTTCGGCCGCTTTGTCTATGAACGTATTAGCTTGGATAATAGCTCATCATTGTATCGCGCACCATGTACTTATATCAAATAGTGCATATATTCACAGATAATTTGATAATTGAACTACTGTAAAAAGCTTTTTGGCGTACAACTTGAAACAAATTTTGCGTTAAACTACGAAGGATTACATGGGTCGTGAGTCCTTTTGAGGAATGATTCAATAGAGTTATTAAAAAACATAGGAAACAAGTTTGTGTGTTATTGCGTGCTTTTGGAGATGATTTATTTTCCTTTTAGCCCACACCGACCTGATCATCTATTTAAATTATTTTTTTATCATCCTGATCATCTATTTATATTAAATTTTGATTTCACAGTATTTAAGAGCGTTTCTAAAATTAAATTTTTAAGCTTTACTTAATTTTTCTAACACATGGTAAAAAGGAATACGTTTTACTTTCATTACTAAGTAATTGATAGGAGATTAGAGCCTGACTGGGTTAAGTACTCTAAACGACATTTTCTTTTTATCGCCATTTTATCGCACATTTCTTTTTACTATTCAATCTTTGCCTTCTCAAAGTTTGAGCTTCTTTGCATATTTTCAAAGAAAAGCAAAATTTGAAGCCAGAAATTATGTAATACTTAACATATTCATATTAACAGTATAATGAAATTTACGTTATTTGTCAATTTCATAAAATTACTAACAAAAAATATTTAAACCAGTCTCAAGATATATATTAATACTAAAAACAAAAAATTTATTACAAAAGACTTTTTTAAATACTTTTACACACACTCGATCTTTTTAGCATAATTTCCATAGCTAAGTATGCATTTCTTAATGATTAACCAAAACAGAAGCATATAGCGTCAAATAGAAAAGATTCTTTCTCCAACATAAGTCACACAACTTAGTTTCCAATTTGAAATTTAATCAATAATTAGTCTTTGATACAATTGAAGACAACATATTTCATAAATAAATGTCATTAAGATTTAAAAATATGTTTAATTTCATTGACTGAAGCAAAAATGTTTTGCACACAAAGATATATAAACCCAGCATTATTTTACTTAAGTTAAATAAATTTATATACACTGCATAATTATGAACAGTGTATTGGCTGGAGATTCCCTCATTGAATAAACATTGTTTAGCTTTAGTCCCATGTGGGAAATAAAAGGTACGAACAATGAATAACCCTCTCTTTTTTGCTTCAAAAGTGGCGAAGTATTATTCCCAACAGGAACCCTTTCGAGCGACCTTTACTAAATAACTTCAAACTATTGAGCAACTCATTAAGTTGATCGTTTATTAATTGAGCTGGCTGGTGGCACCATACATAGATTATGCTTAATATATAAGCTATTATAAATGCAGTCACATTTGTGGCTAGGTAATTGTGATCTCTGACGATAGTTCATTAAGCGTATACAAAGCATCTGTTCTCTAGGGCATGTATTTCACTAACATCCCCACTTTCATCAATATCGTACTAAATGGCACAGAAGGTTCAACAAATTTACCTTGCTGTTGAATACAGGATAATTAGATATAAAAACAACTTCATTGCAAATTAATATAAAAAATGTAGCTAAATATAAACTAAGTAAAAGTTTAAAACTGCGAAAAATAAAAGATAAATAAAAAGAAATTTACTTGTTGAATTAAACTATCCTTGAAATAAACATACACAAAATTATAGCCACGTCATTTATTTTAATATTAACTTTCTAATCTGTGCCTCATGTAGTTGAGTCATCAGCAATCATTTTGAAGTATTAATTGTTGTAATGAAGATAGATTGCTAAAAATATTTGATTTGTATGAGCATGATTCTGGTTTTGTCATTGTATTTAAGGCTTTTAATATTTGTCTCTTATTTTTTTAATTATAGAGTAGGTTATTAATATAACATGGATGTAGTGATAATTTGATCTTGAATACGATACATGATACATTAATACAGGATTAATTAACAAATTTAGGAATCAAAAACAATAAATAAATCAATGCGTATAACGTTATTTCTTTTAGGTAGGGTCCTTATTATTTAAAACAAGGATTTTTTGTTAGCTTTACTCAAATAATTATTACCAAACTTACCCAAATAATCATTAAATAAAAAATGAGAAAAAAATATTATGTAAATATTCACATTTCAGTGCTTGGAAAATAATTTACATGCGATAATTTTTAAATGTTAGTTGCTACAATTTGATGCGAAACTAATGTTTTACTTTACACGAAAGCGCTTTCATGTAAATATTGTTCGTGTGTGGTAATAAATGCTATACATAAGGATTTTCAACTGCTTGTAACTCATTCATTTTGATAGATATTAAAAATGAATTAATTGTGATGAGAGTAATTTAAAGAGTAATGAATTAATTGCGATGAGTTATAATTTAAAGTGAAGCACTCAGAGATGTGAAATTATTCTTTAAACGTACATTAAAAGAAAAGAAAAACTTATTCTTAATTTAAAATACTTAATTATTTTTATAGTCTTAGTTTACAAATAAATTTACTTACAGTTCCTAAAAGCTGTTATTTTTGCTTATTAATATCAAAAAAGAAACTACTGTACCTTGAATTTATCAAATGGATGAAGACTGTATGGCATTAAATATTTCTTATCACTATTTTTGCTAAATTTTTTTTGTCATAATAGTATTGAATATGTATCTGTACATAAATTAATTTAGTAAAACAGTTTAATTCTCATTTACTTGCACCACGTGCTAGGTTGCTTATCTTTGGAATGACACACCTGGGAATAATTATTCATTTCGACCCAAGTGCTATATTTCAATATAAGTTTTTGTATGAGTTAAGTTGTTAATGTTTGACTTTATCGTGATTAAATATATGAGAAAAATTCCTTTATGTATCGGATAATACATATTATTGATTTATATAAAATAAGCACTTAAGCATGCAATTAGTACAGCATTTGGGAAATAAGTATTTAAAAGACAGTACTAAACTTGACGAAAAGTTGAAAACATTAACATCTTATAGCAAAAATGTTGATTTTTTAAATTTTTTGCCTACATAAAAATACTTCTGTAGAATTATTTTGAAACGGGTGTTATTTACAAGTTTGCAACAAATTTATTTAGCTACTAGTTGAATAAGAAACATTCATATTATTTAAATGGATTATTATGTATGCAGCAAATAAAAAGATATCCTCTCAACATTTTGTTTTAAGTTTTATAATGCATATTTCTTTCGTTAAAATGAAAATTAATTCCTTTCATCATTTTTAGATTTATTTCTCCCTGTATTGAAAGCCCCATGATATTTATTTAAATGTATTATGATAATCATAAATCTGCAGTGCAAAGAAACTATGTAGAAGAAAATTTATTTCTGTATTCAAAACGAAATACATATGGATATCTTCCATCATAAATCATAACACTTTAAATTAATATCACCTAACGAGGTTCCTTTAATTTATTTTCCCATTACTTTGCTGCAAAAGGCTATGAATAATAACTTAGTAAGCGAAGCGGTATGTTATTGAACTCCGTAAGCCCACAAATGATAAATCACAGATATTAGCTGCATTGTATCTTTGGTTAATAATGAGAAACATTATCAATAACTTCTCGTAAGGTAACAAAATAAAACTGTCATATTTAATCCGCCTTTACACACACATCACTTCAACAGCAGATTATGTAATACATCAATGTGTTTCTAATTTACACTTTATCCAACTTTATATTTGAATTATAAACTAAATATATAGTAGCGAAAAATAAATATTTGGCTTGAAGATGCTGGATAGGCTTGGTCCGAATTAAATTCGTGCTAGAGATACACAATAGAAGTTGATGAATCTCGTAATTTTGAATCATATTGAAGTAACAAGACTACATTTGAGTTTGTACAACCTCATCTGGTGCTAAAAGTATTTTAAATGTTAATGTGTTTTAAATGTTTAAATTTTCCATAGTAAAAATCAATCATCTCAGAAAATCGGTAAAAGCTTTTTTTTCATTTAAAATTTAAAAAGCTTTGAGGTGAAATTTCAATTTTAGGTTTTGTTCAAATATCGAATTTCTTGGGTAAAGATCATATATAATTATGTTTCATGTATACTTAATAATCCACTGAAATATCCCATTACTTTCATTTTTATTTTTAAATCTCCCACTATGCGAACGAAGATAATTAGTAATATCTTGTATAAAAATTAATTAATGAGGAAGTTTTGTGTTATATGCATATAAAAACTTCTAAGCATTTTTTATTTTATTTTTTTGCCTATATATATTTACAAATATGTGTCGGGTGTTGCAGAGACAGCTCATCATCAAAGACATATCTGAAAGTTAAAACACCGGGAAAAAAAGAATTAATAATTGATAATTATTACATAATAATAAATAGATAAAAAAATTTTCAGGCAAACCAACATTCACCTGACTGAAGTGAACGACGGTTGCGAAGATGCGTGCGGATGAATCTACGTGCTACTGTTGAACAACTGACCGCCCATATAAACCAAGGGGCTAAGAATAGTGTCTCCAAACTACTGTTCAGTGAACGTAGCTGCGTCTGGGCCTACGAAGCAGACACCTGATTCATGCACCTTTGATGACTACTGTACATCGGCAACGAAGGCTAGAATTTGCACACCAGTACCGCAACTGGACGTCCACTGATTGATGACAGGTAGCATTTTCTGATGAATCACGTTTTATGCTCCATCGGACATGCGTATTCGGCATGAAACCTCTGAAAGCAAACACTCTGCAATCATTGCCGTAAAGGTCCAGGGTGGAGGTGGGAGCATTATGGTATGGAGAATATTTTCCTGGCATTCTCTTGGTTCACTCTTCAATGTGGAATTCACGATGGATCAAAACAAGTACGCATCTGCCCTTGCGGTCATGTCCATTATGCGCATTGTTTTTCCTCAGGATGATGGCGACTACTAGCAGGGCAAAACAAAGTGTCATACAGCTGGTAGTGTATGTGTGTGGTTCGAAGAGCACCAGGATGAGTTTGCCATTCTTCCCTTGCTAGCAAACTCAAATGACTTAAACTCAATAAAAAATTTGTGGCACCATCTCGATTGGGTTGTTCTCGCTATGGATCATCCCCCGCGTAATCTAACGCAGCTAGCCACGACACTGGAGTAGGCATGGCTCAATATCCCAGTGAACATTTTCAGAAACCTAATTGACTCCCTTCCTGAACGTCTCGCAGCAGTCCGGTCTGCGAAAGGTGGTTATTCTGGCTTTTGACAGGTGGTCACATTAATATGACTGGGGACTGTATATATATATATATATAACATTTGAATATAAAAATTAAACTCATCCTATATATCATTGAATCAATATCAGAATCTAATTTATGAAACTTCTGACACTTGTACACACACACACGCACACACACACACATATATATATATACTTACATACACATTTATGTATATATGTATATTATAATATGTATTATCTTTATACTATCAACAATATTAAAGATTAACCGTTTGTACACGGAAAAAATCTCTTAATTCCGTTATTTAACAGTGAAATAACCCTTAAGTAGCAATATTTTATGACTGTTATTTGGAAAATACAAAGACATACTGAGAATCTTTTTATTTTATCGGCTTTTTTCTTTAAGATATGGTGAACCATTTTAAAATCACTAGATATTTATACCCAACTTAAAAATCATGCAAACGGAATAGAGATTAGGCAACAACGTAATTACTTATTAACTAAACAACGTTGAAGCTTCTATTTTAGGGGGAAATGCATTTCTTGGACTTCAAAAAGCATTGTTCTGAAATGTAACTTGAGGTATGAATAATTCATCCTAGGGAGATAAAGTATCTTACCATACACTCTATTTTCCCAGGATAAATATTTGAAAATCCTATATCTGGAAAAAACAAGATACTGACTCACTTAAAAGATATATTTGAATACACAACCGTTTGTGACTTCAGATTTATCGAACTTTCGTGAATATCATAGCCATACTTGTATCTGCAGTCATTTGCTCCAAAATATTCCATTGACAAATTTCAGCGTCGTTAGAAAATCCTGACACATTCGAATAAGCAAACTCGCTTTTACTGAAATTTAATAAATTTACCTTGATTATAAACTGTATAGCTGTAAAAATTAGTCTCAACTTTGCTTGAGATCATTATACTACTATGATTTTAATTAATTTATATTTTCAAAAGAGTAAAAGAGGAACTTTAATGTAAATGACGTATATATGTACTATTTTAACTCAACTCTCTTATTATATCTCATGTTTCCTTGATACAAGTTTTGATTTCGAAGATTTTACAAAGATTTCTTAGTGTGAAACCAACTTGTTAGAAATTTTGTTAGAACAATTCGCCAATTGCCTTTGCTCTCTTTTGTATGAACTATTTTTAAAATCCAAAACATTGAATTTTCAGGTATTCTAATATTGAGTTTCAGATATTTTAAAATCGTTTTTATTGACTGGAATGTAATCAGTCAAAATAACTTCACCAGATATTGTATTCTGTTGCTCTCTTTGAATTCAAAATGAAATTATCTATAGCGTGTGAAACTTATTTGGATGTATTGTGTACAATAACAGCAAGCCTTTATATTGTATTGCAGCTTGCGTTGAGCATTAGTGTTGAAAATCCAGAAGTGTAATTTTATAATCAGTATTATTCACTATTGTCGAAATGGAAATTTATCTTTCTTTTTATTTAATCCTTGCATGGACAAAACTTAGAAATTTTAAAATAGACGTCGCTAAATTCTCTGAAAAATTTACACATGCAAATTCATCTATTACCTCAAATAAATTCCAGGATATGAGAAAAAAATGTAGTGTTTTTACACTTTGATTCCTTTTAAAAATAAATTGTTAATTTTGGAGATTTTTTGGTCTTTTTTTCTGATAATATCTTTATTTTTAAAAACATACTTTAACTATGACTTCTATTAAAATTATTTATTGGATGGTATAAGAATGAATATTTTCTTTTGATCTAATAGCCATTTTTTGACTGAAGTTTTCTTGATGTTTGACTGTATGAACTAAAATGTACTGCATTTCAAGTTAACAGAAAACCTTGCTCATTCATTGCAATATTTGTTTAATTTTTAACATAATTTCGATTCAAATGATCTAAAAAGATTGAATGTTTCATGATGTGTAATTTTGGATTCTTCTTGTAAATCCATATAAACTCAATTTTTATTATATATATGAACTTATAGTTGATTCCTACATAAAAATGCTGAAACGAAAAAAAATGGCTTAAATTTGGTATTTTACTTTATTCCTTATTTTTAATTTTAAGAGCCTTTGAGCTTATTTTTACAACAGAGAAGAAAATTAATAACTTTTTCTTATAAAGCATATGTAATTTTTATTGATACGTTTTATCTAAAAAATATAAATATATACGAATTAATTATTTTTATATAATAGGGATTAATAAAATTCTAGTACGTTTCCTGAATAAAATAATTTTTGCCAGTATTTGTAATTTTTATTTAAATTTGAATAGTGTGGTATATTTAACTGCAACCAGTTAGAGACTGTTAACTGTGACTGAGTGGAGGATTGTATGTAAATACCACGCAACTATGAGAAATGTATCTGTAAATAATAATGTGTTGTACTGTGCAGTAAGATAGTTATTAAACTAATTTAAGAAGTAAATGTGCATCTATTATAGTTGAAACCCACATATATAAACACAACAGCTGGCGACGAAGATGTTAGAAATTTTTGTTTAATTCCGTGTGCTTTGAAGAATCTTTTTTTGTTAAGAAGAAATTCTCTTGTGAGAAGCAAAACTCGGAATTCGTAAGTTCTCACCTAGAGATGAAGTAAGAAGAAAAAATCATTTTCTTTTGGATAAGGTATTGCCTGAAGACGGCTCAAGGTAAAAAAAAAATAATTTTCTTTTCTCCTTAATCGGGAGGAACCATGGAACAGCAAATTGCAGAATTGCTCAGGCAGAATCAAGAACTGATTCGAGCGCTGCAAATTAGAGACCATTCATCTAGTCATAAAGTAACTGTACAATTTGAAAAATTTGATGAAGAAAATGAAAATTTCGATAGTTTCATTGAAAGATTCGAAACTTACTTTAGATGTACAGAATGTACCAATAGCCAATCGAGCTAAGGTTTTTGTTTCGTCTCTTAGTGCAAAATTGTACCAGTTACTGAAAAATTTGCTGGTACCTGACATTCCTCCCGACCAACCGTTAGATAAGTTAAAAGATGCACTTAAAAAACATTTGACCCCCAAACCTTTGATTATACCTTCTCGTCACAAATTTTTAAACCGAAAACAGAATGAAGGAGAAGGTATTAGTACATACATTGCTGAGCTTAGTGCAGTAGCAATGAATTGTGATTATGATAAAGATATGTTGAATATTATGTTACGCGACGTATTTGTAAGCGAGTTGCGGGATAAAATGATTTTAGATCGATTATTTGAGGAAGATAATATTAATCTTGAGAAAACGCTAAATATAGCACTGACTATGGAAAAAGCATTTAAAGGGGCAAATGATATTATGGGCCGAGGAATAAATTCAATGCAAACTTTTAAAAAACACATGGATAAAAAATCCAATTTTACAAAAAACCAAAAGAAAACATTATATTGTTCACGATGCACAGGTACCAACCATGCAAAAGAGAATTGTAGGTTTATTTCAAGTAAATGTAATTTCTGTGGGAAAATTGGACGCATTAAGCAGGCATGCTTCGCATTTAAAAAGGCAAATGCGAAACCGGTTAAACAAAAACAGGTAACTCTATTAGATAAAGTTGGGGATAAAAATAGAATTCCACAATACGAATCAAAAATTCAGTATTGTGTATTACACGAGGAAGAACCGAAACGACCTCCAATTATGATAAATTTAAAGATTGAAAACAAAAGCTGTTCTATGGAATTGGATACGGAGGGAGCGGTTAGCGTAATATTAGAAATTTCAGTAAACTTTCAAATAAACAAATTAAATCTACAAATATAGTTTTTAAAACATATAAAGGGGATTCATTAATACCATTAGGATATGTTACTGTAGGGGTGCAATATAAAAATCAAAAAGTAAACTTGAACTTATACATTGTGAAAGAGAAAACTTAGATACTATTCTGGGTCGGGAATGGTTCTATAAAATTCACTTAGATTGGCCGGCTATTAAAGCTATTAGAGCAAAAACTGAACAAAATTTAAATAACCTTCTTAGAGAGTATAAGGATATTTTCGACGATAAATTAGGAGAAATAAGCAATTATGAGGCTAAATTAAAACTCAGACCTGGAGTAAAATCTATATTTTGTAGGGTTCGAACAGTACTCATTGCTCTAAAAGGTAGAGTTGAAAACGAAATTGACTGACTTGAAAGCGAGGGTATCATAGAAAAAGTTGAAAGCTCTGAATGGGGGCAACCCCAGTTGTTCCTGTTGTTAAAACCGATGGTAGTATAAGATTATGTGCAGATTATTCAGTAACCCTGAATCCAAATTTAATTGTCCCTCAGCATCCTTTACCAAGATTGGAAGAAATTTTTGGTAGTTTAAATGGGGGAAAACAATTTACAAAATTAGATTTTAAGCATGCATATTTGCAAATGAAAGTCCATCCCGAAAGTCAGAAATTAATGACTATAAATACCCACAATTGATTTTATGTTTGTAAAAGACTTACGTATATATATATATATGGATTGAATGGGGCACCTGCTATTTGGCAGCGCTATGTTGACGGACTATTTCAGGGTATGGATGGAGTCAAAGTTTTTATGAATGATGCTAGAATTACAGGGAGCGATGAAATTTCGCATTTTACAGCTTAGAGGAATTTTTTAAGAAATGTAGAGAACATGGGCTAAAGCTTAATTTAAATAAAAGTAAGTTTTTCCAAAATGAAATAAATTTTCTTGGGCATAGAATCGATTCAAAAGGGTTACATAAAACTAACGAAAAAATCTCAACCGTTGTTAATGCTCCTGTACCCAAGAATGTTCATGAAGTAAAAAGTTTCTTAGGGTTAGTTAATTTTTACGGGAAATTTTGTGAAAATTTAGCTACTATTGCTAATCCTATTAATAATTTGACAAAGAAAAATGTTAGATTTTTATGGTCGAAGGATTGCCAGGTTGCCTTTGAGCAAATAAAGAAGGAAATTTGTTCACCTAAAGTTTTGGTGCATTATGATCCTAGCCTATCCTTAACTTTAGTTAGTGATGCATTTCCATTTGTGTGGTATTGGTTGTGTTCTGTCACACGTATATCCAGATGGCTCTGTGTGAACGTCCGATCGTGTTCGCATCAAGAACTTCATCTGGGTCCGAAAAAAAATACTCCTAAATTGATAAAGAAGCTCTTTCAATAGTTTGGGCAGTAAAAAAGTTTTATCTATATTTGAAAGGTAGAAGATTCACTTTGATAACGGATCACAAACCTTTGATAGTTATTTTTGGTTCAAAAGGAGGTTTACCAGTGTTGGCAGCTACCAGGCTTTTACATTATATATATGCGCTAATTTTGCAGTCATTTGAGTTTGATATAATATTCCGTAAAACGATTGAACACGGAAATGCAGACTTTCTTTCTCGGTTACCTAAAACATCGGAAGAGCTTGAGGTTAAAGATGACATCACAATTCTTCAGATGTCACAGATTGAAGCATTACCTGTTACTTCTAAGGAGTTACGACAGGAGACGGGTAAAGATATAGAGCTGGGTCCACTCTTAAAAGCCTTAAGGGAAGGTAAAGATTTGCAAGGGAGGGAAGCCCAGTATACCATTGAGGATGGTTGTATTATGTACGGACAAAGGGTCTGTATATTCCATGGAAATTTCAGAAGAATGTTCTGGAAGAATTACATGCTGGACACTTAGGAATAGTAAAAATGAAGGCTATAGCTAGATTGTTTGTCTATTGGAAAAATATAGATAAAGATATTGAAGAAGCCGCAAAAAACTGTGTCGATTGTGCTAGATATAAGGCTGATCCCACAAAAGCTAATTACTGGGAATATCCCAGTATGCCCTGGGAACGTATTCATGTAGATTTTGCTGGACCAATTTTTGAACACACGTTTTTTCTGATCGTTGACGCTCATTCCAAATGGTTAGAAGTGTATCCTATGAAGACAACCACAACCAAGAAAACCATCGAATGTCTTCGAGAAAGTTTTGCAAGATTCGGATTACCTAGGGTACTTGTCAGCGATAATGGATCTCAGTTTACACCCTATGAATTTCAGCGATTTATGCAAAGAAATGGAGTTAAGCACAAAACTAGTGCACCTTTCAAAACTTCTTGTAATGGACAAGCAGAACGCTATGTTGCTACTTTAAAGCAGTCATTAAGAGCTATGCATAAATATATATATATACGAAGGTACTATACAACAGAAATTAAGTACATTTTTAATGCAATACCGAAAAGCTCCTAATGTAACTACAACACATAGTCCAGCCATGTTATTCCTAAAAAGAGACATTAGAACCAGAATAGATTTACTTTTACCTGAATTGAAAACAAAAATTCAGGATAAATTACGAAGAGATAATTTCAAATTCCGAGATAGGAAATGTGATGTTGGAGATCGAGTGGCTGTGAGAGTTTACAAAGCAGCTAATACTAGATGGAAGTTTGGTACTATTGTAAACCAGGATGGCGTGCTCCACTACATCATTGACGTTCAAGGAATCTTGGTGAGACGACATGTTGATCAGATCCGTCCAGTGGGTGATCAAGTGCAAGAAACCATCATCCCAATAATTCACCAGAGATTTCCATCAGCAGGGGTTCGAGAAAACAACTCTGATATTCAGCATGCAGAAACGGCGGAAGATATTTCTAAGGATCCGAACAAGGAATTGGGTTCATCTTCCGTACAAGGAGTGCCATCAACTGATGTTTCGGTTCCAGATCTATCACAGTCTTTAGCTAATGAGATTGACTCCGAGACGAGGAGTCCACCAGTTCCAGACAGGCCATTTCCTAAGCGTTCCGGGAGAATCAGGCGACCTCCGGAGAGACTTGTTCTTTAAGGAGGGAGGAGATGTGGTATATTTAACTACAACCAGTTATAGAGACTGTTAACTGTGACTGAGTGGAGGATTGTATGTATATAAATACCGCGCAACTATGAGAAATGTATATGTAAATAATAATGTGTTGTACTGTGCAGTAAGATAGTTATTAAACTAATTTAAGAAGTAAATGTTCATCTATTATAGTTGAAACCCACATAAACACAACAAATAGTTTTAAATATTTCTTTCTCAAAATATTGAATTTATTTAGTAGTATTTATACCACATATACGTATTTTGTTTTATAAATTTTGATGATAAAGAAAGGTGAAATATATTCTTCAAAAGTTGGAAATTTGCGAAAACAAGAATGTTTAATTGCAATTAAAGAAACGCTTATTGAAAATTTGTAAAAAATATGAATATTGCTGATTTATGACAGCTTTATAAGAAGCTGGATTTAACTAGTTTAATAGGCTAGTTAATCTTCCCACTTTCTGCTTACTACACTGAGAGAAATCGTATGAATATATAATGGAAAGAAGTTATAAAAATCCATAACTAATAAAAAACCTTAAATACCCGACGATGCATCAAAAATTCATCATAGATGATGCTTTTTATAAAGCTACACACATGTTCATAAAAAGTGTGTTTTGTTTTAATAAAATTCAGACAGCATGGGTTATAAATAAGAGTGACCAGAAAACTATGGAAATGCATGCAATTCGTTAATTGTATTTTTTAAATGTATTATTTATTTTTTTATGCTGTTTACTTTAAAAATAATTTCCCAGAATCTCCATATTGGCGTCTTTAATTTTTATCCTGGATTTTAAGGAACTTGGAATGTGCTGTATGTCAAATTAAACTTTTTTGAGCGTAAAGACGTGGAATTTTTTGTATGAAAGCAGAAAACCATTATACGAAAGCAGAAAGAAAAAAGTTACCCTACTTAACTGTTTTTTACGAAGTTGAAAAAAATATTTATTTTAAGCGTGATGAATTAAACAGGGCGTTGGGTTTTTCACAGCTCAAATATTAATTAATCTAGTAGGGAAAACCTAATTACTGGATTAGAGTTGAAGGTGACCAAGTTTTCTATTCCTTGATATTTAAAATGTCAGAAACATGTTTTTTCGGTATATTTAAGATTTTTTTTGTTGTTGTTTCATGAATTATGAATTTTTTTGCAATATTTTATTTCACATCTAGTTTAACCCAGAAAACAAAATTATGCATTTTTAAGGTTTACTTCATTTTTTATATATTTTTAATTATTTTAAAATAAATTTTTGCAAGTATTAAACTAAATCACAAATGGTAAATTTATGCATATTTTAATACCTATAAATTAAAATTCATGGTATTTCATAAATTATTGGGCATTGTATTTTGATAGAGGAATATTTATGTTTATTTGTTTTATTGAATTTTTTTAAAGTTTCTATCTGCGTCTAATGATAATATGATGTCGATTTATGGTTCTTTCATTAACTTACGGTCACTTTTGCTATCCTAACTATCCTAATAAGAGAAAATTTCCAGTTTTTACAATGTTATAAATCATTTTAATGAAGATCCCCCCCTCTTATATATTATTTATATATTAAACTTCAACATAAACTAAGGTAAATATTTAGTTGCAGTTAAATCATTTAATTAATACTTGCTAGTTTCCATGGTCATTATAAGGGTTGTTAATAAATACTATTACCACATACAGTAATATATGAAACAAATCAGAAACCAAAATCTAAATTCTTTTGCATATATTTTATAAGAACAAAAGTCATTATAAAGAAATCACTTGCTACAAAATGCGGGATGTATATTAAACGTGATTAATATATCTACATATAGAAAAAAGGAACTCCCTCCTCCCTCCCTCTCAGTCCCTTCTGAACTATTAAACATACAAATTTTGAATTCGACAAGCATGTTTTATTTTGATGAATACGTATCCACTAAGATCGGGTTTTTTGAAAATCGACTCCCAAAGAAGGTTTCAGGGGCGTTTATAGATGAAAAACTCCCGCTTTTGAACTATTAGACCAACAGACTAAATTTAACAAGCATGTTTCTGTTGTTGAGTGGATATCCGCTAAGAACAGATCTAGAAGAAATCAGCTGCCAAGGGCGGGACGTAAGAGAAAAAATATTTTTTCGTTTTAAGAAACTAGTCCTACTTTATTTTAAACCAAAAGGCTGTTTTTTTTTTTTTTTTTTTTTTTTGTACAATTGGAAGCTTAATGCTTGGAATTAAGATATCAATAACTTAAAAATAATATACAATCTTAAAATACCTTGTAAATCGTGTGGGTAACAGGTAGTTTTTTCATAAGAATAAGAAAGGAGCAAGAATAAAAAAGTAAGATTTCTGAATTTTGAAATTATCTTAATTTTTACATACCCATAACACAAGTATGAAATTTTGCTGTAAATACTCTTTATTATTCTAAAGTTATTACTTGTGTTTTCCCTGTAACATTTAATAACTTTAATTTCTCTGTTTGGTTTTATTTATATAATACTTAAATACGAAATAATCTTATGAAACATATTTTTAGTAAAACGTTATGTATCCTTATTTCTTTGTATATAATCAGCAATGCACCTTCATGTAACTTTAGACGTATTTAAATTAAATCTGGTATCTATGCTTTTTTTAGGAAGTAATAAAATTTGTAACACCTTTTTCTCTTAGGAGTGACCTTGAGCTCCCTTATATATTAAACTTTGGGAAATTTAATTTACTTTACATGTAAGAGTACTTTTATGAGCTCGAGGATGGATTCACAGAAAGAAGAAAAGTCCACATAAATTAATTTTAAAAAAAAGTCTATGGTGGGGACTAAAAAATGAGAAACCAATAATGAAAATCTTACTGTAAATAATAAAAAAAAAGTTGCTTAAAAGCGAAGGAGTACGAAATAAAATAGGATTTCTTTCATTTGGATTAAAGAACTGGATTACATTGCTCACATTTCAATCTGTGCTCCAAAACCCTATTAATTATTTATGGTTTTTAATCTTTCCAACAAAAAAAGCATACAAATTGTCACATTTCACTAAAAAGTTTAGTTTACATGATTTTGTTAGTAGAGATTTACCTTAAAGTTTTTGTGTATATAAAATATTCTCATAAATTCATTAATGAGAATTCATTTTTATTCCTTCTATTTTACAAATCAGAAACAAGAAATTGATAAGTAAATAGTTGGAAGAATTTATTATAAGAAAATTAAATGTTATAGGTGATATTTTTAATAAGTTTGATAAATTATTTTTTCATCAGCTGTAAGTTATAATTCTTCTGTTCATGGTTTAACAAATTTAACAAATATTTACTAAAATAGTTTGTATTTTGAATTCTCAAAATTTAATTTCATTAACTTGCCTGAATTATTATGGTATTTAAATAAATGATTATTGAAAACATTTTTACCGGATTTTAAAATGAAACATGAGATCCTTAATTTGTAATTTTTATTCTTTTTTTAAAATTAAAATGTGACATAAAAACTTTTTGTCTAAATAATTATTAATGTGAATACTGTTGACAAATTCATTATAAATAATTCCAACTTTAGAAAGTATTTTCATATCAAAGTTTCCATTCATTCATAAACTAATTAGTTTAATGCATCTTCAATGCGTCATTTCAATACATGAAGCAAAACTGAATGACACTGTTCATTAATATATTGGATGCTTTGTAAGACTGATAATGAGAAAATATGAAAATAATGTTTATAAATAATGTATAAGTTGTTTAAGGTATCTTACAACCCTAAAATTGTGAGGTTTGCCAAAAACGGACAATTTTTTTTATGATTTTATTTTATAGGCAATTTTATAAGCTTTATAAAAATACCAAGTTTATTATGTTCCGTTCATTAAACAAAAACTACAAGTGTTTTAGAAAAAGCAGATGCCATTACTTTAGGCAAGATGTCATACTTTAAAACGCGTTTTACTCGAAATGTGTGTGTTTTTTTTAAAAAAAATGCCCAAACGGGGCCAACGGTTGCTAAAATGTTTCGGAAATAATTCACTGAAATTTTTGTGCACGTTCTGTATAATAGTAGAAGTGTTTTAACCTTCAGATTTATCAATCACTGTTTTATTAAAAAAATTAAAGTCCCTTATGTGAATATAATCACTGTTTTTTTAAACAATTTCATATAATAACTAAGATAAAGTGCTCTAGTTTTTGTAAAAGTTAAAATATCTCCAATCCTGAAGGTTATTTCAAAAGTGAATAACATAGAAACACATCAAATTTGAAAAAGTGAAAATGTGTTCATAAACTTTTGGTATAGAATAAGCCGCATTTATGTTATTTTTTTGTACATTTTTACCAATTTTTTTCCATTTTAGTAATAAAAATTTCATTTCCTCTTCCTCTTTTTAACATATTTTTCTTAAAATGTACTAAACAAAACTAAAAACAACAATCCAAAAAAATCCCCATATCTCCATTTTTCAAAAAAAAAAAAAAAGTTGTCGCAAGTTGTCAAATACCTTAAAAGTATTAAAGTTATAACAAAATTTTCTTTTTTATCGAGTTAAGATAAAGTCTAAGAACTCAAAAAATTCTGTATACAGTTGTTATTCTTTTCAAGTTTATTTTATACAAGTACCAATTAATTGAAAGAAAGAACAACAAAATACAACAATTTGGAGATTATCAGATGTATAATAAATCAATCGACTGCAATAAATTTTGCAGCAGTATATCATAATAAATCTAGCTGTAGCTTCTATCTGATTTTTTCAGAGCAAATGCATCATTTATCTTCGGAAAATTAATAAATATCGAAAATTATGTCTCGGAAATTGCAGGGGACAAAATGGGAAATGGTGAATCTTGTTGACTAGCATTGATTATTATCGAATTATTATAGATACATTGTCTCTCAATTTATATAAAAAATTATTTCTATTTATAAAAATAATTCTTAATGCTCATTATTTTTATTTTTAAATTTAAAGCGTATGTGTTCCTAATATTTTTAATCTTATCATATCCTTCCTTATTAAAAATTATAAATCTATTAAAAATAATCAGCAATTATTTTAAACATTACTGTCCTATTTTATTACTCAGAAGGGTCTTAAATTAAGGTATCTGACTACGTTCGGAACTGTTATTTTTCAAAAGCGTATAAATGGTTAATTTTTATATTTAGTGTTATTTAGATTATAATACATGTATAAAATTGTTTTAAGGATATTATTAAAGTAGAAAATTATTTAGATGCAATATTTTGGCAAAAAATGAATATAGAATTACCTATTTTCAAAACATTCTCCTTTTATGGAAAATGCTTCTATAATAATAATACTTTGCTTACATGTAACTCAGACTTCTGTACAGAGCCTGAACTAGGATTTTTGAAATATATAACTTATGGAAGTGGATTTATCCAAACTTTAATACTACCGAGTAGAAAAGTTTTAAGAAAAAAACACCAATAATTATTTCAGTTGGTAGTACCTCTGAAAATAATGTTAATTTAACAAAATTCCAGGGTCAGGCCCTGTGGAGAAATCCTAGCTTTATATAAGCAAATTATTATTATTAAAGAAACATTTTTCATGAAAGGAAAATGTTTTGAAAATAGGTAATTCTAAGTTCATTTTTTGCTAATATTGCATTTAAATAATTTTTTATTTTAATAATATTCTTTAAAAAAAATTATACATGCATTCTAATCCAAGTGATACTACATATCATGAAAATTATCTACTTATTCACCCTTTATATATATATATATATATAAATCATGGTTCCTCAAACCATATAGTCGGATACCTTAACCTAAATATTGATTTCTAACTATGAAGCAAGCCTAGCTCGTCACATATTTCTGTTAACAAGAAAACTGATATTTAAGGAGTAATATAGCATAATGAGGTTTTGATCTGCATTCTGTCATTTAACAAAGTATATTTATCAGCAGTAATGCACTTAGTTACTCTCGAATAGAATTGGCATTAACATATTATAAGTTGAGGGCAAGCGAGCTCTACTTACGAAATTTGATGATGGCAGTCAATGGATGAAATGACGATGAATAACAGCTTTATGAGGCGAAAAGGTTAACGCAATGAGATTGCCAATTTCAAAATTGAATTTAATTAATGAAATTCTCTCATTCTATATTGTCAAATCTCAACCTTAACTGTCATTATCTGAATTAATTCCTGGAATTTCAGCAATTAGCTTGAAATGTTAGCCGATGAACCCTTTAGAAATGTACTCAATTAAATAATTCAAACGTAAAATTTCCTTCGAGTATGCTTATTAGTTGATCATTTGCTTAGAAAATGTAAGTTAGCCTAAATTCTATTCAAGGGCTGATACTATGATGTTTAATACTATAGCGAAACAAATCTTGAAAGGAACTAAAAAAATATACCAGAATTTCCTTTTTCGAGTATTTAAAATTTAAAAAAATGTCGAATGTTCGTTGGTCAGATTAACTCTATGTATAAAAACAGAAATTGTAGGTACAGTGTTAGGTAACCTTAGTAAAAATGCTTTACGGACTCCGTAAAAGTTTAATGAAAAATAAAATTCTCAGATATTTGAAGAGAAAGAGTTACAAAATAATAAAAACATTTTAATTAGAAAATTAGGCATTATTTTATTGAAAATATAATACTATACTATTATTTTTTAAATTTCAAACTGTATTCAGTGATTTCAACTTTAGGGAGAAAACAAAGTGTGACTAATTATATAACTGTTATAGACCATTATAACCATTATAGATAACCATTATAGATTTCTGATAAATTTCACCATTCTGTTGTGTTGTTGTTTCAAATTCCCTTGGAGCAGGAAAGTCTACACCAAGTTCATTTGACCTTTCCGCATAAGAATGTCACCAAGCAGGTCTTGATCTCCAAACAGCTGTCCCAGGGAAATGTGCCAGCAGTCCAAAAGATGAGAAGGAGAAGCAGGGAGACAGCAGGGACAGGTAAAGAAAGACTTTACCCCCTGCTTAAAATACATAACATGCAGGTGACCGCTTCTAAAGTGCGCCAAGGCTGTTTGAAGAGCTCTGGATCTCCTGCACTGTAAAGATAGACCAGGACTCATGCGTACCTATGGTGAGCGGGAGGCCTTCGTCAAGTCAGATTAATTTTAGCTTTGTGGAGGGAATGAATTTCAGAGTGACTCAAGACAGAGGAACTGGGGTTAGGGAGGTCACAACCCCTACCAGCCAGCTCATCAGCAGCCTCGTTCCCAGGCACATCTACATGCGATGGTATCCACTGAAGACACACTTGTTTCCTCTGACCAAGCCTAGCCACTTTGGATATAATATCTAGGCCAGTACTGTCCATGATCTTTGGCCAATTCTTCAGATGTTTGGATGGAGTTTCTGCTGTCTGTCAGGATCCAGATAGTATCCTTATTAGAGTTGAGTTGAAAGCATGATCGAGGGCACCACTGATAGCAATGAGTTCTGATCTAAAGATGGAACAGTGGTCAGAATTCCTGATGCTGATTTTAACATCACTCCCTAGAGAAATTATAGCTTACTTTATTTTGTTACGTATTCGTCCAAACTCGTAAAGGGTTTTAGTTAAGTATGCATATTATGTCTTTTATTCAGAATTTACTACTAGTGTTTGAGTAAAAAGCCTGCTTTATTTTTGAGTATTTTATTTTCAAAAATTTAACAATTTTTATATTCCTACACATGTTTTTTTTAGATAAAAGAAAAATAAGGTTCTACAATTAAATATAAAAAATATGACTTTTGATATAAATTGATTGGAGTAGTTGAATGCTTATTGAGCTTTTCAAGGATATAGATAAATAAAGCATTTAATTGTAAAAATTCGTTTTACGATTATTATTTCTTTTCGATAATCTTCTAAATTAAATCACATAATTAAACAATGTTCTTTCAATGCCAAATATTTTTATTTCAGATTTAACAGAAAGAAAAGGAGGGAAAAAACTGTACGATTTGTTTTTTATTTCGTGTTTTAGACATCACTTTTTAATGTTACCTAACTTTAACTTCTCATTGTAAAAATTTCACATTTCTTAACAGCTTATAATGTAATCTAAAAACATAAATGCTTCGAAACATTCTATATCAACAAATGAAATTTTTTATATTGTTTACTGGTCTGACATCATTTGTGCTATTACATCCATTGGTATCACATAAATATTAATGCACATAAAATAATTTTATTTAATCTTGTCTTTAAACTCAGTATCGAATATGACTCATTAATTTAAGAACGCACTGTCTTAAAGTGAATAAGCTTAAATTTTACACTGTTTAAAATTTGCTTTGTGCAATGAAATGAAATATATCGATATCAAATTGAACAGAAGCGCATTGCTTATTTAAAAACCCGTAGACAGCAGTAGTTTCAAATTATAAGGGAAGCATACTTTGTTTCAAGTTAGTTGTAATGCCACAAATCTTTAAAATGTTCTTAATTCATGAAGATAAAGAGACTTTAATTAACAGAGGAACGCAACAAGTTAATTAACTATGATCTAGAATTAGAGCTCTTGCACTTGCTGTTAAAAGTTCAATGACTTCAATAATTTGCATTTGTTTCAAGCTTCATTAATGTGAAAAATGTTTCCTTAAGAGTCGAAGACAACAGTTTATAATTAAGTTTGGAATGGTGTACTGTATATTTATGTTCAAGATAATGATAACTAAATACCTTTACATGGATTATTAGCTGTTTTCCGAAATTAAAGAGGAAAAAACATCATTTTTTGCAGCGAACTTTCAAATTAATGCGTTTTTCTATTGCAATGGTTTTTTTCATTATTTACTTATTCGTTTCTTTGAAAGTATACGCCAGATAGAAATATTTTAACACCTTCACATAGGTTTACGTGCTTAAATGAAATTATATTGTGTGAAAAAAAATCCTATGTCTAAAGTATATTTAAACATTTTCTTCCAGTTAAATTGCTTTCATCATACTTGAAAAGAGGTAAAAAAGTACATTATATTTCATAAAACAAATAGAAGATCATAATCTTACGAACCGATTTAGAATGCTCTTTTAATTTCCCTGCTCAAAACAGCAAAAATTCAATTTAAGCATCGCATTTATTGATCTAATATAAGACAGAAATTCATTCAAAACATTATTTCTTTATTCCAGAGAATATATTTAAAAATCATGTGAAATTTGTGTTCATCTCTACTTTCCTTTAGGCATAAGATTTTTTAAAAATATCCAGTTTCTACTTTTGTATTATTCGGGCGATTCCTGCGAAGAAACGATTTTATTAAATGCATCACAAATAAATACATAATTTCCTGTTTTTATGTTATCACTTTATATCTTTAAGTTTTATATTTTAATTCAATTTTTGTTACATCAACTGAGTTAGAACAAAACTCAATTAAGGCTATACAGTACCCTACAAATTTCAATAATACCGATTTTTCTTCTCTTTTTTTGCATTTTCTTGTGGCCCATACCATTGGGAAGCTTGCCATTGCATTTCAGATCTGATTACCAATTAGTTTTTAAGATATTTGAAGTTTTCTGAGCTAAGGGTTTGGTTTCGGTTTCATTTTTAAGCATTTTTCCACTCTTAACTTGAATTAATTAAATATATTTTTGAGCACAATCAACAATTTCAGTGTAAAATTGTAATTAATTTCAATTTTCATATCTAAAATCGCTCCTGCTTCATTATGTTTTGATTTTTTTGAGTTCTAGTTATATACTAATAAAGACAAATTTACACAAGTCCAATTTTTGTTTTAAAAGATAGTTAATATAACTTAGAAGCTTTATGATTAATTGTTGGATGGGTGGCGTAGTTGGTTTGTCGCAGGCCTTCTGCACCTAAGGTTACGGGTTCGACCTTCGGCCAATGTCATTGGATTTTCTTGATGCAGAAAATCAACTGCGTCAATGTCATATGAGTATGCGGCATTTAAAAAAACCACTTGTGAGTGTTCATTTGGTTTGGATGCTCTCAGAAAAATTAAATTCCTAAGTACAAATTTTGCATCCGTGGAGCTCAGGTACCTTTCTCTGGGGAGGAAACTGGACTTCAAAATTACTTGTGGCAATTAGCCTATTGGTGCCGCACTAAAAAGTGGTACGAGCTCCTGGAGAATATATTATGTCTGCCACGGGAGAAATAACAATCCACACACACACACAGCCCCATTAGAGAAGAAAAAAAATTATTTTTCTCGTTGAAAAAATGCCATGGCCAAAACAATCTCAGGTTGCTATGGAGAACAATATTGCGAAGAGATGAAATAGTACGGAAAGTGATGCATCTAAAAATCAGCCTACAGCAGTTACAGCAGTAACGAATGCAATTATTCTTAATTCAAGTATTGCAGCTAAAAAACTGAATACCTCCATCACGCGTATCAAATTACATCCTAGTAGATGTATTGCAGCACTATATTACAGGTATTTTAAAGTCTAGCAACAAAAACTCAACCTTGTTAAAATTGCCCCACTTTAAAACTGAAAAAAATTAAATATATTATATTTCATGTACAAACTTGGAGATTTTTGACTTAAGTTAGTATTATTGCTAAGTTAAGTCTTTTGACTTAAGTTATTTTATATCTAAAGGCTTTGTGTTTCAAAACTGTTCTAAAAATATTAGGTTAAGATAAAGCCAAATAACCAATCGTCGTAACAAATGATATCAATGTTATACAAAAATATATTTTGGATTAAAAAATGTTTTCACACATTTTTAATTAAAGTAGTGTTTTAATGTCGAACATAAATTGAAAAAAAAACATATTAAAAAATTAGAGCTTTAAGGGGATTATAAGTTTTGGTATTATGCCTGTATAAACTTAAAATGCGATTTTCTTAGACTTTTAATTATGGAGATATAAGTATTTTCTAATCCCTAAGACCTTCATTCTATTAAAGATAGAGACTTGAAATTTTTTGTATATACTTCCTCACTTATGTTCAGTAAAAGTTTGTATAGATTTATGGCTGGATCTCTTTTTATTTTTTTAAAATATGCTAATATTTTTAAAAATTTCGTACTTTTTCTAAGTTAAGCTAGAAAAAGAATTATTAAAAATTAAAAAGGGCAAAATTATTAAAAATCGAATCGCCGTTATAGTTCGGAATGCATGTGTGTATGAGCACGTTTTAAATCTTCTTTATGCTATGGCGTATTTTTGCAGTTATGATGAAGAAATGTGATATTTGAGTAATGTAACACAAACAGAATTTAATAGATTTAGTACAACAGTATTTTCGGATGAAGAAATTCTCTTCGCGATTATGATGAGGAAGAATCAAATGATGAAGAGTATAACACCAAGTATGATTCCTCCACGAAAATCGATCCATATTTAAACGAGGGAGACACTGTTGAAAATAAATGTTTTATATGTAGAGACACAAAAACATTTGGGAAGAACGTAATTTTAAAGGAGACAACTGGCTATACGTCTTATTTACTTTTAAATGAACTTTTGAAAAAAAAAACTATTGCCGGAACAATAAAAGAAAATAACAAAGAAATTCCGAAAGTTTCGAATTTAAATAATAGAGAAGTTTGCTCCTATATGTTTAGTTTTAAAAAGATACACTTAAAAAAAATTTAGAACTAGTGAAAACATCGCTTGCGAGGAGATAAAAGGAGTGTTTAAACAATGTATTGAATGCCCTTTTTAAAAACAGAAAAACTAAATTTTCGTGTGAAAAATATAATAAACATATTGTATTTCCTATTTTTCTTCCTTTTAAACCTTTGTATTCAAATTTTACGGTAAAAACAGAATGTAAGCCCCCTTGGGTATGAGATACCCAGCGCGAGAAATTTCAGTCGTTTTTTTTCACACGAGTGATGCCGGGTTTAAATTATTGTTAAAGGCATGCATTTTTAACGATTTCGTCTATGTTTAATTTTATCCCTACACCATATCTTCTACAATTTCTATCTAAACCACAATTTTCTTTGTCATTGTGATCGATTTCATTTTATACATCCTTTTGTGCAATTTAAAAGGTTTGGTTGACTTCATTTTAAAAGTATTCCTCAAGATTTTTAGAAGTGATTCAGCTTATACATTTAAGCAATATTTTCTGATAGTTATCTTTCAATACATAAATAATAATTCTTCATTTATATATACACAACAAACGCACATAAAATGTTATATTTTATCATTAATTATTTTTAGATTTGTAAAATCATTTTAATTTTTGACATATGATTACTTGGACAGAAATTTAATACAATTTTTTGTTTAAAAAATATTCAAAAACCTAGAGCAGTCAGCTGAAATAATTTAATATAACTTTTTTTATTTAAATTTAAAAATAATTTTTGTTGCATGTATTTAGGAAGATTTGTTTTTTGAATTTTAAAGATACCACACATACACATACACAAAAAATGACGCAAGAAAAGTAGAATTTCATTTGTTAGATTTGATATAAATCTTTAATTACTGATTATCAATATCAATGACACACCTTTCGTAATTTAAAAAAGAACCCGTGGTAACAGTTTACCTTGAATTATATTTGATATGAAAGTTGTTACAATGTACGATGAGCCTCCTTCTATATAGTGTTCTTTATTTGTGAAAATCGTTTCTGCGTAGTTATACTTAGAGATATTGTTCCCCAAAAAGTTAATATAACCTAATATAAAATGTAACGATGTTTAGTTAGAGTTAATGCTTGTAAACAGTGGACCGAGCTCACCCAGAAAATGTTTAAAGCTAAAGAATCGGCCTCTCTCTAGCCATTAGGTGGACATATAGCCATTTCTTGTTCAAATAAAATATTTGAATTTAAATTTATTTTTAATACATTAGTGCTTTTTGGTACTTAAAACGATGTATTGCCATTTGTTGGAATAAGTAAACAGATCTTTATAATATTTGGGTTTGATTATAGAAGTGTTATCCAATGAACAGATTTTAAATGAAACATTGATTTTGTTTATTATTATCTCTTTATTATTTTAGAAATTTCTTAATGTCTTATGAACTGGATTTTATTCTAAAATTAAATTAAGAATATCCGAATATTCTACAGCAAAATTTCTTTAAAAATGATTATTTCTTGTAATATTTCACAAAAAATGGGATACAAGCGATAAATATAAAGTTCTGAACATTTCTATGTTTTTTTATAGACTTACTTTGGAATACACAAATTTAGTATTTTAATGAGCAAATATTAGTATCTGTAATGATTTTTTTTACTAAGGCTTAAAAATGAAGATGGGAACTAAATAAAGAATAAAATCAATCTGAAGATTAATTAAGCAATTCTATAAGCAATGAGTGTATAATTATGAGCAGTAATTAAATTTTATGAAAATATTTCAAAAATAGCGTTTAATATTAAAGGGTATTGAAAGCAAACATATTATTTCACAATATGAAAATGCTGTACTTTATAATGCTGTATAGATTCAGGGCTATATATTTCATTGTAAAGATAATTAAGCCCATTTCGGCTAACACGATTTATCGATTACTGCAAGATAGCTATTAAATTGGAATAGACACGATTCTATTCACACAGTATTGTGCAATTGTTAAAGCTTTATTGGGATTCTCATGAGAGCTATCTTGATGTTCACGAATTCTCGCCGTTCCATGTGAGCTAAATGTATTACTAACTAGCAACAATTTTAATCAAATTAGCAGTTATAGAATCTATCTCCTTCTAACACAAACTGGAAAATAATCTTTTCAGTGCATTTTTTTTATGAAACATAAAAGTGAGGAAAGAAATAATCACACTTAAGAAATTTAAGAATTTGCAATGAATATCTATTTATTTAATATTTTCTCATCTCCATATTGGCCAGCTGGTTCAAGTGTAGTATAGGGGGCGCCCTTTGGATTTGGCAATTTTTATATAGATATTATGGTGAGATAACGAATTCATTCCGGCTTCCGGACATTTATTGCTAAGTGAAGTAGCTTGGCGATCGATTTTGGTCGCCAAAAGAAATTGGCATCGCCAAGGGCTCCCCCTATACTACACTTTAACCGGCCAGCTTTAATAGCATATTCTTATCAAATGATCTTTTTATGTGAAACCAATTTAAGAAACTAGTAATAATAGAAACAATTAAAATATTTAACATATATCTGCTTTAAATTTGTTTGTTTTTCTAAATTGCTGTACATTTGTTAAAATACTTATATATATGATTGACAATTATCCAATAAATATTGCTTATTTTAAACGTGATCTGAATGCGAAATACTAGAATCCAACATTCATTTCTAAATTCTAAATTTTATTTTTTTACTTAATAAGCAAAATTCAATTACTTGATTAATAACACTTTTGCATTTTGAATTACATTTACAAATTTCCTTTAGCAGTTCAAAAGAAAATCCCTGTAGTTTTAAAGGTCAAAGAGTGAATGTTGAATAATCTACACACAACTAGATTCAATACTTAAAATAACAACTTGGCTGAGAAATCGTTTTCAACGCTTCGTGTCAACTGAAATGAAGTCCATGAATGCCAAATTTCATTCTAGATGATGTTTAATTTGCAGATGTTTGACTAGGTTCATCACAAATAGTAGAAGGACTACTTCAATTACCACAGACTTCCTCAAATACCAGATTTCCACTAAAGAGTAGATATCATTCATCATCCTGTCCTCCCTGCTCATTACTTGTATCAGAATCCTCGATTCACGCTCCTTGCGTGACTTCTCCGATCACGCGTGAAATAGCGTTGTGAAGTATGAAAGGGATACCACTTCCTTCATAAAGGGAGTTTCTGTTTTCCACAAGCCGGCACTGCACGTTTTACGATGAGCCTCACAATTCACGTGTATTTCTGTCCCAGATAAATTTAATAACTGCTCTCTTTTCCAGTTTTTCTTTCATTTAAGCATGAGCATTTTCAGGATACAAGAAAAACCATTTTATTAGTAACTCAGAAATTCAAGAGATATTTTTATGACTCCATATAACATTGTCTTAAAAGAAATTCTAGTAATAAAAGAAAAAATAAGCTTGAATTTATGAAAAATAGAGAAATTAGTGTTTTATGTATAAAGAAGCAAGATTATAGCTAATATAATGATGCATTTCCGCAACTTTTCTTTTTAATGGGATATGAAAATATTTCTTGAAAATATAACTGATAATTTTAAAGTAAATTGAAATTGGTTTATTGATTTTTTTTAATTCATAAAATGCAACGGCATCCAAAAAATTAAGGTAATCACTACAGTATGGAGACGATCGATAAAAGTTTAAATAGATGCATAAAGGAAAATGTAATGCAATTTATTTTATTACTTTTTTCACGATATTTATTGTTTTTAGTGTATAGTCAGTGAATATGTGAATTATTTACTCATTAGTAATATTTCGCTTGCAACGAAATAAATTAAATGCAATCTAGAAATGGAAGGTTCAATTGCTTTTCTACTATATTATAAGTGTTTAAGAGTATATATATATACATAATTCAATGAAAATACTTTTCATTTGCATAAATGTCTCAGAATAAGAATTTATAATGATGTACAACCAGAGATTATTTCAAAACGGTAAACAATACTATTATTAAAAAACTCAAATTGCTTTTTGAATTTTCATGAAATAAATTGTTTTTAATGAGTTAGAGATAATCCTAAGAAAAAATAATATAAATATTATGGGAATGGAAAATAATTATTTTTGTCTAATTTAACTTTTATGCCCCAAACAAGCTTAAACTAAATAAATGAGATGAATTCTAAGGAATGTGATATTATTGCATTTTGATAAACATCAGCAAAATTTTACATTCATAAAAAGAGGCCAAAACACTGAGTGGTCTTTTTAAAAATATGTGTACCTCACTCGTTCGCTTAAAAATACTTTTACTAGAAAAAGGAGGGGAGAAAAGGGACAGAAAGCTGTTTATTTGTTTCTTTTGATGTTTTTTTCTCTTCGGTTTTTTAATTATGAATGAATTTTTTTGGAAAAAAAAAACAGGAGGTAGAAGGATAAGTTTTTATGCCTCAAAATACGATTGATTTTTTTCCAGAAGCAACGTTTCTAAAAAAAGTTTATTTTAAGTCAACATCAGGAATTAATTAGTGTCTTGTTATGTATTTTTGGTTTTTTTCCCTTTACTGTGTTAAAAAATGCCGATTTAAATATTTATTTTTCTTACAGAAATCTAATAGTTCAATGCTTGCGTAAAAGCTAAATATTTTAATAATTTAATAAGTATTGAGGTTAGTTACATCTACCAAGATTTCAAAGTTTCATTTATATAAGTATTATTTGTTCTTCTTCTAGGAATATATGTTGGACATTAAAAATAAATTAAATTATAAATTCTATAAAGAAGGTAGATTTTTTTTTCACTTGTGTCACTATTTATATCATTTCCATGATTATTATAAATTAAAATTGTCATTATAGTTCTTTAAATCTTTGAAAAGTGGAAAAGACTAGAATTTTGTAATTCATATGATTTTACCCATAAGACGTTCAGAGTAAATGGTTTATATAAAAATATTATGCACATTAAATGCCAGTAAGTATATAAAATAAGTATAAAAAAAGAATACGAATCACAGTTCAATAAATTCAGTGGAATAAATGAAATTTAAAAGAAAATATAAACGCATTTGAGAAAAATTCAACACCAGGAATGTACCATGCAAATTAAACTAAGTTTTCTAGAAGATTCAAGTTAAATTGAACTATGCTAAGTATTACAACTGCAATGTTTAAACTTCTAAATGAACTGTGTATTATCGTTTGATTGATGTAAATGATTGATTATAAGTCAATATACGTCGCAAACGACTCCACTTACTCTGTAAGATTGACACTTCATCCATATGGTAGTGAAGGACTGAGCAGTATTTCCTTGTTCATTGGTACAATATCAAGGTCCAGCTACAGATATGACATTATCTGCTCCTACGGTTCGTCAATATCTGCTGTGCCATAGGCTAACTGCAGAAATTCCTCTGCTCAAGATTTCCTTGAGGATGAACTACCGATTCCTCCTGCTTCAATGGGTTGACCAAAACAGCCAATGATGTGACCATTAGCAACAAGTCGTTTTCTCAGATGAGTCCCACTATATATAAAAACTGATTTATAACAACAGACACATACTCGCCAAACGATATGAAGGAGGGGGTTGCCCAATGCTCGTTACCAGTAGAATACTGTGGAAACGCACACTGCACGTATCATCCTCTTAAAGAAGTACATATGCTTTTCCCTGCCACGATTTTGCCTGGTATTACCCCAAATTACACATACCTGAAAGTCGCTTGTGTGCCTTTCCACCGCAGTGTTCAGAAGGCAAATTGTAGCAAATGGTTGGCAGGGAATAGATAGCAATTCCTCAAGTGTTCTATCATTGACTCTATACTTGGATTTGATGCTTCGTGTATCGCAGTCCAGGGTGTCTCTGCAGATTTCTGAGCTACAGTTCTGTACTACGAATATCCTTCTAAAATAAACATAATTTTTTGTTCATTGTTGTCTTTTTTTTATTTGGCAAGTTTCTTCACTTTCTCTTCACTCCTTCTTGGTGTTGCGTGTTTAGTGTCCCATAAGGAATGTTTGAGTTTTGTTTGTGTATCCAGTTACTACTTTTACCACTTATAAGAAGGTAATTTACTCTCAGTTTGAATCTCTTCTTTATTGATACATTCTAATTATGTGATAATGAACTAATCGAACAATCCACATCAATTACTTCTAGATTAATTAATTATTTTCATAAAATGAAAGCAAGATATAATCAAAGTTCTGCAGAATATAAATAAAAAAATGATTTTCCGAATTCATATTTTGCCCAACATAGTATTAAAGAGACATTTTTCGTGTTCCTACATTCAACATCTAGATGTATAGTGTTCCAAGTTAAGAAGAGTATGAAGTGAAATTTGCCTTTTTAAGATAATTATCTGAAAATTTACTTTTAATATTATGATTCCAAACAACAATAACGTATGCCTATTTTTTCTAATGATCTTTTCTGTCTTTAATTAAGTGCATGCATTTTAATTGAATGATTTAACTCAGCATTATTGCGCTAACAATTTTAGTATCTAACTTTCTTTGAATGAGACAATCAGGTGAATAACGTTTGCAAGCTCAGTTTTCTACCCTAAGATAATTATTTTATTATAAGATTGCGGAATATATACACACTGAGACAAAATTAAACTGCATTTGTACTTTTCTTAAATTCCTTTTCTCTAATGATTTTTGAATTCGTTTACCCTTTTCCTTGTCTCCATAAAGTCTGACAATAAATTTAATTTTACTTTGAGAACTGTAATTTAGTTTTGATGGTAGTCTTTTATGTTGAAAAGTAGGGAATAATTTGTTTTGATGTATTTTCTGTAATGTGTGTAGATTTATCTAAGTTGTTTTAATTTAAACTAAATTCGGGACACACGCTATTCAATGAACAAAAGAGTTCATTGTCAAGTACAAGTAACTTTGATTACATTAATTTTCTAAGAACTTAAAAATTTTACTTTTAGAACAGGTAAATATTTGGATTTAATCAATGGATAAGAAGTGTATATCACACACATAATTGTAATATCTTGCTTACTGTACGGCTTAATATTTTTTTCTAATTTATTTTTATACATTTCAATGCAAAATAATCCACTGCATTTCAAAATGCTTTATGTTTCAACCGTAAGCCACTTTAAGTTTTGAATACTCAGTGTATTTCACACTTCATTTACCATTTTCAGCAAATATGTCTAAAGCTTACATATTATTATTACTTCATTTTAAAACATCCTTATCGTGTGTTTACAGTTTTTATTTCATCAATTAGGTCAACTCCGGTAGCTTAGAGGTAGCGAGCCCGCTTCGTAAGCCTAAGGATCCAGGCTCTATCCCTGCTGGAGTGGATAGATTTTCTGGAAAATCGCGTGCACGAATGTCATATGATTATGTGGCATGTAAACTATCTCTTGAATATCAATTTGGCTTTGGTACTCTGGGCAAAATCAAATCACGGCAATATTTAGTATCTGATGCGAGAGAGGAAATTAAAAATAAATTCAAGCGTCCAAATTTGGTACCTATGCCGCCACCACCATGAACTGCCTCTCACATTTGGGGACTTGTACTGTGTCTGCAAAGTTTAAATTGCTAAAATACCGCCTTATTGGAAAAAATTCTTCAATTAGAACAATACCCATAAATATTCGAGAAAACAATCAATCTCTATGTAATAATATTAAATAGTTTAAAATTTTCTTATGTAGTATTTCTTACGAAAGAAATTTGGAATAATTTAATTTTTTACACAAAAAAATATTTGAATGAGCTCCTCGATTTCAATCACATTCTTTGCTTTTGTGTTGCATAATATGAAATCAATATACTTCTAAACGTATTATATAATTTCAACTTTTTTCAAAAATAAGATCATTGTTTAGTGAGTTTTAGATTGTCAATATTTAATACATTGTAATGAAATTTAAGGTAATCATGATGATTAACATAATATCAGTATTAAAGATTTAATACGTATATCACTTTCTGAGAACATTCCGATTTACACATTTAAAACTTTACTTGTGTCTCATAATTGCTTACATTATAATCAAAAAATGTATTTAATATATTAATTCTTTCTAAAATCAAAAGAAATATAAAACGTCTAAATGTAAGCTCCAGATTGCTTTTATATATACACACACTCATATATATATATATATATATATATATATATATATATATATATATATTAAATAACTTTACAATAACCAGTATCATTTCTGAAAATGAAGCTAATGTGTTAACATTAACATAAATTACTGCACAAATTCTGCTATGCTAAGTGTCAATGTTTATCTAATTTAAATTTAAAATAACCACCTGCACTCAAAAGATACTCTTGGTAATTATTATTGATTTGTAAATTTATTTAATTTGTACTTTGATTGTTTAGTTATTGATATTTAATGAATTTGCCCTTAAAACTTTTAAAATATGCTTTTTTCTCATTAACTTCACTAATTTCGTTTATTTTATAATAGAATTAATTTAAATATGGTTTTCATATAGAGATTAATTTTTTCAACATTAACATTAATATTTAAATTCAATAACTTATTAAGTTTAACGTTTCAACCACTACACTTTAGTTCCTCAGACTATAAATAATTTTTTTTGTAATTAAGTTTCTAATTTTTTAAATGAAATTTTAGAAAAAAGTATATTGTAAACAATTCACATATATTTATTTATGTCTTGTTAAAGAATATTTTTTTATCAATTTCATCTGAAAGTTTAATTGCATTCCAACAACAACATTTCAGTTATTTATATAAGGAACTTTTATTACGATATTTAACTTAAAGGTAACTTATCCTCTTAGGTCATGTAAATAATTTATCTTAGAAGAATTTTGGTTATAATTTCCTTTACACAGTCTTACTTTCACGCAGTAACTTTACTTAACTCCAGAGAAAAAAAAAACATCTGTGATTTATTTACAATTGTCTGTTAAAATTGCATAATAATAGACAATAATCTTTGAATTTTTGGAAAAGAAAGTGAAAATGTTAAAAATGTTTTGGATTTAAACGAAAATGATTAAACGGAGTGGAACAAAAAGTGACCTGGACGAGTGGATACTATTGGACGTGAATGTGTTGCACACATCTAGTGATCGAAACCAGTTCCTGTGTAACCTGGAACTCTGTTCTCTGGATTACTTTTATTTGCCTAGCCCTGTATAACCTTATTGTTAAAAAGAGTTTCACCCTTAAGCCATCAGTTTTTTGCCCAAAAAATTCCAAGAAAAGGCACATTTATTTTTTTTTGCATATACTAAGCATAATACTTAACAGAATGACAAAAAGGAAGGATTTTATTTTAGTTTTCAATTTTAAAGTTTTCACGCTATTTTTTATTTTATATTGTGGGACACGAGTACTCCTAAATGTTTGATTTTTATAAGTACACTCTGTATGCTATGAAGGATGTTCCATATATATACCTTAAAAGAATTTCTCTCTCTCATACTTACCAACAAATTTTCTATTTTTACCTCTTTTTCAAACGGCTGAGGATTTTGTATGTGTGCTTATATATATATATACATACACAACTCGAAGCATGGTGTAATACTAATACTTACATTGCAATGGGGACAGAGAAATATAGTCATTTTTGGATTATCTTTCTATTTTCATTTCTTCTCAAGGACAGATTATCCATTGTCTCTTGCCCATCCCTGTTCTTTATCGAATATTTTCAAAAACCTAAATTCCTGGCCTGAAGGAATAATTCATGCCTACACCACAATGAAAATCCCGGATGAGAAGTATTTCAGTACCATAGAAAAACTATATCTCTTGGAAACACACACACACACACACACATTAGCACTTATAATCTTAATATAAGAAGTAAAAATATGTGCAAATTAAAGACAGAAAGAAGAAAATATCAGTAACCATCCAGCATATAGGCAAAGACGCTGTGACCAGATTTCGATAGTACGTACGGTGTACGGGCAAACTAGTTAAGGGGTAATGAAATAAGAATATACTTAATAATAATCAAGTATAATATTAATGTATTTTTTCTCCATTTTAAGGATTTCAGTACTTAAACAACTATGCATGCTGAAAATTCATGAAATTTTTGTGAAACTTATGCATAAAAATAGCTCCCTGTCAGTTTTACTCGCTTGCCCTTTATTCATATCAAAAATTTTTGAAAGAAAAAAAGCAGAACATATCAAGAACAATTACATACAAAGCTTGTGAATTATAGAAACAAATCAAGAGTTCATATTTTTATTAATATAGAAATCAATTTATTCGTTTCTTATTACTCTTTTTTTTACTCTTATAAAACTTTTCATTTAATTTAATTTTTTTAACAATGAAGCAATATGTAATAAAGAAACATTTTATTTATCTTAAACCTATTTTATAATTAAAATATTAAAAATTTAATACATATTTTGTGTCACAAAACTTAATAATTCTTTACAATTGATTAAAATATTTCAATTCTTGTCAACAAATTAATACATTCATTAATGCTCTTTTAGTAGTCAGAGATTCATGTAATTGCTATATTTTTTTAATCAATTTATACAATTTATTATTTTAGTGTGACTAAGGATCCCCATTGAAATAATAAAATATTGAAAAAGGTTATACAGTTTCAAAAAATAAGTAATTAAAAATAATTGTTATATCGCTATATATTTAATTAGAAAATTAGTTATCAGTAGAAGAAATAGAAATCCTTACAAATATATTCAGAATATATTTTATTACTCAGATACAATAATATTCTAAAAATTAAAGAACTATCTTTACACATAAAACGTATTAATTTGTCATAACAAACTTTCAAAGAAGATGATAATAACATTGTGGAAGAAACAAAAATACCATTACCAATACCAATAATTTACTACTTCAACTATTAACATGATAAAAAGTAATAATGGTGTTTTCATTCGTGTTTTCCCAAGAGTACATAAATTCGATTGTCCGAAAAAAATGATGATAAACCGTTAATGATTGTTCAATTACGGGAAAATTGCTAAAATAAAACATGCACATATTTTCGAATGGATAGTTAATGAACAAACATAAACCTATTCAGACATTTTCGCCTTCAGTTATTTGAATAGAAATACATCTTTGCATTCCTATCTTTTTTTAAAAAAAAAAGTTTGTAATTCTATAGGAATATGAATGGATAGTAAAATATTGCAAACAGAAAGAGGAACGCATTTACATATCAAATAAAATCGTAATACTACATAACATTCAAATATTTTCTAGGATTTAAATATAAATTACAGATTTTAGATTTTGCATTTTTCACTTGATTTTTTTTCCTTTTACGCGTTGCACTTTATTTAAATTAAATATTTTGAATTACGAAGAAAGCATTTTATTCACCTGTTATATGAAGAAACATTGCGAGAATGCTTTTCACAGCAATTCCAGGTTTCTTTAAAAAAATAATGCAGCATATTCTGCCTCATTTACATTGTTATTAAAAAATTTCAAAAAATTCGAATTTTGTCATTTTGAGAGATGGAAACAATAGCTTATTCAAACAAATCTCGCTTGTTGAGAATTTAAAATAAATATCTTTTTTAGATACTCGCTTATTCATTGACCTGTATGAAATAACAAATCAGACACCCACGCGATTTTTATTATGTTGAGCTAAGTAATAGAAATGAACTAGAAATGTAAAGAGCATTGTATATAAAATTTTACAAAGCATAAGTTTTAAATAAAAACAAATAGACAAAATACACAAGCATATTATAATGAATTAAAATGAATGATTTCCTTTGTGGAAATTTAATTTATAATAAATTAGGTGTTACATATGTGTGTGCATTATATTTTCCATTGTATGAATATATTTACTTTTTATCCCATTGTGCACGCATACAAAAATTTAAAAACGATAACCTTTTGAGTCGGAGGTCATATTCGAAAATGTCAATTCATGCTGAGAATCTTAAGCTTGAATGCAGTAAAACTTCAATTTCCGTCGAATCATGCAAGTATAAAAATCTTTTAGAAGCTGTAAAATCTGTCTTAAATTTGGATATATTTGGATGTTAGGTTCGATGAATTCAAAAGATGTGCTTTCATGATACGTAAGCAAACGATAGAAAAGATTACAGCTTCGACCTATGGTATGATGTACAATAAAGTACGCATTGTACTTACGAATACAACCATTTTCTCTTAAAACTCAGGAGCCCTGTCTGAGGATTATATTTCAAGCCATAAAGATGCTAACCGAAGAATAGTGAACCATAAAATACTACCTAGATGAGAGATCTGAATTCATAGAGAAATTTCCTCTGTGATTTTTAAATCAAATATATACGAACAATATATTAGAATTTCGAAGAAAACTAGTAATATACGTGATCTTCAGCTTTAAGTGTTTTATTCGAATAAGATGGTAACTATATCTTTGTATTGTTACATTACATGATATAATAATTTATATGATACATTATATGATACTTTATAAGTTATATACATTATATGATACGTTATAAGTTATTAACTAAGCGGTATGTAGATAATGTTAAAACATTTCTTGTAAAAAAGACATATGTAAAATATAAAAATTCGAAAGCTAAGTCATAGTAACATAGTGCATTGTCACGAGTTCATAGTTGGCGACCCGGTCATAATCAAATCAAGACCCGGTTTAATCTAAAACTGACATGCAGAATGTAAAAGAGTTTTTCTTGTATTGGTTATCGTGTGGTTTGAAAGTGTGGAGATAAAAAACATCAACTCATCCATCACATTCTTCTTTTGACCGTGACTCTAAATTGCTAGATTTGATGCCAATAACCCTTGAATTGCTCTCCCGGGATTTTAACTCAACCAAACCAGTTGTAATATTCATTCAAATTACATAAATAGTCTTTATTATATTCTGAGTCCCTTATAATACAATAAAGGGTCGAAAAGTTCATTAAAATTTTTTTAATTCAATGAAAAATTAGGGTAAGATTTTTCCTTTTTATGTACATAATATTTAACTATTATACTCGTACGTAAATTAAAACTAGATTTTGAGACAGTTAATAAAACAAATTGTGCCAGTATGATTTAATAATTTACTTTGGAGATGTCTAAAAACATTTATCAGCTTAAAATATATTAAAATGATGATTTCTGGTAGTATCAAAAATGATAAAATCTTAATAGATATAATTATGGGAAGAAATGTAAGAAATTTCTGCTTTCAAATCAAAAACCACGTTTTCTTAAATATATTATTTTTCATGAAACAGTAAATCTATTTTCAGTAACATCAATACATGTAAAAGAAATTTTTTATGTAGTGTATTTTTCATGAAACAGTAAATCTATTTTCAGTAACATCAATACATGTAAAAGAAATTTTTTATGTAGTGTAATTTTTATTTAAATATTTATTATAAAAATGTATATTTTAACATCTCTTATACTATATAGCGTAAAATTTATTCATTGAATAAAATAGGATTTCAGTGAGTGTATAACTCAATCAATGATTTTGGTATTAGAGGGACTTAAACAGTTTTTTAAAACAATTTAAACAGGTTTTATGTAAAAAAATAGTTTACTTTAATATCATGTTAAAACTTTAATGTGTCAATTCAAAAAGTGAGTTAATATTCTAGAAATAAAAAAATTTCATAAAGGCATCAAATACTTCCAATTTATTTCTACTCCTTTCAACCAATAATAACGGTTGCAATTTCAAACTGGAACAGAAAATGTTAGATTTCTCCATTTGAATAAAAGCAGGTGATTCAAAGGAAGGCTTTGATTCTTAAGAACGCAGTGCGTAGCGATTTGCTACAATGATGTTAAGATGTGCAGATTCATGCTATGAAGTCTAACAGAAGGAAACAATAGAATACTCTAACAGATGAAATTAGACCAGCAGCATGAATTAGAAGAGAGAGAGCTTTTATTTATTAATTGGATGTAGTTTCGCGAGATACTTTTGTCGTTAGGGACAGAAATTATGTTTGGAATTCGAACGATGGTAAGATGACAGTTACTGCTTCTCTTATTACAACCCAGAAAGATTACAACTACATCAAATTAAAGCCTTTATATTTAAAAATTCAGTTAATTATTTTTTGGTTATTAAAATATCTCTATTGTAATTATTTTGGATGGTAAGGGAATTTTTATATCTAATATTATTAATATAAATATTTTTAAAAGCTTTACAATCCATAAATTGTAAGAATAATAGGTAGAGTTACAAGAAGTAATGCATTATCTGTATAGATTAAAAATTTAATCGGATACTGTCACACATTTTAACTTAAAGTTATACACATATATATTTTAAGAGTCTGATAAGAATATTAACAATTTAAATTCATGTACATTTTAATAATAAATAGTTATAAAAACAGTGGCAATATTATTAAAAATAAAAACGGTAAGCATTTTTCTACAGTTGCAAAATTAAATCGATTTTGTCTAGAGTCTTTATAGTTAAAATAATAGTAGAAATATATTTACTTTACTCTTTTATCATATTCATGAAAATATAAACTGAGAGTGTTAAAAAATGCAACCGTTAAATTTATAATTTAACTAATTGGCTTCAGATTAATGACAATGCTTGCCTTTTTTTAAAAAAATATTACTTTTTTCGTAACTAATATTTTTCTATCAAGATAATTATATGGGATGAAAGATAAATCCTTTTTCATTAATTTATCATCAATCATTCATTTCTGCTCTTTTAAAAATGATTAATAATATAATCTAAATTGTAGTTTAAATTCAAATGATTTATGATACTATTAATTTCCGATAAATCCCGATGAGAAAGTATTATTTTATGTATACATTTTACTGTTTTATTTCTTAAAAAATATCCATATTATTAAAAAAGTAAATTAAGAGGATTAATACATTTCTCAAGATGAGAAATAGTTACTAATACTTAATCCATATCTTGAATGTGTTAGAAAGGACTTCTTCAACGTGCTTTTTAATATATTTTTTCGAAAAATTAATTCACATGCAAAAGATTGTAAAACGCTGAACACATATAAAAAGTATTCATATTTTAATATAACAATAATTATTGTGCAATTTAAACGACATAATAAAATAGGAAGTGAAATAATGAACTAATCCTTATATCTGTAAACGATGTCAATTTCTTTGTGAATATTCAAACTCTTTTAAATTTTTATCATAAACACTTAAGAGTTAAGCTCTTTAACATAAATAGTGTATGTAGAATTGAATGCTTAAAAAATTTTATACCGTGAAGTATCTAACGCAAATCAAGAGGTATTTAATTTCAAAGCCAGAAACAATATCAAATTAGTATTACATAAGTATATAGTATACAAACTTTCTTTTTTTTCCTACTTGACATATGAATATAACTAAATCCTGAACTGTGATATGAACAATAAATAGAGTTATCTTCTGGTAGCTTGGCTGCGCTGGCCTAGTGATCTAGATCACGAGCTCGTAGCTGGTGTGTCATAAGTTCGAGCTCTAGTTCCACTGTTGACCCACTGTGTAAAGGGATCAATGTTGAGGTTTGGTCGGGGTTCAAAATTACGAGGTCCGTTGCCAATAGTCCACCTGTTATTTGTAATGCGACGTTAATAAACCCACACTCACTCTTTTGATAATTAAAGAAACGAAATGTGTAGCTTGAAATTTTTGTCAGAATTGAAAACATAATTATATATGTGAATCCCAAACTATGTAAGAAATGTTATTAAGATAATAATATGACTATAGAGAATGGTTTATAGTAATTATAATATATACATGCACATACACACGCATATATATATATATAATTTTAATTTCTATTATTTTTGTAATTTCTAATATATCCTTTCTAAAACCTTATATGTCTGGTTTATCTTACAATTTCGGGTTTCTTTTCAGTTTTGATGGTTATGATTATTGATTATTCATCTCTCTATAGTAGACAATTATATATAATATATATATATATAATAAACCATTACAAGTGGTATCAAAGTACGTGAAAAATGATTTTCAATACTTGTTAAAGGAGCTTTTCAAATTAATTCTTTTTTATTGCTCTTTAGCCCAAGATTATTTCCACCTGCAAAAAAATGTGAAGTTAACCCTCATTTTTATTACCCGATTTAATATGGTTCTCTTTCTGTTCTTTTAACTGTGATAACAGTGAACGAATGGTCCTTTATGAAAGTTTGTAAATGCAAATAGATAAAGAAATGAAACAAAGTGCGGAAGCATCTTGTTTTTTATGAAACGATCCCAATCTGGAAGTTTCAAAAGGACATATTAAAAGAAACCTAGGTTCAGTTGAAAGTATTCCAAAAATAACAGATATTATTGTTCTTCATTTATAATGTAGTTTATGCTCATTTCGATTTGAGATATGAAGGATTTGGATTTAAATTTTTAAACATTAAAGAAACTTTATGCGTGGAACTTGCATCTTGATTTCTTTGACTTATATTTAGTTTTCTTTTGTTTTTCTTAAGTAGAGATTACTCTTTTATTATAACTCTCAAGTAAAAACATTATAATATAATGAAGATTCTAATAAAAAGATCTGTTTAGTTCTTATTCTTCGTTAGAATCTGGTTGGTTGATTTTTTGACGTTTGGATGAAACACTTAAGGAGAATGTACAAAACTAATAATAGTATATATTAGTTTTCAGTATAAAAGTATGTAATTATTTATACTGATACATTTGCTTACATACAAATTTAATTATTTCCCCTTTTATATGTGATTTAAATATTCGGTTCTTTTAATTTTTTTTATAAATGATAATTCTATAAATTTTGATATTACATATAATAATAAAACTTATTAAATTATAAATGTTAATTGCAATTCCAGATTTTCTTGAATGTGAACTTACAGACTGTTTGAATTTATATATATATATGTCATTGTGAAAAGACAACAGATAAAATTTCTCAGGGCTGGTGAATATTCAAAAATACATGAGAATGAATACCTCAATGAGTGAAAATAAATATTTATATATATAAGATAAAGATAAGAATGCAGATGAAATTGTAAGGTATTATAAGAACAATATTATTCGCAACAATTTAACAGATATTTGCCTTAAGCTGGGCTTCTAAAGAATATGTATATTTGTTAACTTATTTCAAACTCAAGAAATACTTTATAAAAGACATTTCTGCTGACTTGGTAAAAGAGGAATTCGGGATTATTCATGAAATCTTAGAGAATAGTTATAAATTAGGAAGTTTTGGCTTAAAATACATTTGAAAGTTAAAAGAAAAACGCATTAAATTAAATTACAAGCAATTATTAACAACTGCTTCACAAAAACAGTTTAAGAGCAAGTACTTATAATATAAATGTTACAAGTTTTTGTAGAAGTTTAAGACAATCGATCTATATACCATCTTAAGAAATTTAGACACAACATTATTTAATAGCAAGGTGTTTATACTTTTAATAAATGAGTAAAAAAGTGGAATAAAAATTTCTAATTCTCGAACATTGAATAATTTTTTCTTTTTTTTAATATTGAAAGAAATACACACACGCACAGTTATATATATTTTTTATGTATAAAAGCTGTTGGAAAAATGAAATTGAAACCATTTTTTTTTATATAACTCTATATGTATTGCTTCTTTCAACTTTTTTTTCTAAGTTGCTTCTTTTTAAGTTTCTTAGTTAACTTAAACTTTTTGAGATTTAAAGATCTTTTGAAAGAATTTATTAGAGATGAAGACAGTATAATTTATATTTCCTTACATTTTTGTGTTTGTTATTTCATTATAATACTAAAGAACTATAACTTAGTCGAATTTTCGAATAACATATCACAACACACTCAATTTTATTTACTATTATTTTAATATGTAAGTTGCTTGCAGCTAAATGATAATCAATTTCTCTCTCATACCTGTTTCACATGCAATTTTATTTTTTACCAAGTAATATGTGAAAGTTTTCTGCATTATTTTTCAATTTTGGCTCATTTTCTAACGCATAATAAATATTATTCGAAGCTCTTATTTAATATTTTTATTCGGTACTATATTTTTTAGCCTTGTTGTTTATTTAGGAGAGGAGTGTTGCATTCCGTTTAAGGTGACATGTTTTGTTGCAGCTTGTTTAACCTTCTAAACAGAATGAATTTGAAAGGTAAAAGAGCATTGCTTCGAATGTAGGAATGCACAAAAAATAAAATAAAAGCAAACACCGGGAATTTTCTCCATTCCCTCCACTTTTTTTTCTTCTCATTTCCTCCGGAAGCTCTTCTGGAAATTCTTCCTCTAAAACTGATTATTGTGTTTTCTAGTCGTTTTCTATGTTAACTATTTTAGAAGATTTTTTTTACCACTAGCCGAAAGGGAAAAGCTCGCTTTCTCGAAAATGTAAATAACTTGCCTTTTCGAGATATTTACTTTATATTTATAAGAATACCCAGAAATGGGAAAGAATGTAAAATAAAAAAAAGATTCGGTATATTATATTGATATCAATATAACACATTAACAAAAAATCTATTTTGAAAAGTATCATTTCATTTAGTTGTATTTTTTACATGAAAACTCATTCACCTGCAAAATTACTGCATTTTGAGTGTCAGTAGTTGTAGTTTTTAAATATTTTTCTTTGAACTTTGAATAACAACAAATTATTAGTTAATTAAAAAGGATGAATATTTTAATCTATCCTTATGTAAAGAAAGTTGTTTTTTGTTCCAAAGTGGAATAGTTATCAAAATTCCTCCTTCATACAATTGCAATAAATACACTTTAAGAAATATGTTTGACTGATTTCTAGATGATACATGGATGAGATATTTTAATGTAGTTCCCTAAGGAATTTTTTGAATAGCAAGTAGGCTGTTTTATATATTTAATTGTTTTTTTACAAAAATTATCTCTCTCTCTCTCTCATCAACTTGAAAATTACTTTTATTTCAAGAGGGAAAAGCAACATATATACTGATAATATATATATATATATATATATAACAAGTTAAATTAGTATTTACTCAAAATTCGCGAATCCTACTTATCTATAATATCTCATTCGTAAATCGGAATACTCTATTTCAAAATGCGTCTCATTTCATCTCATACTAAAGAATTGAAACGTACATTTAGATAGACTTATTAGTAATTCCTCCTTTTAAAAATTAGACCTTCAATTTTTGATACATTTATCGGCGATCCCGGGAATTAAAATATGATAATGGTTTACTCGTGTCTTTTAAGTGATTAAACTTTTCCCTAAGATATTGTTTTAATTTCTATAAATAACATGTAAATCCCTTAACTTGAATACATAATAATATTTTTAATATTAAGTTTTCTCCTATTTTTTTTCTGGAGTGTTTAAATCTGAAATATTTGAATAATTAATCTCTTGTATTTTGGAGCTTGAGCGAAGCGCACACACAAAATAACTCTCCTGATGCTATAAGTAAAAAAAAATATTGAATTAAAAAAAATAAGATTTTTCAGTTGCCTCAACTACATCATTATATTTAGCAAAATGAATACCATCATAGATTTACATATTATTTATGTCAGATTTTCCCATTTATAATTCCCTGAAAAGTAATTAAAGTCATTTTCTTTTAATGTTTACGATTTGTATGTACTAATGCTCTGATAAACCTTTCGAAAAACCTGAGGTAAATGCATTTTTTATTTATATAAAATGATTAAATCAATTTATTTTGGTTAAAAACATTAAACAGCGCTGATGTCTGAAATTAAGGTCACAAACACTAAGCCTGGAAAAATGTTCGGTTCATTGCAATAAAATTTAGCACAAAGGTATATTACTGAGGGAGAAAGCACACACACATACAGTATATATATATATCATAATAATTTCGAAAAACAGGTAAATTTTTTATTTAAGGCACAGGTTATATCAAGAAAGGTAAAAAATATGATGCATTACCCCATCTCAGGAATATCCTTCTAATAAAGAGTGTGTCCATCGTGCACTACTATACAATCTGGAAGGCGAAAAACAGTTTTATTCCCTCTTCTTTTTTGATCACTATACCCTAAAAAGTCCCCTTTCATCTAGTTATCTAGTTAAGAAAAAAGTTAAGTAAGTAATTTCGTTTAGTAAGAGAGAGAGTAACTTACCTTTTCACCTTTAAAAAACAAACCTTAATAAATAAGAAACACATTTTTCATTTCTACTTTTTTATTAAAAAAGTGGTCTTTGAAGTTAGATTTCTGCGGGTAATGAGGTGTGAAACTCGAAGTATCACTAGCAGCTTATGTGTTTGAAGCAGTTCAAATTGCTACAAAAAGGTAGACATCTCTCACCAGTTCACCAATTTATTTTGACTTTCATTGGATCACGAAAAACTGCACTGTGGCAGTTTCTTTTCAAACATTTTTACAATTATTTTCATATGCTTTTTGAGTATTGAATATTAACATCAGAAAAGTGGTGTAAAAATGGCTAAGTGTAACAAAATCATTACTAGAAAGGATTTAGAGAGCCCAATACCAAGCAATTTAAGTGGCTTTTTTCTTTTGAAGATGACTTAATGCGCTGTTTCCGGAACGACGTGAGGTATCACAACACTCCAACGACAAATATGAGTGTTATTGTACAGTAGATGGAACAGTGGCTTAAGAAAATAAAGATTTGTACAAAAAGGTTTCAGTCTTTCGATTTCCAAGTACAGGATAGTACAATTAATTAACTAATACAATAAAAAGTGTTAAGAGTTACGAATGCCCTAATATCACGAAATAAACAAATTTTCCTTAATAGAAAATGTTGACGTCGTCACGAGTTAATATTCTCTGATTTTTGTTGAAGTAGCATCTGAAAGTTTTATTGTAGTGGATTGTATTTTCCCAAAAGTCGAGTAAGAACAGAAGCAATTTGAAATTTCGAAAAGTATGTGGTGATGAAGCAAAAGAGATGGAATCATCAAAAGAGAAGCTTTTTATTTGATTTATTTTCTTTTATCGAAGTCAATACCCAAATTTTCTCAAAAATCTGACTTCAAAGTACATTATTTGAATTAAATTATTAGGTAGTTTTATAGACTATGCTTATATATATATATTAATAGGTCCACATATAGTGTTAAAATATTAAAGAGGTAAAATGTATTTACTAATTGTGCTAAGCTATACTTTTTGTAAAAGATTAAAAAGTAAAGTCGAATAAAATTCCAAAATATAGCTCATTTTGTTTTTAAAAAATATATATTTTTTGAGCCTTCTGCACAAACAATAAATACTTTGAATTCACATGATTAGTTTTTCTGTCGTTCCTCACATCCAAAACTTTACATTTAGAGGGCAACGACATTTGTGAGATAAATATAAGAAATTGACAAAAAATAGTAAAATATCTCCATTTTTCAAAACTTCAAGCCCGGCGCACGAGTGAACACTATTTTCGTTTGATTTTTTTTTTTTTACTTAGCTAGGTGAAAAGCAACTTTTTTAGGAATAGTAAAAACAAAAAATATTAGCCCATTCAACCATACAAGCCTCACAACGAGCCATCTGTGAATGAGGGAGTCGATAAATGTTTGCGACAATAAACCATTCTTCCAAAGGTTCGGCTTTTAAAGCCTGGAGGGGGTAACAGCGTTCAATGGCTTTTTCTAGACCAGCCAAAACATGTTGCATACGATTGATATCCAGAGCCTTCAAGAGCCAGCTCATATGTCGAATAACCTCTTCAAGAACAACCTGGATACCATTTTCGGTGCCACTTTACAACCATCGATCCACACCTCTTGAGACGGACCAGCTTCAGGCCTGTCAACGGCTCTCCAATTCATTGATTCATCTAAACAATTATGAGAACTCATTCTCTCTGCAAAAAGTTGAAATTGTAGATTTTAATGCAATATTCATAGCATTACAGGCAATCCCAGATATTTAAACGATCAAATCCAGTGCTTTACAACAAAACTAATACTAAATATCATTTATTCCATTCTGGAGGCTAACATTGTATTTCCATTCTTCAAACTACATCAATTATGAATTTTATCAATATTACTTGAGGCAATTTTTAATTATTGAGAAAAAACGTGTTTATGACTTAATGTTGAGCACCAGTATTATTTGTAGTTACTTTTGTACCATTATTAAGTAAACGATCGAAACTTTACGTGAATCTGTTTTAGGTTAAGAATATAAATTAGGTTTTAAAGTATGCACATATATAATAATTCCAAAAACTTTCCAATAATGACAGTTTTTTATTAGATATGTATGTTATTTATAGTTATTTAAATACTGAGAAAGATAGATTTTTTTGCCATCATTTAGAACTAAACATACAAAATTTGTCATATTTGATTTAAAATGTAAATTTTCTCATTCCTTACTTCTACTTTAATAATTTTTCTATGTTTTTATGTAAGAATAAAATTCAATATTTTAATCAAAGCGCTATTTCCTTAATTCTTCAAAGTGAATTGTTTAGAATCTATTTTAAGTTAAAATTTTGCAGTATTTTCTTAACTTTCTTAAATAAATGCTGACTCTCTGTTTTAATAAAAATTCCAACGAACTTAACATTAAAGCTATGAATAAAACAAAAAATTATGTTTATAACTTTAAAGCATCATATATTGCATATCAGTTATTAAATTTAAATTTTCAAGCATGCTTAATTTATAATTAAATATTACTCAGCATTTTTTTCATATTGTTTACGTACTTTTTTTAACTGATTATAAATTTACATTTATAAAAGTACAGATCACAAGAAATCGATCTATATGCAAGCAGTAAATCTTCATCATTATGAACAAAAATATAAGAACAAAAAATTATGTCTATATTTTTAATGTGAAATGCATTAAAATAATAATGAATTTTTTATAGAATTTTTTCAAAAAAGTACTATTAAATTTTAGTATCTGTTACGAGTTTTTTTTAAAAATTACACATTCCTTGCTTAATTACATCAAGACTGTACATATTAAAGATCTAAAAATGAAAATTCTAAAAATAAAAATTAATAAAATTCTGAAAAATGCTTATGAATGGGAACTTCATTGCATGTTATATGTTTCCATTTTTTGTCCCTGTATACAAATTCAAAGCAGGATCCCAGAATATGTTCATGTTATTGAATAGAACTCAGAGAGAATATGCGTGTGTTCCTTTTCTTTACAAAGTGCACAGAATGTCACAGACTTCGAAGCTTTTAAAAACAAAATTCCACAGTCGACTTAAAAATCGTGGTATGACTTTAGACGGAACTGTTTCGACCTGAAATCAAAACCTTCGTGGAATAAGCGATTTCATTCTGGATCGATTTTCGATTTTTTTGCATCCCGAAAGAGATGTTGCTCGGATACGTGATCAGGATAAAACAAATGGTCTTCCAGTTCTTTTTATCGCAATTATTTCCTTTCTTTTATTCTTATTTTTTTCCTTTCTTTATTTTGTAAAATTTAAAGCCTAGTGTCTTCTGACAAATAGCCAATTTATACACTTCATTTTTTTCCCGAGAATTATGTATTTACTTCCGCATCAACCGTTAAATTTGTACAAGAGTTCCTTCTATAAGTAGGATATTATGCTAGATAATAAATTTATTAAACATTCCAAAGCAAATTAAAAACTTTTCCGTTAAAGAGATTTCTTAGTTTTGGTGAATTTCTGAAAAAGAAATATTACAAAATGTAATTCCAAATTTGTATGGGAGCAAAAAGACAAACATGTTATCCCCGAGCTTTCGTATTAAAGTACAAAGCATTGCTGAAGTACTTTGTAGGACAAAAAATAATTGTTAAGAAATTTATGACTGCTTTCCATTCATAGAACAAAGAAAGGAAACGTTACTAGTCCCCATAAAAAGAGAAATATCTTTCAAGTAACTTATGCGTATACAGGGAGCCCGCTGAAGTCCGTTCTCACGCCAATAATTTTTAGACGGCTAGAGCTATAGTCATAAAAGTGGGGTCTAAGTTGCTATGCGCTACACAAAAAAAAATTACAGCAGCACCTACTGGATAAATTTAGAGTTCACGTTCTTTTCTTGATAACAATACGAGATACTAGAAAAAAAATCTATTACAAAGTTGTTCAACATCATTCATTTATAAAAATAAGACACCTTCGGAACAGTAATATTAAAAATAGAAGGCGTTAAACGCATATTCATTTGGTCTGTAACTCCCAAAATTGGAACGCGAAGTAACGCGGATAAAAAGAAAAATATCACATTCGTGACGTTATGATTGGTGGAACTTCAATATGAACCACTTGGTCCAACCAACGTTGCTTCCCGACATCATATGACGGCCGCGGTGGGCGAGTGGTCTAGGCATCGGATCATGGCTAGCGTGTCATGAGTTCGATCCTAGTACCACTAAAGTACTAGTACCTGTAAGATACCTAGTACCTAGTAAGATCCTAGTACCACGTGTAGGGGCGCGATGCACGTTAAATCTGTCGAGAGCTCAAACGTCCTCCCATTGGTATGGTGTGGTAGTTAGTAGAGGGGGTGTCAGCTCAAGTGTCGTCCGCGTCACTTGACCATGGTTCAAAATTATGCGGACCGTCGCCAAAAGCCCTCGTGTTGCTAATCAGTGCGACGTTAATATTCACTCCCTCACTCACTCACCGACATCATATGAACGGATGAGGTATGATTTGTACGTAGAACTATGGACAATACGCAGAACACAAATTTATGGTCACTGAATAGTCCTAGATGTGCTGTCGAAGTTCGAAATGAAGTACGCTGGTCGATAAATGTCTGATGCGGAATATTCAAAAACAGACTGATTGAGCCCGGATGTTTTACGAGATCACGTTAACGTGATCCCTTTACTTGTTACTAATGAAGGACGTACTATCCAATTTTCTAGAGGATTTACCATAAGTCACCTCGGATGTAAGATTCCAAAACTACGGCGTCCACCGTACAAAGTATTACATGTCACACGGCACATTTGAGACATATTCAAGAAACAAGTTATAAGGTATGATGGTTGCGTTGAATGGTCTGTTTGGTCACCTGACCTGAACCTATTTGACCTTTTTCTGTTTGGATATACCAAACAAAGAGTGTATCCAATCCCTCCAACAACACTGCAGGTATTTCGAAACCATATTATGTATGCTTGTGCCAGCGTATCACGTGCCATGTGGAAGAAAGTGCAGCGGGAAAAGCAAACCCATGTCAAAATGTGTATTGTTGCTGCACTATTTTGACCAGAACAGATAAATAAGCCTTATTTCCAGAAAGGACAATTTTGCTAAACGCGATCAAATATATCAGTGATTTGTACTTTTCATTTGTTAGATTTTTGTATTACTAACATTTTGTTGCTCAACATTTTTGTAATTGACTTTTTTCTCGTATCGCCTACTGTTTTCGACATAAGAATGCTTCCAAATTTATTCGCCTGGTGGAGCTGTATTTTTTTTTTTTTTGTAGCACATGGCAACTTTACTACACCTAGACTCCACTTTTATTTTGACTTTAGCTCTTGCCGTTCAAAAATAATCGGGTTGACAACAGTCATTAGCAGACACCCTATATATATATTCACTCTTTAAAGGAATATTTAAAAGCTATTCTGAAAGAGGCGTCCATTAACTTCATTGCCAACAACCCTAACGAAAGGAATACTGTCACTGTTTGGAAGATATCTGTGACCTTAATTCCTCTAGTGTACGGAAGCAAAGCATAACGCAAGAGCTATCATATACGAAAAATTTTGTAGAAAAACTTACTAAAACATACTGTATATTGTAAACATGCTGAATAAAATTTTAAAAAGTGCTTTAAAACGGTTTTAGAAAACATTTTATCTGAATTCGGTCAAATTTTAAGGGTATTTGTCTTCGAGTAAGGCTATTCTGGTCTCTAGAACTCTTTTTTGAGCACTGCATCGTATTTCATTAAGATCTTATTATGTTACACATTTTAACATTCCCACAGTGGAATCAATCCTTTGATCAAAAAATAATTAGAATCCTAAAATGATCTAAAAATATCTAGATTTGTAGCTTAGAATAACTGATTGAAACTAAACAAGGGCAATTTTTAATTTATATTATTTGTAAGTAAATATATAACTATAGTTGGATAAGGACTTTTAAGTCAAGTACATAAATTTTCCCTATAAACATCGGCAACATATTGGAATGATATATGATTAGTTGATTTTTCAGAAAGTTTATTAAGACACTTGAAACAAACTCATAAAAATATGCAAGGAGTTTTCCAATTTGTAAAATAATTATTCTCAAACAATTTACTTGAATTAAAATAGTTTTTTTATGTGTTTTATTCTAAAAATTCAAAGAATAATATCTATAGTATTTCTGAGCTCATTAACAGATAAATTGAAGTTTCTAATTTATTTAAATGCATTTTTAAGGTACACATTTGTCTTTAAAAACTGTAGCATAGTTTAATAATTACTATTATGGTTGATTTTCACAGATGGAAATATTCCAATTAATAAAAATAATTCAGAGTAAAATGTTTTAAAGTAAATTAATGTAGTCTGAAAACCAATTAATGATAATGAAGATAATGCTTTAAATAAATTTAACAATTCTCATATAAGCCAGTTTATCATTTTCCCGTTATTTTCTTTGACTGAATAACCCAACGATTTTACCACGCGCAAAATAATAGTTTGTCTTTTTATATTTATTTCCTATTCAAGGGTTTTTATTACTCAAAAACAGCTGTCTTTTCCATTAAAAACTTAATTATTAAGAATATCTTACTTTTGTGAATGTTGTCAAGAAATTGGGAAGCTTTTTATACCTTGAAAGACTTCCGAGCACCTTAAAAATAATGGTAATGAATTTTCTAATACATAACTCTAAAAATGGAACCTGAAAATCATTAATTTTTTTAAAAAGAACATGTTGAAAAAATTCTGTCATATATTCACAAAATAAATAAATAAATATATGTATATATATGTATTTAGAAAATACAAGCAATTTTACGAAGAGTTTTGTTAATTATCTTTTTTAAAGATTGCTTTGCTTTAAAAGAATTTTACAACAAATTCCTTATTCTAAATATATGACGTTTTAAAATAAATAACATCTAACAAAGCCTGGAGAACTTTAATTATAATTCAATTTAAAATCTAATGTGCAAAATTTAAAACAGAAATGAGCTTAAGTAACGAACAAAATATGATTTCGTTTTATTGCGCATATATATATAATATATATAAAATTCTCCTGTCACAGTATTTGTAACCAAACTCCTCCGAAACGGCTAAACCGATTCTAATTAAATTTTATGCGTATATTCAGTAGGTCTGAGAATAGGATGTAAACTATTTTTCATTCCGATATTGCAATTAGTTAAAAAGATATTAATTAAAAACCTTAAAACGCCTTATTGTTTTACTCCTGCGGGTTGTTTACTTGGCAGAACTTCCATTCCGTTTCGGCCGAGCGGTGATCCAACGTTTTCCACCATCTTAAAATTGCCATCCAATTTTTACCGTTAAAATCAGACAAAAAATAATTACAGAATCGGAAAGATCATTTATTTCGCCACAATACGGTATAATTTTTTTTTGCAAAATAATCATATTTCCTATTTTTTAAGAATTTTTTAAAAAAGGGTTAAAACTGATGCGTTTTTATGCAAATTATTTCTAAATTGTTGCGTATGAAATTGTTTTCATGTTATTAAAACGATATTCTACACTAAATAACTTCAATCCTTTCTCTTTTAGATCCAGTTATTTAAAAAATAAAATTCCCAAAACTTTTTTTTTAAAGATTTTTCACAAAATACTCAAAATTGTAACTTAACATTGAATAACTTTGTCATTTATGAAAATAATCGCACGAAACTTTATTTCCGTGTGTAAAAGAATATTATCCGTAATCTGTATGAATATTGAAAAAATTGCGCAAAACTTACGGAATTTACAATTTTTTTTGTTATTTTCATAAAAAACCGTTTTTGCGAGAAATAATTTAAACAGTATTTTTTGTACATTTTTTTATTTAAAAAGTCTTTATCTTTGAAATTAATTTGTGAAATTTGAAAGCATTAACTTAAAAATTATGCCTTAAAAATAAAAAAAATTATTAAAAAATGCGCGATTTTACAGTTAGCCAAACCTTGGAGTCGAAAAATCGTTTTGCGCCAAAGACCTTTGAACTGTTTAACCGTCAACCGCATCTAACTTAAGTGTTACACTAAAAAGTTCTGCCTTAAACAGGGGGAAATCTGTAAATTTGCCGAGTAAAAAAAAATGCGAGTGTAAAAGTTATTTTTGCTTCCCTTTTCGTCATTTTTTTCTTTAGATAATTTTCAAAAATAAATCATTATAGATGTTAGATTAAGATGACAAAATGTATTCAATACATTTCTGAGACTCATTTAAAATATTTCTCAGTATCAAAATTTTTGTCCTCTTTCATAAAACTTATAGTTTACTTTAAAATATTGCCTAATGTATAAATCTTTTTTTGACACATAATTTCATAATAAAAACGCAAAATTTGCCCATTTCGAATTTTTTTTTTGAATTATTCAGTTAAATAAGCATAACTTCCTTAGAAAAAAATAAAAGCTATGTTCAAATAAAAAATTCTTCATTATTAAATACGTGTTATTAATATATCAAAAATCACTAAATTGGCATGTCACAATTAATTGCTAAATGAATATTTTTAATCAATATTAGTGTAAAATAATTAATTAATTTTGTTTTGTATTTTATGATTTCTTCTAAAATGAATAAATATAGATGAATTTAAATGAAAATGATTTTTAAAAAATTCATCGATCATTTAGAATCAGTGATTAAAAAAATAAAATGACGAAAACTATTTTTTTTTTAAGAATTTAAAAAAAAAAACCCTTTTTTTTACAAAACAATGATATTTTGCATATTTTATGATTTTTAAAACTTTTAGAATCAGTGATTTAAAAAATAAAAAGCGAAAAACTTTTTTGAACAAATTTTAACAAAACACTCAAAATACTTAAAACATTCATTTAATAATTTCTTCTTTTATAAAAATAATTGCATGAAACTTTTTTCCCGTGTGTCGAACATTTCAAAATATCCTCACAATTTTACTTCAAGATTTAAAATAGTAGTAAAATTTTGTAATTTGAAAAATTTCTACTTTTCTGTCTTTTTTCAACATACAACTATTTTTAAAAAGGCTACATTTTCGTTTCCGGGGACTAAAAAATTGCAACGAAAGAATTGAAAAGTGAGTGAGCGATATATATTCACACTGTTCGCCTATTCGAGGGTTTTTAGCGCTGGACCTCAAAATTTTCAACCATTGTCAATTGACGAGGATGACACCTAAGCTTTTACCCACCTCTCCTAAGTACCACACCACACCAACGCAAGAACAAATTTCGAAAAAGGGAGTTTTAATGCCATAGTTAAAGAAATCACTCACATCGCGCGCGCGCGCGCGCATACACACACATAAGTGCTATCGTCCTGAGGGAAACAAGAAATTCCCATGGGGATTAAGTTATTCACTGGTAAAAGCTCGTGCAACGCCGGGCTAAGCGGAGAGGAAAGAAACAAAGAAGTAAAAGTAATTTCGAGAAATAATATTGGAAGTGCTGATTTTGTGAAGAGAAGGGAAAATGTTAGACGAGAAAGCCGTGACACGCACTCACGGGCCATACACTTACATCGTACGCTTCACACCCACACAAAAGTGCTGGCGTCAGAAAGAAAGGAGGAAATTAACATGGGGATTAAGTTATACCCTCGGTAAAATCCCGTGCAACGCCGAGCTGGGTTAGCTAGTATATATATATATATATACATAGTCATAATTTCTCTAAAAGAGAGAGATGAATAATTATGATCAAAACTGAAGAGAATTGAAATTGCAAGATCAACAGACAATAGATTTTAAAAAGATATATGAAAAACTAAAATAATAGAGCTATATATATTCATACTTTTTAAATTATAATATCTATGTTTGAATGTTTCATTTATATTTAGTGTTTAATTCTGTGTCTGTAGTAGAGAATAATTAACTATATATATATATATATATATATATATATATATATATATATATATATATATATATATATATATATATACCGTAAAATCTGGCGTATAACGCGCATCTTTAACACAGAAAAATAAGATCACGAATTACGGATGCGTGTTATAAGCAGGGTATAAAAGTGAAAAGCTTTAAAAATAAAAATAAAAAAGATGAGTATAGAAAAAAATTAGACTTCTGCATCAATCAAAATACTGTTAAATAAAAAAATGACATTTCTTGTGAACTTGAGAAGCTGTAGTTCTAGAAGTATGCAATATTTCTATCAATCTTGAAATAGTACCTCGAATAAATGACTTCAAAACATAAGAGCATTGAGCACGTAGGTTTCAGATTTTCTCGTAAAAATGGGGGTGCGCATTATCCGGCGATTATACCTAAAAATTAAAAATTGCAGCTTGAAAGTGTGGATGCGTATTATACGCTAGATTTTACGGTCTTTAGTAATATATATAGTAGATTGCGTACAAAGTTTTAATTATTACCCGCATTGTTTGAAATTACTAAAAACCAATTACAATAATGAGTCAGCAAACTTTTTAGACCTAATCTACTAATAAGTAATATTTTTGATAAAGGAGACTCTTTTGATTTCAACATTATAAAAATGCCATTCTGGTGTAGTAACCTACACCTATCTATTTTTAGAAGTATTATCTTAAATTTTATAAAAGGAAACAATGATTTAGTTACTGATAATGATTTAAAACAAATAAATTATTACCATTTTTGCAATAATTGCTTGGAATACAACTATCCAAGTAAATTCATTTTTAAATATATTTCTATGTTACATTAACTCTTTTTTCTTTAAATATAGATTATTAATTTTATTAAGATATCGTATGCATAGTTTAATTGCAAAAAAAACTCTCTAGGTGTTGCACTAATTTTTGCTTTTTTGAATTAAAACTTCAATTTTAACATGTAATTTACCGCATTTTCTGACTAAGTTGCTTTGACTTCATTATATTCTTATGTTTAGTATTTTTTCAAGTAAGTTTTTATCCTAGGTTTTCCTGTAGAATTGAATTCTTTTCTTAATATTCTTCTTCATGAGAAAAAACTTATTGTTCTCTATTGATACTTTCATTTTATTTTGCTGTCTGGTCATCCACATGTGATAGAAAAAGGCCTTATTTTACAACATGGTTCTGTTTTTTTCTATTATGTCGAAAATTTCTGCTGTACAGGGAAGGTGGTTTTATAAAGCAGCTTAACCCTAATTCGCTGACCTAATTCAGCAATAGCTTTAGAAATCATTATAGGTCTCCATTTTAGTCCAAAGACTTTCTGTATTTTCAATTGTTATATTTCTTAAAATCCAATTTCTTCCTTTTCTGGCCTTGTAGGTAATACAGCTTTCGCACTTATTATTTTATTTTATTATATATGTATATATATATATATTCCATAACATAATATACACAAATAGTTATAAACCTAAATATAATTAGTGTGAATAGAGAAAGAGAGAGAATTAAACGTTAGCCACAATTGTACAACAGCAAACTATTGGCCTTAGGAACCAAGACTGCAGGTTTAAACTTGTTTTTTTGCCAGTCTGTAATATACTTCACCTGTAATATACCTATACTACTGTGCCATAGGGAAAGGAAGAAATATTATGCATATGTAATTATTACAAAATGAAATACACTTAAACTAATTTAACAACATATAACCAAACAATTTAATAAACTGTTTACAGTATAGAGTTAAAGGTCTATGTATAAATAAACTCCTAAGATAATAAAAGCTACCACTTAAGCACAAGATCAATATTTTATGTTTCTGGCCAATACAAAAGGAAATCAGAGTAGTACCGCATAAAAAACTAAAAATTACTAAAATAAGATCTCAATTAAAAAGTAAATTTATATAAGTACTTAAAAACCCTAATATCGATAGAAAATTTGTTGGAATTTAAAGGCCCATCACAAACATACACAATAATTCTAATTAGATATATATATATATATATATATACATACATAATATATCTATATGTATATATATAAAAATACATACATAATATATCTATATCTATATATATATATACATAATATATCTATATATATATGCATAATATATATATATATACATACATACATAATATATATATATACATACATACATAATATATATATATATATATATATATATACATACATAATATATATATATATATACTCTCTGTCATTAAGAACTTAAAAACTTCAAATTAATTTTAGAGCTTTAAAGCAATAACTGGAAAATTAGTCTTAAATTTATTAAATTCCATTATATACTGTGACTATTTTGAATAAATTTAATTAATAAACATTTCTAATGTTCATACAAATGTTTTAGGATAATTTTTAGGTTCATAATTCAACTATACGGGTGTGTTTTAGTAAATCTAAGAAATAATTTTAATTCACACTTATTTAAGTTTAAAATTAACAATGTAAAACTAATAGTCTCATGTTTTAGTATTCTATCATCTAACAATAAGTATTCTACAATAAATATTGGTTTTACTGCCATCAATCGCATGGGTCATAACCGTTTATCAATTTTGTCACATTAAATGACAAAATAAGTAATGCATTTTTTCACGTAACTTAAAGTATGCACATAGCATTAGTCACTTTGAACAGTTTAAAGCTATTTTATAAACGTCCTCATGAAAAAACTGTTATGTGCGCCTCAAAAGAATTCTTATACCTGACAATCTATCCGTTACATCTATAGCAAAAATAAATTGATTTTCGCCGAGTCAACGTGAGTAATGAAGCTGGATTTCTATGAGGGAGCACCCATTTGTCATATTATATAAATGAAAAATGAAGAATCCGCCCAAACCAAATGGTTGAACGAGTTCCAATTGTGTGTGTGCCTACAATTTTAGGTAAAAAAGAAGTTTCGAAACTTTCATCTAAACATGATAAGGTAGTGTTTATTGTTGAGATAAAACTTTACTTTAAGCATTCAAATTTGATTCTTTTCATGAGTATTTTAAGATAAATATTTCAAACCCCACGGTTGTTGATTGTATGGTTTTTTTTAAATTTATCAATGAACTATATTGTTATCATTCGTGATATTTTGAAAATTCTTGACCTGTCACTTATAAATAAGTTAGTAAACAAACTTTTATCTAATTAGCATAGTCAACTAATTCCTTTAAATGTATTTCTTTTTTTTTCCAATTCCTACTACTAGCTCACTCTCTCCCAATATATTTATTTATTTATTTACACACACACACACATATATATATATATATATATATGTATATATATCTTGTTCACATTTTTAATCGTTAATAAAATATTTTCTATTCCTCCAATCAAGTTCAAATAATTTTTTTAAAACTTTTAAAGGATGAAATGCAGTTTTTTAAATATATAACTGTTAAAAAACAATGACAAAAGTTGGCATCAAAAACCGGTTTTTCCGCCAAACTATCCAAACCGGGTGTGGATTGTTACAACAATGCAGACAAATCATGCTCTTTTTTCAGTTCCTATAATTAGTTCTCTCTATATTTATATCTTACTCGTTTATGATGAGATAACTTCAAGTGAATAAGGTTTCTTATAATAATTCCCTTTTTTAAGATATTTATTATGTTACTATTGTAAACATGTAAAACTTAATTTTTAGTTTTCTAATTTCTAGACGCTAAGTGAAACTTAATTTTATGTTTCATTTTTAATACTGTTTTTGCTTACAGTGAATGATTATGCATTCAATTCAAATAAAAAGTTGCGAGTTTTATACTTTAATAAAATGGGGGGTATATAACGAAAGGTTTCAGATTGACGAAGGGTGAAATAACTTGAAAAGGGTTTTTTTTTTTTTGATAATTCATTCTCAAAGTAAAAGTAAATTAAACTGTTTATAGTAATTATAAGAAAGGGATTAATATACTTATTCTAATTTTTAATGAAAAATATATGCATAGAAACTGTATTGTGATAAGTAGATATAAAATATAATAACTCTGTCAATTTTAAAAGCAAAACAACTCTGGATTTTTACAGTCATATCAAACTGAAATAGAATTGTTATGATATATATTAATGTCATTTTTGAAATGTTTGAAATATTTTAGCAATAAATAATTAAAATAAGAAAAAATATTTTTAAAACACATGTTTTATTGCACACACACACACACATACACACATACATACAGATATATATATATATATATATATATATATATATATAAAGGAGAAACAAAATTTCAGGTACTTGAGAAAACTTTTGAAAAAGTAGGAAAATGCTTCATTTAAAAAGGGAATTTGATCACAGAAAGTGTGAAAAATAAACTGAAGAAGAAGGCTCTATTATTCTAAAGGTATATTAATCATTTTAAAGTAGCTTATCTCGTAAAATACTCACATGTTTTTAAAATTTAAACAATTGACTTATATTCTTATAAACCTTTGCAGTTTTAGGGTATTTTTAAAATAATATTAATGTATTTAAAGCAAATTTTTATAAGTGAAATAACCTTTTTATTACAAGAAGATGAACTGACATTTGATTATTTTGTTTTACTTGCTTTATAGAATATTTAACCAATGTTAAACCAGCATTGAAATTTGTCCTCGTGTGTGGGTGTACACATAGCAACTCGTTTCTGAAAAGTAAACCCCGCGCTATTTTCTCAAGTAGTGATTTACATTTTTTCTTTATCCGTAATTAAAAAAATAAGAGAAATAAAAAGCTTTGAAATATATATATATATTTATCTATTGAAGTAATTAATTTAACGAATAAATCACTATTACTAGCTAGAACATTTTTTTATCAGAAATTCAAGTACAGAAATAAAGAATCAATTAATGGAAGTAAACATTTTTTTTTATTTAATTTAAACTATCAAAATTTTCCTATAATTACTTGACTTGTTTAAAATTTTAACCATGAAATTCAACTTTTATTATTTTTTTATTTACGTCTGCATGTTCTTTTTAGTTGACAAATATTGTTAATAATTCATCTAATATTATTTGAAATAATTAAATCATTAGTACTAAATCATCTGTTGTATGCATTATCCTTGGAATTAGTAACTAATTGATTGATTTCCTATTCTTATTCTCTAGCATTAAATTTATTTTATAACCTTATGCACATACACTAGATAATAGCTAGAAAGTATACATAAAAAAAATGAAAAATAAAAATTTAAGTCAATATTCACTCAAAATTTGCAAAAATTTTGTCTTCATAATTAATTGCTTTATCGTATAAATAAAATTACACACACACACATATATATATATATCATTTATAGGAACTACACTCGATAAAAGTAATCCTATTTTGCAAGTTTTAACTTCTAAGCGAACATAATATGCAATAGGGTTTACAGCCCAGAGAGAATCCCAGTTTTTTCCATTCCCAAAATCCCGGGATTAAAATAACTAATCCCGGGATTTAATTTTTGTGTCTAAATTATATAGTTATATTTCAAAAAATTTCTCATCAAAATTTTTTAAGAGTGGAATACTTAGAAAATTTATATATTGTTCATGAAATATGTACATAGAACTTTTTCATGCAAATATAAGTGATATAAGTAAAAAAAAATATATGCAGCCATTATTTCTCGTATGCTGCTTGAAAGATTTGAGACACTTCAAATCCTATTGCATTACTTACAGCTTATGTAACTGGATCTTCTATTTCAAATAATGTAACACTTGAATTTGATTTACATTTTGATTCAATAACCGGATCAATTTATACACAAAAACCATCAAGTGCAGCAGAACTAGACAAAGTTATCAAAGAGGTATTTACACCAATGCAATTTGAGACACTGTCATCAAAAATTCAAAAAAAAAAAAAAGAAAGAAAGAAAGGTCTCCTTTTTGAAAATGGAGGGAGACGTGGTGACTACCTGAAAAGAATATACTCCTATTTAATGAGAATGATACCTACTAGCATAGAATCCGTACAAGCATTTTCTTCAGCAGGACAATTTGTAACAAAAATAAGGAGCTGTTTGAACGATGAAACACTGGACGAACTGTGTTTTTAAAAGCTTATTTACAGAAACACAAGAAATGAACAAATGCTTTTCTAATTTCATTATTTACTATTTTAATTTATTTGTTTATTTTTCTTGATGTGAATTAGGTTTATTTAATTTGGTTCACACACAATAAAATTAAACCAATTTTTAATAATATTTTCAGTTTTAGTTTAAAATTTCAACTATGCTAATGTGTAAGTATTTTTAATAAATAGTCCAATCACAATCCCAGGACCCCGGGATTTGGATAATGTAACCACGATATCTCGGGATTGAAAATATAACACGGGATTGTAAACCCTAATATGCAAATTACGAATCTTAAGAATTGATTTTTTTTTCTTTTTTGCACTTTTATAGACAATATATAAATTTACAAAAGTAATAGCAATTTGAAAATTTTTTTAACACAGATATATATAATATGTAATTTATATACTGCTTACAACATCAGTAAAATTATTCTTATGAAGTAACGATAACTTAAGATAAGATTAAATCTTCAATGAATATGGGAAACAAATGTGTGTCACATTATTTTTAAGCACAGCTCCTTCGATTATTATCCACATAAAATAATATAGAAGATTATTTTCTTTTTCAAGGTTAAAATAAAGCCTTTTTGGTAGAATTATTCATTTATCTATTTTTTTTTAATATCGTCAGAGAAACTTCATTAATGATTCTATCGCCCCACGAGGTCCATAAAAAAGCTCATCCATTTTTCAAACGACTTAAGATTATGAACTTTGGTTAGCCATGTCTATTCATTAATTGTGGCTCGACACGCGATATACCAATTCAGTGCTGACACGATGCTTTTCTTAGATTCTTCATTAGCGATAAAATAGGAAGAAAAAGTGCAGAAGCTTTTCTATTTTGAGAAAACATCAACAGTTGTTCTTTTAGTTACATTGACAAAATCTTTTCCGCTCAATTTCTGTGTATCTGCAAAAATGTTTCTTTCGTAAAACGGTAGCTAGTTTCATTTTTACCCCTTATTTTTCTTTAATATGTAGAAAGTCTATACATCACATAAGAAACAATTGTTCCTATGTTACTTATAACTGTTCCTACTTAAGTAATCAGTTTGATGAATTATTTGCTTAAAATCTTACTAAAGCATTAAAATGGAACTGAGTAAAATGTCTGATTATATGCTTTTTGATTACATTTCATTTGGTTTTTTATCTATTCCAATAAAGAATAAAAAACATAAATACAGCCCCTTTTAAAACATCTGCTTAAGAAATTTAAAAAATATCCTTCTACAAATTTTTGAAACAAAATTTTATTCTACCTACTAGCGTAGACAGAAGTAGTAGGATAGATACTACTTATTTTAAGGAAATATAAGTATCTCATTTAGTATGTTTCGTTGTTGTCGATCATCACTGTTTAAAAAGTACGATATTTTTAAACAAAAATATGCACCCTCTTTCGAATCAGGCAACCAAAACACTTATTTAATAAGTTGGAAACTTTGTAAAAATGTAATACGATGCTAGCGTAAGGAATGGTTTCCGTCAAAAAAAAAATCCTGCACTTTGCTTCGCTGAAAGTACGCCTTATAAATTGTTTGCAATGAATGTACAGTTTTTTCAATACTTTAAAAAATGATAAGCATTATATAAACTACTAAGAACGAAACAGTATATAAATTAATGGTATCACTTACCACGGAACAGAATAAATTAAAATGTTTAATCTTACGTAAATTTATTATTATTTCGTTGAAAAGGTAATGTGATGTAGCACATCGCTTCGCTAAAAGAAAGCCTTACGAATTGTTTGCAACGAATGTATAGTTATATCAATACTTTAAAAAATAATAAGTATTATATAAACTACTAAGAGAGAAACATTATATAAATTAATGGGATCACTAACCACGGAACAGCATAAAGTAAAATGTTTAATCTTACTTAAATTTATTATTATTTCTTTGAAATATTAATAGGATGTAGATTTTTTACATAACTGTTAACGTAATATTCTTTATTCCTGTAAGTTACCCTTCACATGAAGAATTTTTTCCTTATGTTCTGATGATAGAAAGCAATTTATTAAGAACAAATTTACTATTAATTATGAAACATTAAGCTGTACATTGTCTGAACACTTATAGATAATACTTTATAAATTTTTTTTCATTTAAAATTATTTTCATAAACATTTTGCTCATTTTTTCTCTAAAATTTGTTTTTAATTATTTGTGAAAAATAAAAACAATGCAAGATACTTCATTTTAAATCCTTAAGTTACCGACCGAGCTTTTCTTCTTTTCATACGGACAGAATTTGACCCTGCTCTCAGAATATAAAAATAATCATATTATTTTTTTAAAGGTGATTATAGAGGATTTTTATTTTGACGTTCCAATCATTAGTTTAAAGATTTTGCAGTGGTTTTTCTTAAATTAGAAAAAAAAAAATCTATGCGGAAAAAACGAGCTTATGCAATCTAAAAGAGCTTATTTGTTCCCTGTCAAACTGCTTTTCACTATTGTTTCAAAATTCACGCGGAATCAATATAAAAAAAAGAATTATTATTTCACAAACTAAAAGTGAGATGTAATCTTCATTGACTTAAGACGTGGGAAAACTTTCACTTTTTGGTTATGAACAATTAATGAGATTAACAACCTATATATAAGTTCAGACTTTTGTCCGGCGGATTTATATCAAAGGTGCTGCAAACCAATCACTCGCTTCAGAAGATTATTATGTCGTAATCAGTGTCCTCCCCTTTCTACTGGATTAAAATTTTACTTTTAGATTTATTCACATTGGCAAATGTTTGGAAGTACAGTAACTTTTTTTTTTTTTTTCCGGAGGTCATTACCCTTGGTAAGTTTAAACTTTTGAAATCTGTCTCGTAATTGAATATAAATATATATAGGCAGAAAGACAGAACTGTAATGCAGCGTCTGTTAAAGAACTAAAGTGATTTCTTTAAGAATGAATTATATTTAGACATGAATTTCTTAATCAATAAGATGTGTCTGTAAAGTTCGTAACCTTTTACATTAAAGAAAATAATTTTGATGGGTTTATCGAAGAATTAAATTATTCCATATTTGGCCTAACTATAACTAGGACCATTGATCTTTATTCTGATTAAAATATTTTTTATCAATTCAAATACATGAATATATAGATTGTGCGTTGTTTTTTAAATTAATATAAACTGTTTTATTCTTTCTTCATTCATTTTAGTCTCATTTATTTTCTACAATTCAAATCTACATAATCGTTTTTTTTTATATTTTAGCCATTTCTTTTCTCTTATTTCTAAAAATTAAGTTATTTTGTAGATTTAATTTTTCACGTTTATGAAACAAAACTGCTTTAAGGAAATTTGAAACAAATTCTTTTCTAACAAGTTCTAGTTCTATGTTTTCATTTGTAGTGCCATTGAAATTATTTGCATACTAACAAATGTATTTTAATTTTGAAATATACAGCATATATAAATTTTGTTCAAAATGATATTCAACGATTTTCTTACGATATCTATTGCACTAGTTTGTTAAGAAATTGAGGTTCATGGATTACTGAAGAGATTTGCTCTCGCCTGTTTAGATTACAAGATTTAGATAAAGTCTGCTTCCTCCAATGGTTACCTGCACATTTTGACATTACAGGCAATGGAAATGAGAATAAACTGGGGAAAGATGCTAGAAATATCAATAATGACTACTTTGTCAATGTTACTTTACTAGACACAAATGCTATCCCAAATTTCAAATTGAGAGAGAAGTCAATTCCGGAAAGGCATCAAATCTATAATATGAGTGGAGACCACCTTATAACAAAGACTATTCCTAGGCTAGGAACAGGTCATCACAGAGGAATGAAGTTTGATAGGGATGGTAAAAGAAATTATAGTAATTGTGATAATTGTTTAGGTGCAGAGCTAACACCTGCTCAATTTTTTGACTGTCTAGCTATTCTTGCTGCTCTACAAGAAGTAGGGGTCCGGTTTTCGTCAACAAACATCAATGTAAATAATATCGAACACATTGCCTGAACAGTCATCTGGGCCCATGTACTGTCTGATTTGGTCCGGTCATGAATACGACATCATCATCATCATTAAAAAAATTTTTTTCTTCCTATATGATGATTTTCATGCGAGTACAATAGCATACATATAAGATGACGATAATATTGGATGCATTTGCATTTAAATATATAACAAGCCTTATTTTAATATCTGTATGTACACGATTCATTTATTACTTAAATGTCACCTCAAAATTGCAATCACAGACTTATAAAAAAACTGGCATTACAATAGAAAACTATTTAAAGATTAACTAAAGTTCTTTAATCACACAATACATTAGTATTCGTAGCAGTTCATATATTAACACAAAAACATCTTACCTTCATCTTCAGTGTCATCTCATAATCTTAAGCATTCTCGTAAAAAGCAATTATTTTCCACATTATTTTAATACAAGTGTGACTAAATTTTTTGATCTGATATCTCGCACCATTATATTTTTTAATAATGCTGTATAGCTTAATCACAGTTATTCCCTCCTGAAAACTTCAACCAAATCTCTTATGTACTTATGAAACAAACACACACACACACACATATATATATATATATATACATATAAACTCATGTCCATAAATTAAGGAAAATGAAGTTCAGGCAAAGAAAGAGACAGAAGCAAAACAAATTTGACTTATTTGTAAAGTCTATTTATTAAACAAAAGGTAAAGAGCAAAAAAGATGCTATATGTTTGACATAATTAATAAAAATTGCGATTTTTACTCCCTGGAGTAAATTTCAAAAAAGAACCTATTTACAAAAAACAGTATAACATGGTTAGTATGATGGTTAATAAGGAGTATATCTACCGGACGATGCAATACAATGACGATGCAACGCCTACCCATGCTGAGTATCAAATTATGAATATTATATTGGGGAATATTACACCACTCATCAAACAATGCCCTCCGAAGTTCCGGTAGACAGGTGGGAGGGGGTTGACGGGCTGCAATTCATCGGCCAATCATATCCCACACATGTTCTATTGGATTCAAGTCCGGTGAGCATGCTGGCCAATCCATACGGGTGATATCCTCCGATTGAAGGCATTCGTCTACAATGTTTGCACGGTGAGGACGGGCGTTGTCATCCATAAACAGAAATTCAGCACCCATGGCGCCCCGAAACAAACGTACATGTTGTTCCAGAATGACATCCCGATAGATGTGGCCTGTCATCGTTACACTCTGAACATGCAGGTCAGTTCTGGAACTAAGAATAATTCCTCTCCAAACGAGCCATCCTGCACCACCGTAACGGTGTCTTTCAATGGTGTTCTTTTGGGGGTAACGGGTAACTGGCTCTCTCCATATGAAAGTCCGGCGAGAATCAGACTGCAAACTTAACCTGGACTCGTCGGAAAACATCACACAAGACCACTGTTCCGGTGTCCACAATGCATGCTCTCTACTTCAGCTTAATCGCAGGCGACAGTGAGTTGCGGTAAGAGGAACACATCTGACTGGCCTATGAGCATATAGACCAATGTGTCCTAAGCGTCTGTACACGGTCTGCCTTAAAACTGTCTTACCGGTAGCTGAAGAGAGCTGACGAGATAGGTCTGATGCTGTGCTCCGTCTGTTTCTTTTGGCAGTAACTGCCGAATACCGGTCCTCATTCGGCGTTGTAACTCGGGGGTGACCTGTGCCGTAACATCAAATCACATTACCATCATCTTGGAATAGTTGCCCAAGCCTGGAGAGGACACTCTGGGCGATTCCAAGTTCCTCGGATACTTCCCGCTGGATACGTCCACATTCCAGTCGTCCGATAATTCTACCACTTAAAAAATCATCCAAATGCTTCCTTTGTGCCATAACTATGCGGTTATTGCACAGAAAGGCTTTTAAAGCGCTTGTGAACAATTTTGCTTCTTTTCCACCATTCCTTATAAACCCCTCTCCTACACTCTCGTCTTTGTGACGTACTGTCCACGCCATCTGGTGGTTTACTGTAATTTGCATATTCTTCTTCAAGATGTGTGTGATAATTCTACAGGTAAAATTTTTATTTTAGAGTTCAATTTCTGTGTGATTCTGAATTATACTTAATTTATGGACATGATAGTATATATATATATATATATATATAATCATCTCCGTAGTGGGGTAAAAAAGTCCATGGATACATTTTTACCAACATTTGATTTTAATATTAGTTTTAGAAAGTCAACAAAAAGTCGTATTATTTAGCACTGGAAATACACTCATGTCCATAAATTAAGAATAATTCAGAATCACACATAAATTGAACTCTAAAATAAAAATTTCAACTGTAGAATTATCACACACATCTTGAAGAAGAATATGCAAATTACAGGAAACCACCAGACGGCACGGATAGTATGTCACAATTATGAGAGAGTAAGAGAGGGGTATATAAGAAATGGTGGCAAAGAGGTAAAATTGTTCACAAGCGCTTTAAAAGCCTTTCAGTGCAATAACCGCATAGTTATGGCAGAAAGAAAGCATTTGGATGATTTTTTACGTGGTAGAATTATTGGACGACTGGAATGTAGACGTACCCAGCTGAAAGTATCCGAGGATCTTGGAATCGCCCAGAGTGTCATCTCCAGGCTTTGGCAACTATTCCAAGATGATGGTAATGTGATTTGATGTTACAGCACAGGTCGCCCCCGAGTTACAACACCGAATGAGGACCGGTATTTGGCAGTTACTGCTAAAAGAAACAGATGGAGCACAGCATCAGACCAATCTCGTCAGCTCTCTTCAGCTACCGGTATGACAGTTTCAAGGCAGACCGTGTACAGACGCTTAGGGCACATTGGTCTATATGCTCGTAGGCCTGTCAGATGTGTTCCCCTTACCGCAACTCACTTTCGCCTTCGATTAAGCTGGAGTAGAGAGCATGCATGGTGGACACCGGAACAGTGGTATTGTGTGATGTTTTCCGACGATTCCAGGTTTAGTTTGCAGTCTGATTCTCGCCGGACTTTCATATGGAGAGCGCCAGGTACCTGTTACAACCAAGAGAACACCATTGAACGACACCGTTACGGTGGTGCAGGATGGCTCGTTTAGGGAGGAATTATTCTTGGTTCCAGAACTGACCTGCATGTTCAGAGTGTAACGATGACAGGCCACATTTATCGGGATGTCATTCCGGAATAACATGTACGTTTGTTTCGGGGTGCCATGGGTGCTGAATTTCTGTTTATGGATGACAACGCCCGTCCTCACCGTTCAAACATTGTAGACGAATGCCTTCAATCGGAGGATATCACCCGTAGGGATTGGCCAGCATACTCTCCGGACTTGAATCCAATAGAACATGTGTGGGATATGCTTGGCCGACGAATCGCAGCCCGTCAACCCCCTCCCACCTGTCTACCGGAACTTCGGATGGCATTGCTTGATGAGTGGTGTAATATTCCCCATGATCAGATTCATAATTTGATACTCAGCATGCCTAGGCGTTGTAAGGCGTATATTACATCGTCCTGGAGACATACTCCGTATTAACCATCATACTAACCTCGTTATACTGTTTTTTGTAAATAGATTCTTTTTTGAAATTTGCTCCAGGGAGTAAAAATCGCAATTTTTATTAATTATGTCAAACATATAGCATCTTTTTTGCTCTTTACCTTTTGTTTAATAAATAGGCTTTACAAATAAGTCAAATTTGTTTTGCTTCTGTCTATTTCTTTGCCTGAACTTCATTATCCTTAATTTATGGACATGAGTGTAAAATGTCGTAGTAAACTTTTTTTATAAGAAATTAAATTTTTCTGTCTTACTGTCTTAAACATTCTTTATGGCTTCAAAGGTTTGATGTTTAGACCAATGGGATTGATGCAATAGTTAGGATGTAACTGAACTATATGCGATGAAGAACTGTATGCTCATAGAGTTGGGATTGTGTATTAGAATGCAATCGATGGGAACGAAGCTAAGGTAAATAAATGAATAACACTTTGTATGATATTTCAAGAAAATAGTCCCCCCCCCCCGTGAATATGATCTTGCATTTTATCAGCTTCCTTTCGTTTCTTTAGTTTTTTCGTTACTGCTATATTTATCCAAAAGTGATATTTCATCAGCTTTATCGCAGATATTATTTCGATATGGAAACTAAAGAAGATATGGCGAAGATATGTTATTGTTTGCCGAAATACGGTTATCCGGCTTCAGAAAGAGTAGAAATTGACAAAAGAGCTACAATCGAAGACATGGAGTAGTAAAGTTATGTTGAAAGAGCTTTGAGAGTAATAGACCGATAAAGATGCTATCATAAAGTGGTCACAAAGGACACGGAGAAATATGTAGCAATATTCACTGAATGTTGGAATTAAATTAGACTGTTTTCTCACAAAAATGTTGGAATTGAATGAAAGACTCAAACTGAGTGAACAATTTTAAATTGAAATATTGCTTATAGTTGTGAATATTATCTTTGATGAAATGTTAATAAATGAGAATAAAATATTATACTGTGCCTGTTGCTTGGAAAGCTATTTAAAAGAAATCCTGATATTATTTTGTTTATACATACACTCACTGGAAATATTTAAAAATTTAACATAAAATTTGAATATTAGATCCAATTTTAAAGAAGTTATCAAGTCTTTTTTCAAAACTAATGTAAGATAGTATAACAGTTGCTGAGGCATTTGAAATTCATAATTTGAGCAACTTGCACTTCAAGATGCCTGAAATACTTTTCTTCGGTCGAATTTAATCCATTTCTGTAAAATCGGACTATCTCCATGATTATCAGTTAATTATTCTATGTGTGGAATGCGGGCTTACTATAAACGTCTCAAAAACCAAGTTCTGAAATAAAAGTATTTTTAACATTCTGCTTTTTATTATTTAAATTTACTACATTTGCTCTTCGAGAGAATTATCCAAAAAAAAGTGCCAAATCAAACTGCTACAAAATGTATTTTCTTTTTGATTGTCTTTACTCAGAAACATTTCTTAGTATCAACATTATTTTCATCACATCTAATTTTAGTCTGAAAAGATAGAATTTCTTACATTTTCTGCTTAAATTTCAGAACAAAAGAAATATTACGTAAAAATATGTAAGTATGTCACGCATTATTCTCTTTCCATTTTTACTTTTGAATAGTTGAGCATCAATGTATTCAAATCAATGTGTTTGTGGTTTAGGATACAAAATGTTTTTTCCCCTTCTTCTACAATTAAATTCATGAATAGATTTTTCTTCATCTTTCTTTCTTCATCGCACCATCTTTACATACAACTATGGACACATTTATATACTATAAATTGTATTCTTTAGAGATAAAAGGATATATATATATATATTTTAGTAGATAGGAAATACAATTATTTGGTGAAGTTTATTTACTTATTTGCTACCGTTTTCTCTCTTGCTCTCATTCAGAAAAATATAAAAGAAAATGTATTATTTGAGTTATTGTCATTTACATATTTATGAAATAGTAACATATATATATCATTGTAAACATATTTATGAAGGAAGTTCAAAGCCTGCACAAGTCTTATCAAATAATAATGAGATGCGTTTACCTACCTGTGTTCTAGGGTTTGGGCCAGCTTAGGTGTTTTCCTTATAATTTTACAGAGGTTCGTATCGTCAGGTATCATTTTACCGAGGTATTTCAGCTTCATTTCAGCAAGTGCAACATTGGTGAAAAATTATATCAATTTTTTTGTTACAACATTGCTTAGTGAAAAGTAAGCAATTGTTCTTTGCTTAGTTAAAAGCACGAAGAAATAAATAAGTAATTGCATATGCTAAAGTTATGGCAATACATGCGATTTCATTCACGATAATTTTTCGCATATAAAATTCTTCACTTATAATAGTTAACAAATGATGCGCATTTATTGCAAACCACCAGTTAACTTGATTTCAAATCTAACGAGTGACAATAAATGTTATATTAATCTCATCTATCCTGAGGTTTCGCCGACATTTCAGCATACTTGTTAATTTGGATTAAATATTGACAGTTCGAGCATGATGACTAATCATGAATATTGAATGACTACAAACACTTGCAGCCAGACCATTTAATCTATTTACTTGTTAATCATACGAATCTGAGACTAGAGACATGTATCAATTCACCTGAGGCAATATTGACCTAAACTTTGATATAGATTTAGATATTAATTTGATGAAAATATGATACTTTAGTCAAAAGTGTCAGTGGAAAATATATCCTTATCAGATAATATATATGAGGTAAAAGTATTTATATATATCTGAAAATACTTACTTTAAAAAATAGCATATAATTTGTATAGTATCTCATTTTATCAATAATATTCTTATGAGAGGTGTTGTTACTTTTTCATTCGTTATTTCGAGTGCGTTCAGTCTACCATATAATTAGCAATTAATCCATTCAGTTGTAATTTTTTTTTTAATTTTAAAAATAGCTTTAGTTTTTAAATATATTTTAAAGCATTTCATGAGTTTTCTGTAAGCTACATGCTGATTTTTCTATATTTCTCTGAGTGAGGGACTATTATATATTAACGTCATACTATAAAGCAACACGTATTGGCGATGGACCTCTTAATTTTGAACCTCGTTCAACTAGCTAGGACGACACCTAAGATGGAATCTGCCTGCTATTACTACCACACCAACTGGAGGACATTGTACCTCGACAGATTTAGAGTGCATTATTCCTCTCTACACTGCTGGTCTTCAGGGACACCAGGAGTAAAATTGTCAACACTCCGGTTACGAGTTCATGACTGTAACCACTAGGCTACCGTAACCTGTATGTCTTTCTAATCTGAACTAAGGGAACTAAAATTACTTTAGCAATACATTTCTTTTGAAATGTATATACTTATCAATATACGTTTAAACTATTTCATATTGTATTAAAATTGCAATGATAGCAATCATTAGGAACTAAAAAAAACAATTTTTTTGTTTATAATATTTTTAAGCATTTGCATAATAAAAATAGTAAGTGCGTTTAATGATATTTTTTCAACGAATGTGTTCATCACCTGTCCGTATTTATTTATTGAATCAATTGTAACTGACTTCCATTTTGAATTTTAGTGTGAACATATTTATGCTTCTGTTTTATTTGTGTTTAGGAAAGTTATTCGATGCATTATTTAGAAGTACGTAATTTATTTGTATTAAAAATAAAACTAATACTTCACTGAAAAGATTTCACTTCCAAAAGTCATTCATTGCGCCTCTTATATAATTCTTGAGAGTAGGAAAAGACGTATTTTTCCGACTTCGGAATTGACAAAAGCAGTAAGCCACTCTTATTCAGTTTGGAACTGGAGCATGCAGACAGAAGTACGTTTGCAGGACCTTTTTTTTATTTCCAGCTTAAAGCTGCTGAAAGTTCTTGCTTCCTGGATTTGCATTTGGAATTGATATTCTAAAGGAACAGTAGAAAAGGCGACTGTACCCACTCTTCAATGGAAGGAAGACACACTAACAGAAATTTGAATAAAATGAGCAACAGCCAAAATTCTCTGCTACAAGAATGGTTCTGTGTATGGAATTTTTTACTATAAATTGGAGAGAAAAGAACTTCGAAGTTCCATAAATTCGGTATCAAATATTCACGCTAAAAATTTAAAATTGGATTGCAATGAGCCTTTTTTATTCGAATATACAAAATTGATACAACCTGTCTGAAAGAAGGGTATTGAGATAAAATGTAAACACGAATTTAAATTTAAATTCTTTCTAAAAGAAATGAAATAGAATTGAAAAAAGCTTTAAAATATTCATTTATTTTTGTGAAAAATAAACTTTTTTATTCGAATATTTGAAATTGTTACAACCTGTGTGAGAGTTGGGTCTTGTGAGATAAAATATAAACATGAATTTAAATTTAAATTCTATCTAAAAGAAATCAAACAGAATGGAGAAAGCATTATAATTCATTTATTTGTGTGAAAAATGCTCTAGGAATGCTTTTATAATAATAGTTTATGTCACTTATAAATCTTACATATTGTGTTAGTATTCTATTCTTATATTTATTTGCAAATTCATTAATATAATTTGTTACTATCTATGTAAAAAATCTAAAAAAAACATCTATAGTAAGTAAGCGGAAGTAATAAAACGGGATTTGTTCTCCCACTTCAGCGAATTGATTCCTATAAACGTTCCGAAATGATATTATAAGAATGATTTTAAAGAATTATAACTAGTGCAATAACTTATCTTAAGTATTGGATAATGCGAAATTCACCAAGGGATGTATTCCTTCTGTTCAGAAACGTTTAAAGGCAAACCACTTTAAACCCAATTTTAAACGTACCCAGTTTCTCTAACTGCGCCTGGATACTGTAAAGCCTATTTGAATCGCTTCAGTTTGTCACCTACTGACCAATGTTCTTGCTCCAGTAGTACAGCCCAGGATGTCAAGTATAAGTTACTTGCATGTACTAAATTCACTTCCGAGAGATGAACACTCATGAATTGTCTGCAAAAGAACAATGTAGCGTGTTCTCCTCCTTTCTCTGCATTTGTTCAGATCAAATAATCTTCTACATCATTTTGTGCATACATTAATAGTATTTTTTACCGTGTTATTTAGGTTCTAAATTTTGTGTGCTTGATAACATTTACTGTAAATGTATATACATATATATATATATATATATGACAGGCCCCAGGCCTGCTGGTAAATGAAGGAAGACATCTTTAAAATATCGGTACTTTATTGTTCTTACAGCATAATTAATCCAACATGGCGGCCATTTGGCACCCAATCGGGTGGAGCAAAAGAAAACATCACAGCGAGGAGTCCCTAGTCAGTTTTTTCGATTATGCTCTAACTATACGTCAGCGCTTTCCTTAACTTTAATTAGTCTTATTCACCCTCAAATCCCTCCGCGGTAGTAAAGAGTTCGCTCTATTTATTATTCACTTAATTTTTAAGTTAAACTTTCCATACCTGACCCCCTCAGGGGGCTCACCTTCTTTAGGTGAGTACGGGTGTCCCAGTCCCGAGGTGCCCTAGTGATCTTTTCCTTTTCCCACGGGGTTTACTGTCTTTGGTAAACACGGGCTTCACGAACCCGGGGTACCCTAGTGATCCTTCTCTATTTTCGACCCTCTTTCTTGTCATTCAATTCATTCTTTCTTTCTCTTCCCGTCTAGACCACAGATATTAAAACAAATGTTTGGCACAGTATAGCCGAAATCGGCTCTTGCGCCAATAAACCCCAAAATCACTCACTCACTCACTCCATACCTGACACATATATCTGTTTGTATATGTGTACGTGTGTGTGTAAGTATTTGTACGTATAGTATATGTATATGTACACACACACACATATATATATATGTATGTGTGTGTATACATGTATATATATGTATGTGTATATGTATTTGTGTATGTGTGTGTATGCTTTATGTATTTGTATTTTGAAAAACTTATTATGATCATGTTTCCTAATCTTCTCCATTGCGTAATTGTAATTACTTAATGTCTCCATTTTTTAATGTGAGCAGTTTTATATTTTATTCTGTATTTATTGTATTTGCAACAATTCGTTTTTGTTTTCTCTATTGATTCCCATTTGTGCCTGTATTCTTCTACTTGAAACTTCCTACCATTATTTTTTTACTATTGACTTTAGTTTGTAAGTCTTGTGTTATACTTTGGTCATCCCACAAGGAGTCTTTAACTGGAGATTCAAATGAATATACATATATATATATATTTATAGTATCTGCCATACTCCTTAATTTTTACAATTTTATTAAGTAAGATTCGACACAATTGTTGTTGCTCGTTTTTAGTTGAATAAAATTAGTTAAATAACCCGAAAGAGCATTGTTTTTATTAAAAGAAAAGGTAGCAACCATCAATTAAAAATACAGCTCATAACAATCTGAAAACCTCAATTAAAGATACTAATCGATAAATTACACCTGTGTTAACTTTAGAAAAATGGTTCCTGGAAAAGTAATTTACTGTTTAACTTTTTATTGCAAATCACAGTTCCAGAAGTAGACTATATTTTATAAATAATTTTCTTTTATGAGATTAATCTTTATTTCTTACAAATTTTGGAGAGTTTCACTATATTTGTTTCTTTCTAAAATTTAAAGTTAATGTCCATTTTTATTAGACATTTTTGGATGGAAGACATTATAACTTATGACCATATATGTCTAGTTTAAGCACCACTACTTAAAAAAAAATATGCTTAGATTTATATTAATAGATTCTTTGGAAAAAGTGATATTTATAAAGTCCATATTTTGTAAGTAAGCGGATGCGAGTAGTCAATAAATATCAGCGTTTTAAAACGTTTCTATGAGCTTGGCCATCCTGTTTATGAGTTCCATTCATTGAATTTATTTCTTAAAACCGCCTTAGAATCTTTTACTGCATATCGTTTAAAAAAATCCTCAGATAATTTAAAATCATTGATCATGTACTTTAATATTTTGTCCATGAAACCATTTTTCACCAAATATTTTTCTCTGAAAATAAATGATAATGTAAAAATACATTTTCCAGTTTTATTGATAGTATCATGCGTCAGGAAAGATATTTAGTGAGAGAAGCAATAAATAGTTGAGCTATTAGCTTTTCAGTACATTTTTAGGTAATGGGTAAGAAGTCCTGAAAGTGAATATGAGGTAGGGAAGTTAAAGCAGTTTTATGAAATAGAATCTATCACACCATGTTCACTAGTGATATTTATCTTGTAACATATATGAAGATATTCCAAAGGGGAAATAATAAAACTTTTTTCCATAAAATATTTGTATATTAAAATAATTATACAAACTGTGATGTTTGATTTATACTTTATTTTATCCTACTTCGCTCAGATATATCTCAGTCAAATATTTGTATTATTTTTTAAATTTTTTTCTTTAACAAAATTCTGTTTTAATATAATTTTATGATAAGAGAGAAAAATTACACTGAGAATATAAATACAGAGTGAGAGAGCAACGAAATTATATCAAAAGTAATAACACTTAGAATTATGCTTGATATATCCCTAAAAGATTTACACGTTTAGTATATAAACATATTCAAATGAATATGAGTAAAGAAGGAAGTATGGTATTTTAAAACGGTATTCGTTGTGATATTCAAACACAGAACTGGTTTCAGTACCTAATTGTGTCAAACAATGAAGATTTTATTGCTCGTGACCATAATTTTGAACAAACACTAAAAAAAATGATCTAATTAAATCTAAAACTATACGATCGCAAGCTTAAATTCAATTATATATAAAATAAATCTTCATTGATATTTTAAAAAAATCGATATCGTGTAAAATAATTCATGCAAAATACCTGGGGTAAATGATTTTTCCAAATATGTTAGGTTTAAATGAGTAGAAGATGTTCTTTGAATGAGCTCTTTATACAGGGATTCAAATTATATAATGCATTTTATATTATGCAGAGGATTTCAAGACTCTCTCTTTGGAAAGCTAATCAGTCAGGAAGAAGGTATAATATTTGTTTTCCCATGTCGAGACAACTTATTCCATGTAATTAATAATCAAAGAATTTCTTAAGCTACCTCTTTGTATTCCTTGAAAGATATATATTGAAATACGCCACGTATGCTGTTTTCCCTGCAAGAAAACTCTCTTTCAGGGAAAATGGAGTTTTTACAGGAAAAGTTTACTTCCCAGCACGAACTTGAATAAATTATGTCAACCCTATAAGACGTGACCAGGTTTAGCTACTCAACAGGGTTAGCGACTTTATCCCCCTTGGAGACAAATTTGGCGATAAGTATAAAATTCCCAAAGAACCATTAAAAAGTATCTGGGATCGATACTTCTTGAAATTTCTATGAAACTATATAAGGATGAGTGGAGTTCAGAAACCAGTCAATCGAGATTAGAATCGGCTTGTGCGTCAACTGCGATAAGACTGATAGACTTTGTCTAAGTTTCTGCAAGTCTTAACTGTTTTAAAGAGCCGTTTCTGGAGAGCTGTAAAGCTTGTTATAAAAAGTGCCTTTTCAACTACTGTAAATTATCTGTTATAATATTTCTTTGAGTATATACGTCGATTCGTCTTCGTATAGTTATTTGCTCTTCCTTGACCATTAGTAAATCTCTTATTATTAAAATAATTGGAGTCATCGACTGCTTCCAACCCCTCCCCATAAATTTGCAATACCAAGTGAGATTTTTTTAGTCCATAATCCCATTACAACAGTAGCGCACACAGAAATTTTTCAAGGGGGGGGGGTCCAAGGTCGTAAGTTCCCCAACTCGTATTATACCTCAAGACAACACTAATTGATTCTTCTGATTTTGTCAACAAAAAACAGTAAAAAAATAAATTATTGAATTAATAATTAGCATCAATTAATAAAATAGATTGTTAATTACAAGTACTTAATTAAATTTTACGTTATATATATATATATATACATATTATTATCATCAATCGAAAAAAACTCAAGGGCTTTGGGGGGCTCCGGACCCCTAGGACACCTCCCTTGTGTGCACCACTGCATTACTACATTATAAATACTAAGCAACAGTAGATTTATTTTTAATAATATTTATATTTAAGAGAAAAGAACAAAATAGTAATGTTTAACAAAATAATCTGCTGTTCGTTTCTACAGATAAACAACAACACGTTATTAACTTTGGTTAATTTATATTAAATAATAAAATCAATTAACATTGCGACCAAAAAAGTTTATATTTAAATTTCAATTGGTAAACTTTCTTTCAATTCATTTGGTAAACTATTTTCTAAATAAATAATATAATTAAAAATGAAATTGTGGTAGTTATTTGTAGCATCGAATTCATATATACTCAGCATTTTACTTATGATTTCTTTAAAGAAACAGCAAGTATATTTAAAAAGCAGAAAACTTTTTTTTAAAAATTATTTTAAATTGAAATAGTTTTCCTCACATTTTTTTCGGCGAAAATTCCATTCTTGTCCTCATATTAATTATAATGTACCATTAGTTAAACTGCCTCTTTTTTCTGCTGGCAATAAATATCAATAATTCTAACACAAAAGTGTGTACAAAATTTCTATCAATGTTCTTCCCCAAATGGAAAACATCATGATAAAACAAGATCAAGAACATAAAATACATTTAACTGAAGGATAATATTGTTGTATGATGGAAGATATTTCTTCAACTTGAAATAATATACATTTAAAAAAGTATTTGACATACTTTTCTGTCTCCCCCCTGAGTTATGTATCAATCAACTTCAAATCCCATCAATCCACGATAACATCTCAACTCAAGTTTCAACAAAATTACACCTCAGAAAAACCTGATTGTTTGCTCACTACTGACTTCTAATATAGCAATGAAACATCGATTTTTTGAGGCATATCGATTTAACCATCTGTTTTCTCTCTTTCTTCAGGTTTGAAGTTTATATATTAAAAAGAAATCATTTCGATTGTGAAAAATAGATTTGTATGGATAACCGCAAGCATCCCTATATATCATTTTTATAATTCTTTCCGTAGACAGACAGCCATCTTCCTAAGAATTTATGTTTTGTATGTGCGAAAATTCTAAATGATATATAAAAATTATTTTTATGATGGTATTCTGTTATGTGATGAAAATACCATGTTATATTATGGGAAATCTATGTATGTGATGAAACATTTATCGTAATATTTTTTTAAAAAGTAAATGAGAGTAACAGAGCTCATATGTTACAGTCCTTAAAAGAAAAAGCACACATTCGCACACATTAAAGAAAAAGCACACAAAAAGCACAGCGCTTTCGTGTTCTTGGTTCTCTAATTCAGAACTTTCGTTCCCTTTGATTTGTAGGACATTTAATTTATCCACCATTACTTTGATTTTTTGTTTATATAAATAAAAAATATTTCTTACAAAATATATTTAATTTATATATTAAGTTATTAATTTTTATTAATTTTCCCTTCTATAATTTTATTTATTAATAGGATTAGTGTGTTTTATCTTCTAATATATATATATAATGACATTTTAATATTACTCCTCCGTTCTTTATAAAACAGTGGTATAGGCAAATTACAGATGAAGGTTGGCTGGCCTGAAAACATTGCTTAAACTTGCATTCTTGTTTCCTAAGGTGAACAGTTTGTTATTATACCACTATGGCTAATAATTTGTGAATAATAATTTGCATTTGTGGCTTTTGTGAAATATAATTTCCATTCTTATGTATTAAATGACTGAGACATTTTACTTTCTTTTTTGCGTCGAAAATTAAAAATATTTGAAAATGAATATAAGTTTTTTTAAACTGAATTGCTCTTTTTTGCTTTATTTTGTGTATAATAGTTTGACAGGTATATTTAGAGGCAATTTATAAATTCAAAATTAAAACAATATTTTTCTGTGATCAACAGGCAATTTTTTTTTATGTTAAAGATAACTAAATGGTATATAAAAGGCGAATAATCGGTTGCAATTAATAAAAAGAAAGAAAAGCATATAAGACTGAAAGAAGACTTTGCTATAGTCTTTCTTAATAAACATATGAGAAACTCCCAAAATTGTTTTAAAAATTTTTGATTTGAAATTACTCTATTAATATATTCGAAAAATTAAAACAATTTTTTAAATAGTGTGTATAATTCATACATGAAAAAAAATCGCCTTAATGAAGTTTGTTTCTAAAAATAAAAATTGTTTTTATTTAAGTCACTTATTCTGAAATATTAATTTAACAATAATGTTTCAATTCATTTTACTCAAACGACAAAGCATTTATATTTAAAAGACACAAAATGGGGTACAAACGCATTAGAACATCTTTTAGACGTGTGTTAAAAATAATTATTTTATAGCTATTATAAAGTCTTTTCAGAAAAAGTCTTATATTCGCAGCAAGAATGGAACCTTAAAAGAAATACTGGGAGTCATTAAAACTAGTGTTAGTTAAATAAATAGTTCAAATGGAATCTGTTATTGGAATGGGAGGCATAAAGAAATATATAGACCATTAAAACAACGATAATTGTTATTTCTTTTTGAAATATAATTATAGGGCATTTAATCTATACACTGTTATACCATTCTATCATGATACAAAGATATATTTTTCTTTTCTTCAGGTCGTTTCTCTCCTTTTATGTTTGCTCTTTTCAAATTTTTTAAAGAAAAGTTAACAATAAATGTTCCAAACAGATAGACCTTCGTATGTTTCTTCTGGATATAATCATTTCTCTTACGAAGTAAAGCGATTAACTTAATTATTCTAAGATAATTTTTTCGTTTACAGAGTATGGTAATTTTTTTTCACTGAAGATTATCCTGCCTTACTGTACCTATTTTTATTTAATGAATTGTAATATTTCATCATAATAATCAATAACAATTCTAATTCTTTTAAAAAAATTTCCTTATTCTTTAATTTTTGTATAATGTGATTATAATAGTGATCGACATGATCTTAAAAACACCAATTAGGTTTTTAAGTATTGGTTTAATTTATTGATTTTCCAGATCAGAAAGGCATCTTTCTCTCTATATAAGTCAAAAATATAGCACCTAAAAGCATTGGAATAATTTCAATCAAAGAATTTTAACTTAAATTAGTTTAGTGCTGAGATAGAATCGAAGCACATGATTCTAAAGTAAATTAATTTGAATGCCATGAACACACTAAAGAATAAAAAGAAGCTTCCCTAGAGTCTCTTGAAACGTAATGATAGTATTCAATCTGAAACTTTCTTAGATTTCGGTGCAATAACCCTTACTCAAGCCCTTAACATATTTTCCTCTGCTTTACCGTATTCTTTAAATAGAAATAGCTCATTAGGAAGTAAACAAAGTTTATCACAAGCTCGCCTTATCAGTCAATAAAGTTCATTTTAGTAAACTGATAAACACACTAATTTCCAAAGATGTTATCAAAATAGCTTAGGGTAAATGTACTCATATAAATGGATATTTGATTACAAAACGCTGTTTTTATACTAGAAAGGAAGCTACAGCTTATACAATGTCTTGAAAATTTAAAAAATAGATGTTTCTCTCCTTTTATAAAAGACTAGTTGAAAAATGTTTTACAAGATAAATCTCAAGTCAAAACTTTTTGGAAGACATATATGCTGTTGAATTTTTACTTTCGTATCTCAATTTTTCATTTTTGTATCTATTTTTATCTTCTTTTATGTCTCTATTCTTCTTTCTTATCTATTCTTCTTTCTTATCTATTCTTATTCTCCATTTATTTTCTTCTACGGTATTTGTACGACTGTAAACGCGTCAAAGCCTTTTTATCATAAAATTATATTAGATGTACCCACTAGAATCTCTAAGGTATAGGAGGGAAACTGAAGTTACTGCAATTTGTGGTGGTCAATTGTATCATTTATAACAGTATACCAGAAAAGGAAATGTTCCTTGGGGATATGTGACACTAACCAGGGGTTTAACTTCGATGGATTTTCACAGCACAGTCGATAAACGTTCTCCAAAACGCCGTAAATAGGTTGAAAGAAAGTGTATTGATTTGTCTTATGTTTGAATCTTTTAGCTTGATTTGTTGGGGAAATGTATTATTTTGAGAACCTTGGTAATTTGATTTTAGAGTAACATGATTGTGATTTTCTCAGTTATTTGTTACGTAATGAAATCGCAACAAATGTACGAATTTATAAGACTTAAGTAATTGTTCAAATTCGAGAGGTATTTCATTTTACTGATCTAAAAGGACTTATGTGATAAGTTTAATTTATAGCATGTTTATTTGGTATTAAATTAACATTAATGGTCAATTAAAATGGAAAAATTTTTAAGCTTTCATTGCAATTCTTGAATGAATCTATACTATTTTGGCTTTTATATAACTAGATCGATATATTTATTTTTCATTTTTCTTATTCGCACAAAAAAATCCAGCTATGTTTACAATAAAAAAATAAACACCTTAGACAACGTAGTTGTTTTAGTAGTAATTTATGTTATAATTTTATTAATTGTAATTTTTTTTCTCATAAAGAGCCTGAATTATATATAATCAAGAACAACTTTGTTTATTTTAAATATATGAATAATAACCTTAAGGAGTTCTGCAGTTTCATTATATTTATAAAAAGCTTCAATTCATATTAAACTTCATTAATGAATTCACGGCACCTGTTACATATTCTAAACCTATTATTTTTAAAAAAAATTATGTTCTAATTTTAAAAAAAAATTATTAATTTATTTAGGCTTTTGACGTTTGAAACAAAAATAGAATCATCGTTTTTTCTTTATTAAAAGTTAAAAATGAGAATAAGATTTTTTTTCATTAAAAGATATCTTTTTGACTTTTATATATCAGGAAAATATTATTTTTCAGGAGTTTATAAAAGTTTTACCCTAGTATATATAAATTCTAAAAATGTGCACTTAAGACATTTTCTGAGGTTTTAAATAAATTAGAGATGGAAGTTTTTATGATGTACAAAAAGTATAAGTGTTATACAAAAAACAACTATCAAAATATACTAACTGTAGTAAGCGATTTTCCTAGAGAGAATCTTTGCACAATAATCTCTTACATGATGCATGTTTTTGAAGAATTATTATTCATTCATATAATAATTCATATTAATCATACGTATAAGAATTTTTCATTAAATGCCACTTGCTATAATTGATTTGATTTGTAAGTTATCTACGCTTCCATGAATATATTTCTCATATGTGTTCTATTTTCTAAATGGGAATGTAAATTGAAAATAGGAGTTTATAGTAAGCCTTTTAATCTATATTTGATTAAAAAGAGATTGAACAAGAAAATATATATCCAGCAACGTTTTCACTATCGACACATATATGCAAAAAATCAAGTATAAAATATTTTACTATGGTTATCTGTAATTAAAGATGTGAAAAATGTGTACGCATTTTTACTTCAGAGCCTTAAACCACCTATCACAACTGGCTAAATGAAGATTAGCTGAGTGAATATTTTTTTATGCATCAGATATTTTTCATTATTTATGTATACACAGTTTTTGATCATTAGCTTGGAAATTTTTCTACTACATCAGTTAATTAATGTGCTTTCCATTCTAGTATTTCTTCTGATTCTGTATTGCATTAAGTTTTTATGTACAAAGAAACCAAATATGTTGTATGAAAGAGAAAATATCTTTGTCATATACAGTCGACTCTCAATTATTCAAACTTAGATGGATCAATGAAAAACTTCGAATTATCAAAAGGGTAAGAAAAAACTGCCAAAATACATGAAGAACATTTTTTTTTCCTAACACATTTAAATTTTAAACTATGCAACAAAACAACAATTGTACATATGTGTAAAATTACTTTACAATATATTTAAAAAGTACGTATTATACCGAAAAATATTATACAGAAGTTAAAAGACCTGTATTAAAAAATACATTTTTATAGTAATTCTCGAATAGGACTCTTTCACACCCCACTAAATCTCTTTCATTCCTTATTGGAAATAAAATCGTTTCTCACTCGATTCCCTCAGACACTGCCCCCAGCACCATTGGTTCTTCAAGACAGGGTACAGTCTGGCCCATGCTATATTTGGTGCCACATGCTATAAGTTACACAGATGAGCCATAAATCGTCTTGTCATTCCGACATAAAAAACACAATCCTACGCATCTCTTCTTCACAATAATGGGCCATCCTTTCTGAACACATGTGTCGCAAGGCGACGTGTCAAACGAGAGATATGGACAGCTGACAACAGGTGCGGCCAGAATTGTCCACTTGAAGGAGGAAAGTAATAATAGTTTCATTTCGCCTGAGGAACCGGGAAACACAAAGAAGGGGTAGCAGACAGATGGTCATCATACATAGTGGCGTAACGGAGAATATTAGCCGCTCCCTCCCCCCAACAAACTCAGGCTTTGGGCTCCAAGCCCAAATACGAACTTAGCGTCAGTCAACCTTTGGGTCCCCTAGAATCCCTGGGCTCCCCGCAAATCGTGGGTTGCGGGGGTGTATGTTACGCCACTGATCATAGGGCTAAATTAAAGGAGAGACAAGCAGAGACAATACAACACTAAACGTGTAAGCTCCAACCTGTTTGCTACAGGATTCTAGATAGTGAATATTCAAATTGTCGAGAGTCTAACTTCAAATTATAATGTGTTGTAGTCTGGCTAGCCACAGATTTTACTTCGAAATAATGAGTGTACTAAAATGTATCATTTTAGTTCGAAATATCAAGGGTTTTAAAAGGGGCTAATCATATATTTCGAATTAGTGTGAGGTTCGTATTATCGAAAGTTTGAATTAACGAGAGTGGACTGTATCTCTAAGAAATATACCATCTACGCATATAAATAGTTTTTGAACAATTATATGGCGTTAGTAACAAAATATTAGCGTTTAATATCACACGTGATTTTAAGTTTAATTTTATTTTTGAAGGTTCTACTTCTTAAAATTTTGTAACCACATGACTAATTGGTTCTTTTTTTTTTTAAAGTAAGGCAATCGTATGAACTAATCAGAACAATGTATACTTTCTGTTGTTAATGTGGATCATCAGCTAATATTAGTACTCTCCTTCGAATTATTTTGCAGCATTAATATCTTGGGGAAAAAACGTTCAAGTTAATGCATGTTAGCAACATTTTGGGATTAGAATACCACAAGACATTATTTATTCCCTTTCTTTTAATATGATGAGTATGTCAGAAAAGATAATAAAAAAACTTCTTATTTTCATTCTTTTTTGTTCTCAGGAGAATGAGCATTGTTTCCTAATAATTAATTATCTATGAGTAAAAATACCTTTCTTCCTTGATAAAGAAAAAAAAAATCAATAATTTAAACATTTCTGATCAGATATTTGATAATTTTTTCAAACAAATAATTAAAACAGTCTAATGAAAACTTATCAAAAGGATTTTTCAAAGAGTTGGATATAATTGATGTGTAGCTACGAAGTAAGGGTAAAAAGAAAACTAAAACGCATTTTCTTTCAAAATAAAATTATTGCTGAAACCCTTGTAAAATGAGAGTATAATTCAATACAAAAGTGTTGTGGGAGATTTATATACGCCCCGTTCATATACGACGAGCATAAACATAGTTGTATAATGATTTATCCCATTTCGCGAAATTAGTGTACCTACTCACTGATTTTCTAAAGCATTCTCTCACTATTATTAATTAATTAAGCCATGAATTATATTAAAAATTTTCTTACTGCATTCCTTTTAAATAACATACATTTTATCTTTAACTACAAGTATACTACATAATATTCTGAATACAGCCTAAACAGTTTCTTTTATACTTCATTTTGTCGACTATAATGAAGGTTTAATCAAAATCTAATTTGCACTGAAACTTTTCCTAGTTCACATTTCTAAAATGTAACTCAATTCCCGCTAACTTCCAAGAAGATAAAAGGAAAAAAAACCCTTTTACCCTTCATTGCTCTTTTTTTTATCATGACATTCTTATATTTCACATTCTGATTCTCCATTCTGCTGGTTTGTACTTGAAAGAATGTTCTTATTATTAATTTTGTAGTAATACCGAAAACTTAATGATCATCTTAATGATTGAGATTTATCTCAGCGTAACCAATACATTACTTCCATTTTATATATATACTTAAGACAAATAAGCCATTTTTAATCTAATGGATGATATTTTGTTTTATAATATAAATTTCGGTGAATTCTTGGAATTTAAAGTCTTTCTTCCATACTTATCAATTTTAGAACAGACAAGCGGGTTTGTATCCTCTCCATCAATAAGCGACATCATTTTTATAACTACTGTCAAAGTCTCAAGATTGTAATTGAAAAGAGTTTTAAAAAGTAGAACTTATAAAAAAAGAATAAAAATAAAGTTATCTATTTTTAGATTTCATAGAAAGTTTTCCAGATGAGCATTTGTACGATTGAAAAAGAAATAATAAACTCTTAGCGAAAACATATTGACTGACTCAAATTTTCTTACTGAAAGAGGAACGAACCTATTAGATTTTTTTATTGCTAGAGAGTTTGGCAACAGAAAGAGAGATAAAGAGAAATGCATTAAACATTTATTATCTGAGTTTTATAGAGACAAATATTTTATGACAAATAAAACAATAAAGTTTTTCCGTACCCTATTATAATTAATCTTCGGTTTATAGATATATAAATTTCATTCTAATACTATTTTTACAAAAACTGGCATTTTATTCTAAAATTAAATTTATTGAAAATAAATAGGGTATATATAAAATCTATATAAAAAATGAAAATATATAATTGTATGAAACACACAATCACAATAATTCCTTTAAAATCTAAAAATTGCATTTTTTGTACAAAAACTACTTTTTAATTGGAAACAAAAGTAAATCAGGAAACATATTTTTATTCAAAATAACTTTTATAAAAGTCTTCAGTTTTTTTTTGTTTAGTGCTAAAAATGTATTATCAATAAATTTGTCTAGATAAAGTCCTTTGAAAATCAAATATTTTAAATTTTCTTAAAAAATAATGATTTCTTAAAGCGGAGACATGAACTGCATAAAAATTACACATACAGCTAAAAAAATGAAGTATTTAGCTACATTTTTAGTTTATTAAACCTTTTTTAAATACTGATAATGTTCCAACTTTCACTCTGTATAATAATACTGATTAAAAGTATAATAAATTGCATAATACTAATTTATAAAAGTAAACAATATTTTAATTTGAAAAAAAAAAATAATTTGCATCGGTTACATTCTTTTAGCGATATGAATGTAAATATTAATTGGCTATACATATATAATTTTCCATCACACATGATAAATGTATAATTATATTAATATCTTTTGTATTAAAAAACCGTACGAGGTTTATTAAATATTTAAATGTGTTAGTAACAATTAATTAAACTCAGATGCTTTCTCGTGAAAGGTATCTGTTTCAAACACAGTAAATTGCATTACGTAGAAGGATCCAATTTAAGTAAGTATTTTTCTTGGAGCTTCTGAATGATAGCTTCAGTGTGAAAAATTGACAATGCATAGAAAATAAAGGACACTTAAATAGCACTGAATAAATGCGAGCATCAATTTTTTTCATCCTTTGGATATAATCAAAGCAGTAACCCTTTGACAGGAACGAAATATGGCAAGTACATATCTCCAGAGACATTACAGCCAATTTACAGCCCGGATTTGCCCGGAAATCATAGTTTCACACATTTATTTTTATTGGACATTGGAAGCCCAAAGGCATTAATCGTTTTTTCTATTTGGTCTTCTCAATTTAAGGTTATCCATCATGAAAGAGTTATCTATGTGAAGAGATAAATAAGGCCTCCCATATTTTGTTGCTCTCGGTAGAGCAATATTTTTAACTGCGATATAAATAACCAGCATATACTTTTACTTTACGGTGTCCAATATGTTCTTAGTATGCACAAGCATAAATATTATTTTATATTCATATTTTTCATCTGCTTTTATTTCTTTTTATAGGATAATGTTTCTTCTGGAAATATGAAAACACATAAAAATTAATAATAATTGGAACTTGAACATTTGAATGTCATTTAAAATATTCTTCATATTCTGAAGAAATTCTTCACCAATATTGAAATTCTATGTTTTTATTGCGTACATCATCGCTTCAAGGTTATCAATGAATGCCGTATTTTAACTTCAAATTACTTAAAAATACACTATCCAACACAGAAAGTGTTACATCATGAAGATCCAGTGATATTAATATGCAAATGGAGGGGAATATGCATCTAAACAAGTTATGCAGATAATCTTAAATTCAAGGTGGGTCACGTGGCTATAGCACGGGATAAAAGAGAAGAAAATGGCGAATAAGGAACAGTCAGTAATTTCTGCCAACTAGGAAATTTGAAATTTTGTGAAGTTCTACGTTCCAAAAGCCTCCGCGTTTGACGATTCCAAAGACCTGGCAAATGGACAATTTTACGAGGTATCAAATTGTAAGCTTGTGTAGAGCTGATTGGTCTTACTATCCTATCATTCCTAAAATTCTTGTAGATGAGTCCACTGTTTCTAGAATTTAGACCTGATACGTAATGTGAATCACGTGAAGCACCAGTGCCCAAATATATCATAGGACGTAAGAAAAATACAGCCTATCAACAATATTGTTGAATGCCATACCACGGCAATGGTTTCGAGTGTAATCAGATACGATATCAAGTCATCTTTGATACGCATCCGTGGCTTTATTGACGGCGTAACATTACGTTGATAGGTGCTGCAGCCACTTGTTCTGCTTTACAATCAACGACTACGAAATTATACTGTCGACCAGGTTATCATGCGATCACACACAACATTCATAAGCTGATAAATCTTGTAACATATCCATTTGCTTCCTTGGTCAACAATATCTTTTAATCTCTCAACGATCCAGTGTATTTGGGAGATAATTAGTCGTCCTTTATTTGAGCTGTCCGAGCTTCAATCAGAGACCTTGCAGCATGTGTTCAATTACTTCCTTAACCTACAATATCTTCTAATCTCTGAATGATCGCGTGTATCTGAGACATAATTTGTCAGTTGTTTGATCTATAGGAGCTTCAGTCTGAGAACGGAGAATGGTAGGGAACAGATATGCCAAGTAATGTACATTAATTTTGCTTAACCACAATATTAAAAGCATTTCGATGATTCAAGATTTTGAAAAAGATAAATTTAAACTTAACAACAGGTTTAACAAAATTTCAATTCAATTCACATTTTGTGTAAATAGTTATCTATTTATGATAGTATTCTTTTTACATCAATTTTTTACCATAATTCTGAAAAAAATTGTGAAACTTATTGAAGGAAACATATAAAAAATATTATTGCGTAAATTAAAGTAGCTATACGCGTACTATTTCAAAATGGTATAGAAGTATGAATTTCAAATATTAATTTTTGCATAACATAGTTTATTTTTTTAAATTTTTTTGTTTAAGTACGTTCTAAATGCAGAATAATTTAATAGTATATATATATATATATATATATATATCGTTATATTAATAGTATTTAGTATTTTATTTAGTAATAACTACATTTCTATAATATCTCTTCCTTTCCCATGACCCAGTGTACAGGTAAATTACAGGTGAAGGTTGACTAGTCAGAAAACTTTGTTTAAACCTGCAATCTTGGTGGTTCCTAAGGCCAAGAGTTTGCTATAGTACTACTGCGGCTAATATTTTTTCTATCTTGACTGGCTTTATTTAACTTTATAACTGTTTGTATATATATATATTATATATATCTGAGAAAAGCGACTCACACTCACTCATCACGATATCTCAAGTCGATATCACGATATCACTTACAGACTTGAAAATTGGTAGGCATTTCCCTTTTATATAGTAGAGATCCGCTAAAAGCAGGTTGTGCAAAAATAGACCTCCAAGGGGGAGATTGTAAGGGGTTAAAGGGCGTTATAGATAAAAATTCCTGTTTTTTAAATGTTAGTCGTGCTTAATTAAAATTTGGTTACCATATTTCTTTTGTTGAATAGAGATCCGCAAAAAACGGATTTTATGAAAATCGACTTCTTTGGGGGAAACAGGGAATTATTGGGGAGTTCTGATAAAAAAAAAATATTCCCGTTTTTAAGCTACTAAACTTACAGTAACGAAATTTAGTATGCATATTTCGTTTGTTGAATTCAAATCTGCTTATGAAGGTTCTTACGGAAAAAACTCTCAAAGGGAAGGTACGGGGCTTATTGATAAAAAAAATCCGTCTTTGATTTATTAGATTTAGATTTCAAATTCTGCAAGCATGTTTATTTTGTTTAGTTAAGATCCACTAAAAATGGGTTTTGCGAAAACCCACCTTAAGAGAACGGGTTACGGGAGCATAAAAGATAATTCTACTCCAGTTTTAGGTGTTATTATTTAGAAGTCCTGTCCTCTTTTTTAAAAAAATCAAGAAGTGAGAGTTATAACAAAGTTTTTCAGTACAATCGAACGCTTCGTGCTAGGACTTAGATATCAACAATTTATATGTACTACATATACGTCATTTTGTTCGCGTCGTTTGACTTAGATGCATTGTCTTAATTTCTCATTTGGTTAGCATTCTTACATGTAAGATTTTGCTTAGTTTTTCCTTTCAAAAATTATTTTTTATATTCATCTCTTTGAAGAAAACCTTTTTTTCATACTTTAATTTTATTTTATTGTCTGGTGCAAAATACACGTATGTTAGTTTTAGGCCTAACTTTTCAATATGGCTCTGTTTTTCTATTATGGCGAAAACTTCTGCTGTACGGGGAAGGTGGTTCCGTAAAGTATACTTAACCCTAATTTTACTGGTCCTAATTCAGCAACAGCTTTAGAAATCATGATAGGTCTCCATTTTAGTTCATAGACTCTTTTGGTTTCTTCCATTTTAAAGTTCTAACTCTGTTTCCTTTTATTAATACTTTTTACCAAATCTAGTACAATATTCATTTTCACCCTTTATTTTTTAGTTATGTTTCTTAAAATCCGGTTTCTATCTTTTAGCTATGTTGGTTGTATAATTTTGTCTTATCATCTTATTTCATTTTATTATACTTTATGTATATACTATATATATATGTGTGTGTGTATATAAGCAGTTTGTATCATACAACAATAATCTCTCTCTCTCTAATTTAATCTCTATCTCGAAAGTTTAATCTTTATATACATGACTTAATTTGCATAATCGCATCCTCTTCTTCGCAGGAAGGTTTTCAATAAATAAAATTTTTAAGACCTATTTTCCCCCAAGATGATTGCTAGTTGGAAAATTCCAAATGGACCATGACAAGTAGAAATATTTTTTAATCATGTATGTTACTTAGTATATTTTTGTTTTATTATTTATTGATAATAAATTATTCACACAAAGGCAAGCATCTGATTATGTAGACATCTCTATTACAATTTATATAAATGATTACAAATATTCATGGAAACATTTTATATTTCTAATACAAAGCGTTACCAAAAATAAGTTATAAACATTAAATGAAAAACTCTGAAGTATTTTTATTTATTTATTTATATTTTGAGTTTTATACTTTATATAGCATGTTTGTTTTGTTCCCTTGATTATTTAGTTCAATTCAGATTTCTTTTTTAAACACGAGAAAAATTCAACAACGACCCCCAAAATTAACTTTATGTGCATATAAAAAGAAATGTACAAGTGTAAATAACCCCTTGCTCATTTTTGTAATGGGAGAGACGGTAGAATATATGATTCCTGACCTAATTACGATGCGAAAGTTCAGTGCTTTAGTGTATTTTCAGAGTTATTTTTACTCTCTAGACTATATTAATGGTTCTGGAATGGCGAAACTTTGATGTAGTAAAACCAACATAAGTGGAGAGTTCGATCATTTCTACTATTAAAAACTAGTATTTGTAAAATATTCGAGATTTTTTTTCATTTAATAGTTTTAATATTTTTCTTGAAAACTGAAATAGCAGACATCTTTTACACTATTAAAAAATAATATATGATAAGGAGTTTTTACGTATTATAATTTGAAGTTTTCAAGTCATTTTGAACTTTAATAATTTCTCTGTAGTCTTAAACATTATTCATAGACAATCCTTAATGGTTTTGAATCAGTCATTAACTCGAATAACTAACGATCTTGAATAATAAAAAATTTGAAACTTCTATTCATTTACATGTAGCTGACATTAATTAAATCTTCTTTATCATTTCAATATATTTGCGGCTTTAATTTGTCAAATATAGTTAAAAGAATTAAAAATGGATCCCTTTACTTATATTGATGTTTTCAAAAGATTTATTAAAATATTGGGACTATGAAACTGTTTATGCTTTTCATAAGTAAGCAAACAAAAAGTTATTTGGCATGGGAACGGAGAAGCTGAAATTAAATAGACTTCAACTATAGTAATTCAACTATTCAATTCATCATCAAATGTATTGATAGATCACTTACATACCTTATATATGAAACGATATTTGTCCTAAATTACAATTAAGTCAATTATAAGAGTTGTTTCTATAATTGAATATAACCATTAATATCTTGTCTTTATTTGAAAGTCATCTATTGTTAATATCCGAGAGCGTTTATGTTATGATGCAGTGGTGCAAGGGTCATGTGAAGAGGACAAACATTAGTAGAAGTTCTCTTATAAATGAGAATATTAGTTTATGAATAAATTTTATTATATATAATAAATCAAAAATGATAATTTCTTGCGCTGATTAATAGCTCAAGATATGCTTAATCATGCGCTGGAATCTTTAAATAAATTTTTAGAATACAGTTAAACATCTCAGTTAGTATAGTAAAAAAATATGCGTAATCTTGAAAAAAAAAGACTTTTTCTATTTGTATCTAATTTTATCGGAAAGTTTTCAATTTGTTATTTTACTAACGTGTGTAAACATATAGCGATGTCACTCATAACCAGTTTACGCAGTCACTTTCAATAGTTTCTGTCATGTTATTTCTAATTTTAGATTTGCTAAATAAACCGTTCAGGTAGAACAACTCTATAACTCTTTTTTAAAAAGTGCTTTATGAAAAAAAGGTTTTAAAGAATATAACAGGTTTTAAAAGAATTATAACTAATATCGGTCATGGTACACTTAAAAGTATTGCATAACCACAAAAGTTAATTGAATTTTTTTTATAATAATAAAAATTTAAAAATTCTACCAGTTCTTTTTCATAGCAGAAACACCATTAAAAAGTCTTTCTTTCATTTATAGTAAAAAATTATCCTAGATTTTTTTTTTGTGTAGAACTGCATTATTAACACTAAAAAAGTAATTTTTCTAAATATTTTTGTTGTTGCTTCACATGGCAAAATCGGAAATTTATCTATTTACATCTAGCCACTCGCCAAAGAACACACAATACTTCATCAAAATCAAAAACTAGAAATTTAAAGTTAAGACATCACAAGAGGAAGCTGAGGACACGTAAGAATTACGCAATTAAAATCGTAAAAATATAAATCTGGAAAAGTACACAGGGAAAGCAATCTTACCATGAGGACAAGAGTCTCTTAGCCATCACTACAGCAAACAAATAACACTTCTCTGTTGTAACTTAGGGTCAAGATCCGGGTAGACGAGAAAGGGCTATTTATTCATAGGGCCTCTTTCAGAAGTAAGGATGTTTGTCAGTATGTTTATTCTGCTGAGGTATTTGGCCAAGCGATTATGCCTTCTCCTTAAACTGAAATTAGTCGCAGTCACTTTACAGGGTCCATGACTAAACATCTTCCAATCATTCTTGACATTCTCCCAGGATAATTGGAAAGATTTTAGTCGTTCTTTTAATTTGAATGTTACAAGTACATTTTCATACTTTAAAGATTCATAACCTAGTTTAAGATTTTAACTGCAGAAATTCAGGTTCGAGAATGGTAGTGATATAAAAGATGTGTGTGTGTGTACACTACCAAGATATTCTTTATTCTAAAAAAAAACTATGGGAAAAATTCTGAAACCTTAAATGATTTTAGCACCTATCAAGTGGTTGATCAGATCTTATTTAAAATTATTTACTCTATGTATGTTTGGGTGATCCAGAATTCTTTTTAGGTATCGTGACATTTTTCTTCTAAAACGTTTCCATCATACAACAGTAGGCACATTGGCAAATCTCAGAATTTTAATCATTAGATAGTTTTAATTGCACTTCCTGATACAATTAGATTTGAACAGCTTGATGCTAAAAATTTAATACAGAGAGTTTTTATTAAAACAGGAAAATTTCCTTCTAAAAAAGGTGCGAAATAAAAATTCTTGAAAAATATATGAAAATTAATTTTAAATCAACAACGGTAATAAATTTATAAATTATTCTTAATTTATATATTGAACTGCCTTTTACATATTGCTTTAAAATTAAAGTATAATGTCTTGTTTAGATAAGACAATACCTCATTCTTAGTTTTGAAGACAATTTAAATGTCAAAAAAGCTTGAAAATGAAAAACAAGCTTATTTTATCTGAAGTGGAAGAAACCTAATTTGTTCATTTCAACACTAATACATTTTCCTTGTACCGAAATCTTTTTTTCCTTCTGATTCTGAGTATCTGTAAATCCCTTTTGTTCCAAACGGACGTTAAGACTCTTTCACAAACCTTTTCTCTTATTGTAGTTGAGTGACTGAAATTATTTATTTAGCCTGAATAAAATAGACAAATGCAGTTAAGAGTGAAATTTTTTTGATGTTTTTATTTGCATCATTTGAGCTGCCATATATCATAACAAGTAAAGAAACTAATAATAAAAAAACTAAAAGAAATGTCGTTAGGGTCTATAAGAAAAATTAAAAAGAAAATTTAATTTAAAAAAGCAAATAAGATAAGATTAATATGCATTTTTTTCTGTTCTAAACATTAAAAAAAAAGAATTATTTAGAAAAAGAAATCAAGAAAATATTCAGGATTTTCAAATAAAGAACTAAAAGAAAGAAATGTCGTTAGGGTCCTAAGAAAATTAAAAACTAATTTTAAAGAGCAAAAAGATAAGATGAATATGCACTTTTTAGTTCTAAACATTACAAGAAAGATAATTATTCAGGAAAAAATATATTTAACATTTTCCTTTCAATTTTCTGGACTTCTAATATTGTTATAAAGAAGAAAGGAAAAGTCGATTAAGTTTAAAGAAGAAAAAAGAGCCGCCTTATTTTTATCTGTCAAGCTTATATTTCTAAATTGTATTCATTCTTGATGGAAAATGCCATTTAACATATCATTCCGGGTATTTTTAAGAACTTTAAACGTGGTATATATATTTTTATCTATTATTTTTACTGCATAAAATTAAATCATACGCTCAATTTATTCGAATGACATGTACAGCTGCATTTTTTAATAAGTGAATTTTTCTCCTTTTATTTAATAGTTCTTAAATGTAGTCTCATTTCTTAAATTTTTATAAAATATTTAATTCATTCGGGACTTCAACAGGTTTAAAACCTTTAATGGGGCCTTGGATAGCCTAATGGTTAGAGCATCGAACTCCAGACCGGAAGGCCTGGGTTCGATGGCCGATGCCGCCAAATACCCTCCGAGTAAATACGGAGTTCGTGCTCGTTAAATCAGTGGGTCCGTAAGTCTTGTGGACGGTCGCAGCAGAAACCACGGGTGCAGGGGGCTGGAGAATAGTTCCCTCCCTTCCAGTTCCATGCCTAAGCTGTGGAAGTGGAGATAGGTGGAGTCGCCATCTATCTTGTATGAACCGAGCCAAATCGTACTGTCACCTATTTGGTATTTAAAGCTAAAAGATAACGGCAGGTGTACACCTACCCCCTTGCCGCTATGAATTTCGTGGGCCTCGATCCGATACCGTCAGACAGGTGGCATTAGAAACAACAACAAAACCTTTAATGCTTTTCATACACCACCATTGTATGTATTGAAACATGTTTCCTCTTTTTCATGCACTGAATGTTTTTGCATGAGACCATTTGGAAATTCCTTTAAATTATTTAAAATGAGAATTTTGTGTTAAAAACACTTATTCTGTGCACAATTCAATAGTAATTATGAGTAATTTTAAGAAGATCAAATTGTGCCTTCTGTTTATTTTTACCGCAATCGCTTCTTATCTTAGTAAAAACCATCTGTTTAGTACACGTAAATAAACTACGATTTAAAAATGTATTATCTCTTATAACCAGTCCATTTTTGTTTTTGTTCAAAATTTAAAAACTTACGTACAAAAGAATAGGGTGAATTGGTAAGAGATAACATGATATATGTTCCAATATTGCAAAAGTTTTTCGAAGAATTAACATAATTTTTTAAATCGATAACATGGTAATGAACTTTCTTTCTAATTCCTCGGAGTAATTAATCATTACTTAAGAAGAATAAGTATTATCAACGGGGTGTTTTTCCCTAACTGCGTGTTATTTTGAAAAATCACTAATTTTTATTAAAATATTTATTTCGAATGTAAATGATAACTTGCATTACTTTTTTTACTTGTATGCTATCATTAGCTGAATAGATAATTTGTTTATAAGTATTTCAGAAATATTTTTGATAATGAAGTAATTGACCACTTTCAAAATGTTTTTCTGATTTTTTCAAATATTTGCTAGCCTGAAAAACCAGAAATTTTTCACAAATTCTACTACTAAAAATGATTCTGTATAAAGATCGAACATTATTAAAGAGAGATCTTGTGAGATGCTCTAGGAAGAGCCTATTCACATTTACAACTCTCTCCGAGAACCCTTAAGAATTAAGGCTTTCTTGAATAAAATGAAAATTATTTTCACAATCGTTGATCAATAGTCACATTAACAGTATGAGAACGCGTTGTGACGCTTGTATAGCTGTATCAAGTGTTCATACTCTAACTAGATAAACAATGTAAAGCTAAGACATATCTTATTTTGACCACTATGCTGTTCTCATTTCTGTATGTCAGCCAACATTAAATTTCCATATATATTTCTATGTATATATATTAGATTCTTTCAATTGAGTTTAATATTTTCATCAAGATAAAGTATGCCTAGTTTAATTACAAAAAAAAAAAAATTAAATAACTATCTAAGTGGTGCCACAGTTTTTTGCTTCAATGTAATTTTAACACGTCACTTTACGCGTGATTTCTGACTAAGATGCTTTGTCCTTATATATCTTATTGGTTAGCATTTGTACATGTAAGTTTTCATCTTCGTTTTTCCTATTTTTCTTTCTTAATATTCATCTCGATAAGAGAAACTTTATTATTCTCACTATTCATACTTTCATTGTATTTTATTGTCTGGTGTTCCATCCACATGTGATGCATATAGGCCTAATTTTTCAACATGTCTCTTTTTTTCCTATTATGTCGAAAATTTCTGCTGTACGGGAAAGGTGGATCCATGAATCCTTGCTTAACCCTTTTTTCGCTAACCTTATTCAGTGACAGCTTTAGAAATTATAAATGATCTCCATTTTAGTCCAAAGACTCTTTTGGTATCTTCAATTTTAATAGCTCTACAACTCCGTTTCTTGTTTTATTTGTTCTGATCCAATTTTAGTACTATATTCTTTTAGCGCCATTTATTTCCTTATTTACATATTATACCATTCCATTTGTTTCTTATAATACATATTCCTTTTTATAGTCTTGTGGGAAGTACAATTTTGTCTCTTATTATTTTATTTTATTTCATTATGATATATATATATATATATATATATATATATATATATATATATATATATATATATATATATATATATATATATATATGTCCCTGTTTTTCAGAAAAATGTACTTTAAGTAATATGTGAAAACAATTAATTGTTTTCCGATGCAAAAAAGAATGAGTGGATTTAATTTTTATCATTAATTTTTTTATGAATGTTGTGTGTGTCTTAAGGTTTCAAACATGCTATCATCTAGAGTCATGCTATCGTTTAGAATAAATATTTAGATTGACTTTCTTTTCTATCTAGAATCACTTTTTGCTATATGAGCAATCGTAAGAAAAACTTTAAATAATTAGCTGAGTATAACAATCATTTTAATTACAGTTTATTGCCTTATTGGCAAACTTTGAGCAAGAGAATGTGATTAATGTAAATATTTGATATAGAATATGTTGTAATACATAAACACAATATGTATATAAGTTTGCGCTTTTATGTCTTTTAATATAATTTATGGAAAGTTTAAATATTTTATCATAAAAGAATCAATTTATCTTGATGCAATGCATTTAAATTATTACAATTTCATATATTTATAAAAAATTCATGTAATTAAGGTTTCATAACATAATTATGTAAACGTTGTTTAAATAATTATTCGGAAATTTAAATAATTAATGCAGCTTTAAAATTTCATTACTTATTCCATAAGAAACGAAACAATTAACAAATTTGGTAAAAAAATCTTAGCATTATTTTACAATTTTATTATAACATCCGGTATTATTTAATTTATAATAAAGAAGGATTACTTACTCATTACTCTTTTTTTTATTTTCGAAAGTAAGAGGTGTTGAAAGAAATTTTTTTTTATAGTAATACTTATCATGAAAATACAGAAAGTGTAATCGTTTATTTATTTATTTTTGCTTGATTTAAAATGAAAATAAATGTCTAACTATATTTTACATTTGGGTGTTTTTATTTAGTCTTAGAAATTGCTTCGTAAGTAATATGCATGCTATGTTAAGCAACTGAATTAATTTGGGAATTCATAACCTCCAACCTATAAAAAGCTTTTTAAATTAAACTTCTTATTTCACAGTTTTGGGATCTCACTATTCAGTCTAGCTTAAGGCACAAAAATAATATCTTAAAGGCAATTTTATAATTCTGCAGTAATAAATAAATGGATGAGTAAACGTAGTAATATATATTCCATGTATGGTGAAGCATAAAGTTAATAAGCTACTTAAGGATGGTGTAATGCTATGTATCAATATTATATTAAATTCTGAGATTGTGATTAACTGATTTAATTATTATTGATGAAAAATAACATAGAAATATGAAAATTTATTGCACTATTACTGTTTTGAATATATAACCAATGAAAAGTATGTATTAAATATAAATAAATAATATAATAATATTATTTTTTGGATTAAGTAAAGTATTAAATCAAAAAGTAAATAACGACGACATTTTACAGAAACTTGCTTAATTTAGCTCTGAAATTGATAAAAGTGCAATTAACAAGTAGTACTGTTTTATTGTTTTTTTCCAAAGCCTTTATTTTTGAATTAGCTTACAAAAATATAATCCCTTATCAGACTCATAAAAAATTTTTAGCTTCAGAATCTTAGATCTTAAATTATCTTCAGCTATACATTCTGAGTTAGATTATTGAAATTGATTTTGTTTATAAAATTACAATAACATATTTTTATCTGATATTTTATCTTATTTCCTACTGAAAAAATTTTTTTTGCCCTGTGACTAAAATTTTAAAATATCGTGTGTTGAAAGTAGTAACTAAAATTTAGAGTAAATTTCAGAATATTCCCGGTGAAGTTAAAAGGTTTTTGAAAGTAATTTTGAACGTAATTAATCTGATGGACGGCATACGAATACAGTATTATATCATAATTTTCTTCCAAGTATGGCACAAAATATTTTTATTATTCTATGAAATATAGGCTCATCCATTAGCGCAAAAATGTATTAATAGATTTTATTTACATATGACTACGATTAGGAAAACTATTAAGAAATGTGAGTATGTACTCCAATTTTGCTTACAGCCATTTCTGCAGAAAGGGTTAAAGAAATAAACAAAATAGATCTATAAGTACGATTTCCTTCCTAACATTACAGATAGAGGCTTATTCTGACACATTAAAAGTTTTTAAACCTTACGAGTAAAGCTGAGAAACCAGGATCATTTAAAAAGGACGCAAATTTGGTAAGAGTCGGATAAGGTCTATTACCTCGCGCAATTTTCGTCTTCTGTCGAGCTTTTATGTTAGTCGATGGAAGAATGCTCTTTTGAAAGTACTCTGTTGCATTATTTGTATGCACTGTAATGTGCCAAGCGGTTGAATAACAGTTTTTAAAACCGAGAGTTGATAAGACTTCACATTGAAACCTCTCTTTGAAGGAAACTGCGTTTGCTTCAAAACATTTTTGTTCTTATTCCAAAAAGGGAAAAAGATATTGAATGATTTTTGCAATGAAATACTTCTTCATTTTCTAGTTTTTATGTAAAATAATATTCCATTATTTTTTTTTATACAGTTTAGTTAAAAGATTTTGCTCTGAATTTAAATCTGTATTTTGAAAACATACTTGCTAATTAACTATATTCTCTATATATACCGACTGAAAAATACTTAAAATACTCATGAATAATGTTTTTCAGTTTTTAGGAATTCGAGGTCCCTTGTAAATCCGTTATATTTTTCACTTTTCGATTTAAAATTTATTAAGTTGTTTCCTAGCTGACGTAAAAATGAAAACTATACATTTTGCTAAATATTTTATTATAAATATATATATATATATATATATATATATATATATTCGTCTCTACTATATATATTAAAGTTCATTTCCTACATTTACTTGCAAAAAAAACTACTTTCTTATATCAATCATATTCTACAGTAGTAAATTTCTAGACAATTCAAATTCGAAATAAAAATATGCAGTTTCTGTTTTCTTCCTATAGGTAGGTAAATGGTAACCAACATCAAAATATGCGTGTTGTTTACATTATTTAATTTTAAACACACAGTGAAAAATATACGTTATCTGAAAGAGAATCTAAATATTTAAATATATCTCCTACCGAATTTCCTCAATTTTTTTAAGATTTAAAAATTGAATTTTTACTATGTTATCTTTTAGAACTTGTAACTTTAAAGCATTTGTATTCTGGTTTTGAAAAGATAAATCTGATCTCAGCAATAGTTTCTTAAACTTTTGTTGAATACTTACCTTGAACTAAATATCATATTTATATTCATATTTTTCAATATTAGAAACTCTGAGCAAGTTATAAGTTTGATAATGAAGTGCTACAATCAGATTAACAAATTTTATTAATTTTTCCCATAACCTGTAAATATTTATTATATAGATTTTTTTAAGGAGCCCGTACTTAATTCAGTATTTAAGCAACTTAATGTCTAAGATTTTTTTTATTAAATTTCATGTAAGTAATGGACGTAGTTGCTACAAAGGATTTGAAACTATAAACAATTGTTTATTTGAAACTATAAACATTTGTTTACGACATAAAAAGCACGAAAAAACATCAAATATGAAGAAGTGTTCCTTAACAGTGCAGATGATTTATATGCACTATTAAACGGAACTATGAAAAAAATTACTTAAAAATGTGGAGTAAAGGTTTGTCCTCGCTTTCTTCTTTATATATTTATTCTTTGAATCGTTAGCTAGATGATTAAACACAAAGTACCTACTGTAGTTGCAAAGTGAAAAATTATCAAAATTTTTATCAATGAAAATATCAGATACATTGAAATTTGAGACTGATTGAATAACCAGTTCAGAAATTGACTCTTTATTGAAATTTCAAGTATGCAAATTGCACCAAGTCTTTAAATATGGCGAAGGAGATGATGAAAATCGTCTCAATCGTCGACCGTAACTGTTCAAAGAAGTGTTAAGAGGATAAATATTTTGAACAATTGAAGATATTAAATAATCTATCCACCATTGACTTCATGCCTACCTTATTTTTAACGTATATGGATTTAAAACAAAATGCTTCTAATTCACTATAAAAAGGAGCAGATCTTCAAGGAATAATAATACTGGTTTAATTTTGGTATATTTTAGAAAATATCTTTTAAAATCTTTCAGTAATATTTCATAATTCCTCATAGGAAAGGAACAGAATCAATTATATAACGAATTCCAATGATATAACAACCAAATTCGATAGTTCATGATGCAGATAGGTGATGAATTCCGATGTAAATTTGAATTCATAGATTTCCATGATAAAGTACCATATTATACCCTGTTTTTCAGTATAAAAAGAAATAGATACTTTCAAATTTCACAATGAGTACAGCACATAAAGTGAACAAATTTAAAGTTTGTTCCTATTTCGAGAGTTCAGGATCAAAGATTTTTTTAAAAAGTACGAATTAGGTATTTTAAGGATACTGATTTGTTAAAAGTACACAAGAGTTCTCGTTCAAATATTCTGTTGCATGTGATTATACGTATGATTCTGTGATGGATTTATACTTCTATATCTGGGTTTATTTTACTTGTATATTTAACTGTTTGAGAAAAGAGAAATAACATTTTTTTTAAAAATAAATTTAAAAAAATATAAAATATTTGACAAATAGCAGAAAAAAGAGGTTATTTATATGCCCACTGTTTACTAGAATATATGTACTCTCAATAAGATAATATGTCTTACTTGATTGAAAAAGTGTATCATATACTTTTTTATCGAGATTTATTTAATGATAATTGGTGAGAGATTTGGAGATCTACCCTTTTTGGATGTTTTTCAGAAATGATTATGAGATTGAGATCTGACGAACTGGACAACAGTTCTACTAATCCAACAAATCTTTTTATTATTATTATTATTATTTATAATTGTTTTTCTAGAATGTATATGTAATGCACTTAATTTATTTCCAATCCAAAATAGAACAGGTATCTCCATTGCTCACTGACCTTGTAAATTCCTTCTCTATTCACAAATGTTTGCTTTACTAGCATATTGCATTTCCTTTACAGAGTACAAGTGCTTTACTTAAAGGAGTGAGTGGCCATAAAAGGCAGGTTTATGTGATAAGACCTGCTTTTCTTAAGCAGGAATCGGTCTCCGAGGGATATCTTAATTCTCAGAGCAGAGAATATTTGTTTTTCTATTGGACGACTAAGAAGAATAGGTGACAATAAATTTATTCTTATATATATATATAGAGTTTTTCCAGATATAAAAGGAAAGATTTCCCATCAATCATTCTAGACTTGTTATCTGTCATTATTTTTAGCAAAAGTATAATTCTGTAGACTTCGAATGATAATATAAATACTATTTAGTTGCCCTACCTCTTAAATAGGTAGAATGTTTATTCATTTTTACTAAAATTACTTGTGTTAAGAAAATTAAAGCTGTATTCAATGAATTTTGGATTTAGAAATAAAATAATTGAAGAATAAAACAAGAAGTCAATATTTAATACACCTTGAAAATGAATGGAGATTGGAAACTATGCCAATTGACTGAAATATTGAAGCACATAAAAATAATTTTCCAAATATCTCTCAAATTTCACATTATTTGACTTTATAATTAAAATTAAAACTAATCAAATTTAAAGTACTTGAACAGATTAACAATATAGTCTGTGTTTATCTTCCTCCTCAGCTTTTGTTAGCATATTTTTTGTGTGGCCCGAGACAGCTGTTATTCTTCTTATGTAGACCTGGAAGTTATATAGTTTGAGCTTTCTATTTTTTATCTTCTCGAAAAAATATTAAAACAACAGAAACAGCTTCTGTTTTTTAGTTTTTTCTTGATGGGATTTGCTGTTTTTTGATTTATTTCCATTCACTTGAAATTTAAATACCTTTGGCATTATATCTAATACATAGAGTCCTGAAACCTCAGCCCTCAATAGCCTAGATGTCTGGATAACTCGGCAACACCCTTGCAGGTCGAAAAAGCACCTAAAGCGAACCATAATGTCCGATGCAAGGAAATTATTGCTACTTCACAGTTAAAGAAAAATTATGAAGAAGTTAATGTTAAGGGCAACGTACAAACTCCTAAAATATCACATAGTGAGGGGCAAAAGCTGTCGAAATCACCCTTCAGTATTTTGAGCAACAAGATACATCCGTAATAGACTCACTGTTTATTCGTTGTCTTCGGGAGGAAGCAGCAAAAAGCAGAGTGCAGTACGGAAGACATACAATAGGACATTACGCATTTCTTTTAAGGAAAAGTAGGAAGTTTTTGCAAATTCTTAATTTAAATTTCATTACATACAGCCTTAGGTCTTTTTAAAGTACTTTTCTCGGGTGTATCTGACCAGGTAAATTACTGTATAGTATGTATTAATTAATTTCTATTTTCCTGTAGAAAATGTTCTATGCCTTCATACAAAATTTACTTTTCTTTGTGTAAGGGTATTTGTGCAGTTTATTTTCTATTTTTATTACAAGTGAACAATATATACAAGTGTAGTAAAATATTTTCTGAGGAAATACCCGTATTTATTCTTTCTTAATCCCATTCTTATTAGCCCAGCATTTTCACAAACTCGGCCACCTTTTGGTCCATATTAGACCGAGTTTTCGGGACTCTACTGTACTATATATATTGTCTTATTTTCGCTCTTTTCTAAGGCAAGTATAAAACAAATGATCCTCTCAGACGTTTGTTTAAAACCGGAAGAATTTCGGAAAGCGAAAGCGTCGTTTATTTCTTCAGTCTTTCGTGGTACCATTCTAAAGAAAGCGAACCATTTCCAAGACTTCCTTACCCTTAGGAAACAAGGTTTTGAAATAGACTCATAGATATTTTGAATACAAAGTTGCAATATATTTTGCTGCCACTTCCAGAATCTGGATGAAAATGTATTATTCGAGTTCCATGTTTTCAATGTTTCCTAAGTGGTATACCTGGATAAATATAGAAAACACTATAGCTTGCTTCACATATGTGAGCATTTCGATCTTATATCCATGCAATGTGTGTGTTCGCGATATAATGTATTTTATTGCTCTCACATACATGTAATATGAAATATTTTATAATAAATTGAATATATAATATAGGTTTTCGATAAAAAATATCTTTTGAAATGCGGTTTTCGCACACATTTGATATGTAAAGTGCTTACAATATAGGTAGTAATATTTTACCTGCCTCCCATAAATTATATAAATAATGATTGTAAGTTGCTGAATTTGTTTAACATGATCAAAGAATTATATAGGAGAATATCTTTCTTCGAAAACTAAACGACACTTGTTAAGAAAATGTCACTTTCTAGCCTGCGTTTTTAAAATTTCAAATGAAATTTACGATTATTTTAAAATTATATATTTTTTAATAATATAAATTAATTCAGGAAATCTTATTAATACTTATGGATTCAGAGATAAATAAAAACTTCTCTTATTATAAATTTTAATATCTTGTCTTATTATTAAATCTTCTCTTATCTCTTATTATAATCATCCCTTATCATATCTTATTATTAACTTCTCTTAGTATTAAATCTATTATAAACTTTTAATACATTTTTACTACCTTTCCTGATTGAAAGGCTTCTAGAATGTATGAGATACATCTTTTTAATTATATGCCATACATGTATATGTACATCATTTTGTAATTTTAATATTTATGATTCCGAAAAGTAATTCATAGGAATATATGTTTTATCATGAGATAATTGGCACATTCTTCACTTGGGGTCAATGCTATTAATTTTTATTTTTCTACTTGTTATGGCATCGTAGTTCATGAGAAAAAGTCATGATGAAAATGAGACTTTTATTAGCTTCTTGCTAATCGATGAAAACGAAAACAAAACTTAGAAGCTTAATCAACTTTTCTGTTTCACTGTACAAGATAGAACTAAATTTAGTAAAAAGCCCATTATCTCATAAACCTGTAAGAAAATATTTAATGTTTTGATCTTTTCCAAAATAAAGTAAAATTTTGGAATTCTCTTTTATTTCCGGAAACATTATCAGAGGAAGAACATCAGTGAGTGAGATCACGAAAGGTTATCGTTCAGTAATGGAATTTCCGTATGACGTCATATTCATCAATTTGTGGGTAGGGGAAGTTAAATTATTAAATGATCGGAAAAATTGATAGGTCGTTGACAAACCTTTCATAGTATACACGAAGAGTTTCGAATTAACAATTTCCAAAATAACGGAATTGTTAACTAAAAAAATGTTTCTCAGACTTAGTGGTGCTAAGGGTAAGAAAGTTTCCGAATCATTAGTATACAATTTAAAATGTTTTACTGAAGGAAAGTTCTGATGGTCATTATAGCAGATTGGAATTAATTGATTTCGGAAAATTGACGGATGCGGAATACAAGCACTCGTTCTTTTAGCATTAAGATTGATAAATGGTTAATAAAAATATTTGAAACAAAGATGAATGAATTTATTTCAAAACATTTTAAGGTTTCAGTTTAATTTTGACTGAAAACCTAATACAGTTTTGAATTTTTTAATGAAGATTAAACCTTAAAGCTGTTGCTGACATAAGCTGAAAGATATAAATCACGTACACTTTCCTGCAAAAAATTTAAGTTATGAGACTACCTTCGGAGCAGCTTTTTTGAAACACATAAATTTTCAACTAAATAAATATTTTTTATTTGAAATGGGGCATAAAACTAGGAATTCAAATACGATTTCTAAAAAATTAAAAATAATTTTGGGCATATTGGGAATTTTGAGTGAAATTTTAGTGAAAAATTGCAGTTACGCCCTTGAAAATTGAAAATTGCCCTTGTACTGAAAATTTTAGTTAATATATTCAAATAATATTTATACCGTACATAAATAACATCATTATCTGTGCTTAGAGCTATAAGATTTGTAATACTTTTGAGTTTGAAATATGTCAATTTTTATGCAAGAACTCAATTTTTTACACAAAACTATTCTTATTTTCTCATAAAAAGAGCAATAAAATACATAAATATACACAAAAAGATTAGATTATATATAGTCTGTAATACAGATAAAACAAAATAAAATATGTTCTGAAAATTTCAATTGAATATCTTTAAAATATTTTGTGTAAGGATCTGCTTCCAGTTTTGTAAACTGCATTTCTGGTTTATTAATTTTGCTATAACTTTTGCTTCTAAATATCTTAGAAACAAAAATAGTGTTTTGAAATCTTAAATGTTTGGAGACTATAAAATAAAAACATAAAAGAAATTTCAAACATTTTCCCCAAATCGGCATGTTTTGGGCTGTCACATACCTTAACCAAGGTACTTATAACAAAATTAGACCTCGTAAAATTACAAAAAATTATAATTAGTATTAGTTGTACAAACAAATCTTATAAATGACTGTGAAACTATTTCAACCCTTATTGCATACTAATATTGATAAAACTGCTTAATTTGCAAGTCTGAAATACAATTAATAAAAGAATTGATAATTCAAAGAAAAAAATATAATAAAACTCATTTATGAAAAAATTTTATGTTGATTTTATTGCATAAAACTGGTACTAATATTTCCTTGATAATCACATAATAAAATATATTTACGATCAATAAATTGTTTTGAGAAACAATAATATTCAAAACCATGATCGAATGTTTGAAATTCTATTTCTGAAATTCATTAAAATATTTCGAAACATTTAAGCAAATATCTAAATGCAAAAAACTCATAAAGAAAGTTTGAATTTTAAAAAGAGAATGTTAAATATAATGTATTTCATAATGAGTTGAATAAAATGTAGTTTTCCATATGTATTAATTTAGTCAAAATTTAGTATGTATGTTGAAATTATTTAGATTTTTTTATTTCACATCGAGCATATTTATATTTATTTATACTAATCTGATTGTATACATCTATGGTTCACACATTCTCATTGACTCTGACAATAAGTAATTTAAACTAATTCTTGAGACTAAACAAAGCTTGTTGCTTTCTATTCTTTTCAAAACACTAACTATTCATTAGATTAAAGATATCTTTTAAGATATTATGAAGTTACCTTGATTAATTTAATGAAAACTAATTAAAATTTCTTCAGCCTACAGCTGCTCAAGATTTTGAGAAGGATCTTTCTTTTTTTCTTAGCTGTGATTTTATCCCTCATGGCATTATTAATAATTAGCTCCAGAAAATATTAATATTAAGCGCCTAATTTATTTTTATATCAGCTCATGTGCTTGATACTACACTTGAGAATGTCACTTCCTTTATCAAATTAGTAAAATAACTTCAAGGGCTGAGTTTGTTACACGTTCTTTTTAAAAGTTAATTTCCTAGAGTTATGAAGAGTGAAGATAGAGTTAAATGCAAATTATACATTCGTATCTTGTACTAAAAGATGATTTTAATTATTTTTAATCAATGAATGCAGTAAAGATAAAAGTCTTTTAATGTTTTTTGAAAGAGGTTGAATGTCTTCTTGGATAATCATACTATTAAATAACCCGATATTTCTGTGGCGGTGTTTTCTAGAATTTCTTTTTAAATAAAGCTTTCAAAATATTTTCGACTTTTGTGTAGTGTATTATTTTGACGTGATGGGGATCGAAATAAAAAAAAAATAACAAATTAATTATAATGCTTGGCATTCATAATGTCTTTTTATAAAAAATAAGTTCTTTTAAAATACAATATTTTAATAGAAACAAGTAATGTAACAAATTGTAAGTAATATATGGTATGAACTATTCTTTTGTTTGTTACTATTTATTTATTAATTAAATTTAATTATTCTAATAAAATAGTATAGTAAAAAAGAAATCGTATTCTCAAAAATTAGGCCATCCAAGGTGGGATTCGAACCCACAACCTTTGGAGTAGAAGCCCACTGCGCTACAGGGACACAACGAACATTTTTTTTCTATATATGTAGTTGTATTATTATTTTTGTTTCATTTAATGAATTAATAATTGAAAAAACTGTATTAACATCAAGTGTCATCCACTACAAGTTTAAAAAAATGTATTTGAACTTGAATGGAAAATAGAAAGTATTTTATTAACGATTGAAAATTTATATATGCACCCTTATCATCTTTGCAATATAAGAAATAACTAAAGTGATAAAATCTTATTTACATTTCTCGAAATTCTAAATTAATTATCTTAAGGCCCGTTAAAATAATCGACGTAGATCATATTTCAAACAATTTTACCATAATTTACATAAGGAATTAAAATTTCACATACTTTTTTCATCCTGAATACTAGTTTATACTTTTACCTTCCAATATACGAATATTTACTCAAATAAATTCAAAAGGGTACGTGGGTTAAGAAAGCATACACAATATTTGTTCGGATTAATAAATATAATTTAGAGATTTCTTAAATTTTGCATGATTGTATTGAATATATAAATTTTTAAGGTCTTTAAATGTATAGTTTGCTGAATCATGCTAAAATTTTAAGTGTAATCATTCGTAAAATTAGTTGAAGTCTTAGCTAAAAAACTTGGAATACTCTGTCCTTCTCTTTCTTACACAACTTAATTTTAGTTATATGTCCCCCCCCCCTCATATAACTAAACATTTATCGATCATTTAAAAATACATACATCCTACATCACATTATTGAACTAACTCCTTAACTCATACCGGAGTATATATCCATTTCGCTCAACCGGTGCGTTAAGTGCCACAGGCGTATATATACGTCTTTCCAAAATACTATTCTTTTCCTTACGCTGCTATTAGTAAAACAATTACGAAGGCTTTGGAATGTCAAAAAAGGCATTGATACTGTTTATGAAGAATTTATTTATTTCAGAGAAAAATTTGCTTACATGTGTGTGTCTTTTCTCCCCCCCCCCCTTGATACACCACATACGCTCCCCTATGTGAAAAACGCGGGCACTGGAGTGTGAATGGCGTAAATTTTAATTGGCAGCAAAAGGGATTAAAAATCTTTTTAAATATTTCATGAATTGTGTCGGAAGTTCCCATCGGTAATAATCCCCCCCCCTCATAAAATATCATCAATTTTGATTCTTTTTTATCTAGTACTAACGTGTTTTTTTTTCAGTTGATACTTTGAATATCAAAAATCTCCATTTTACGGACAATAGATACTAAATGAAAGTAGTTAAAGAGGGAAGCCAATGCTTCCTTTGATTTATTTACAAATATCTCTTTACAATCAATCAATTAGTTCTTTTTTTAAAGTAAATGGGATCCTTAAGCCTGATACCCCTGCTGCTTCGCAATCTTTTTCTGTGAATATCAAGTGCCATTGGAACTTCTTCATTTGAAAATTGTAAAATAGCATTTTAAGAACATGGGACATGCATTTCAAAATTGAAACTATCGCTTTGTACTTTTAAGGTAGCATGTTGACAAACAACGTTTATTGGACTTATTTAAATAAAATACGATTAAATAAAAAGCTTTCCTGTAATCTTCATCTATTTTTTTACCTAATTCCTATAATGCATGTATAAGTGTTTTATGAATGATATTACATTTGGCAAATTTAATTGCTAAGATAAAATCTCCTACTTTTCGAATAAAATGCAAGATTAAAACAAAAGAAATATTTATATTTTAGAATTAATGCATTAAATATAATTGGGATTTTCAGGACTGCAGATATTAAATTATTTTCTCATATAAGAGAGTATAAAAAGAAATCTACAACAAATGCCTTTATAATACAGTTAGATATTTCTAAAGCTACGCTTCAATTTGTGAAATAAGTTTTGATGGAAAATATACCTTAAAATGTGTGTGCATTAAATGAATTCACAAATAATCATTTAATCTAATCATTGATGAGTAACTGCAAAAAAAAAAATATTATATTATTTCATATAAATATCCAATATAGGCATTAATTTATTCTAACTATGGACAGATATAACTCGAAAGTTAATTTTGGGATGAATAAGCAAATTAATTTCAATTTTGAAATCATGTATGGAAGAATTTTAATAAAAAAAACTAATTAATTGCAATGCCGTTTTTAAAAGTGAGTTCTCAAATATTTTAATGGAATCGTATAGTAAGATCTCCATAAACTTTATTCGTACAAAAACAGTTCATTTTGCTAAATAAATAATTTCTATGATATAAATTAAATAGTAATTTTCTTTAGGTGTACACAGATAAATTAATTTATTTTGGAGTTATTCCAATAATGAAAACGTAATATTTCATCTAATATACTAAGAATGTTATTTTCCTTTTTTAGTTCTGGGCATCATTATAAGTATTAATAATTCAATACAGCCTCGAATGCAACAGGGTGTAAAACTAGAAATTCAAATTCTATAAATTCTCGTATTTTCTTTCAAATTAAAAGTATTTCATGTTTGACATTCCAATTCCTTCATATAATTGAAAATAAGAAACTTTTTTTAAGCGAGTTTCTCTCTAAGAAACAAACGCAATAAAAATAGCTTGTGTGTAGGTTGAACTTTAATTTGCTTATGAAAGAGGTTTACAAATTTAAATTTTGCTTGAAGTGACTCCACTAATATAAAATTCTTACATATAATTCTTTTTGATTCTTATAAATATTATTTCTTCTGAAACTTTTCATTTCAATTTTGCAAATGGAATTCCTCAGAAATATAATTCATGCGTTTAATAATATTAGATTTATGTATGCATTCTACATATTAAATAGCTTTTTCTATTAACACAAAATAATGACAACAAAAATTGCCTTCAGAGATAATTTCTACATGCATTTATAAGATTTTAAGCGAAAAAAATTATTAAATTTTGAAAGAGTACAACAATTATATATAGATATAATTTTTCGTTTATGAAATGATTAGATAGGTTTTGTAAATATCTATTCCAAATTTTAAATTATTAAATTATTTTCACAGTCTGCAATAAAAAATGATAAAATCTGAAAAGAGAATTTATTTTCTAGTGCATTCATCCGCGATTTTATTCATCAAATTATTTCAGTTATCATTTTAAAATAAGAATATAATTATATTCCTAAATAATCCTTATCTATGCTTTTAAACAATTTTGTGTAAAATTCTTAGATATTTAATGATATGCAAATGATATTTAGTGTTATTTTGATATATAAATATATAAATTACTAAGAATGTAATGAATATTTTCTGAACCATATACATTATCAATTCTCAAATGGAAGAAAAATTACTAAAATTTCCAACTTGCAATCACTTAGTCAAAGACATTTTACTAAGTCTAAAAAGAAGCACGTGAAACACATTAATTAACAATTAGCGCAAAGGATTAACATAGATTTTAAATTTCAATCTGCGCGCGCCGCGCGAATACTTTTATCTTCTTATGAAGATGATTAAATTATTAATACGCACAAACTCTGAAAAGAAAATGCTCTCTTTCTATCTCCGAATGTCATAATGATAGCAAAATACAAAGAACGCTAATGTCATAAGGAACATCAAAAAAAATTTTGTTTTTATTTTTGCTGTATTACAAGGTAATTTGAAAACATTAAAGGGGAATGTGATGAAAATTGACGAAGGAAATTGTAGCGGTTCCTATATAAGCCAGTAACAGCATCCCGACAGAAATGATCACTTTTGTCTAGTGGTCATGTTACTTGGATTCGGGTTCATAGATAGCGGGTCTTATCCCCTACATTCGTGACCCTGGCCGAAAAGGAAAAACGCAAAACCTTCTGATCTGTTGTGGAATCATCTACCCGCAACAAGAGCAACCAAAGTCGTCAGACCCACTTGACGTAACAGCAACAATTCACTAGCTCGCGATAACAAATATTTCCTTCTTTCACCTGTCCACCGATTTACTGGTGGGGGAGTAGTGTAGTGGTTTCTATATAAAAGCCAGCATCAGTCTCCGGACAGAGGTGATCACTTTTGTCTAGTGGTCATTTTACTTAGCTTCGGATCCATAGATCGCGGATTCAGAGATCTATTATACCTCAAATGATGATTATTCATTCTAAGCAAATCTTGCCTCTTTAAAATATTTCTACTACCTAATAAAGTAAAAAAAACACATTTTTGAAAGTAGTTTCATTTACTGTAAATTACCCTAACACACTGTTGTATAAAATCATTTACTAACACATTCCATAATAATGATCGTTGAGTAAAATTTTCAGCTACCTCTATTAGTTAAAGATAATGATGTTTATAATTAATCTTGATAGTTACTTAATGATGTGTTCTGATTTTAAAAAAGCTAAGATTCCTGAAGTTTAAATTGAAACACATAGAAAGCATAAGTGAATTTTACAGTAAAAATTCAGGAAAAAAATCGCACGGTCTCTTAATATTTTAACAGCTGCAATATACATTTATTATTTATTTAGAAATTTATTACAAGATTTAATGTTTTAAATGTTTTGATTAAGGAATCAAAATACTTTTCCAAGAAAATACATTATATTCCCAACTGGTTTGTTATTATTAGAACTTGTAATGTTGCTAATTTAACATGTTTCAGAGTTAACTATAATGTTTTTTAAAGGATTTATTTCCAACATTCCGTCACAATGGTAATTCAGGTTTAAGAAATGTTATGTAAAAATATCATTTAGTCAAGTTTGCTGATATACATCAATTAAAAACTATAGAAGAGCATATCAACCATTCAGTTATTAAATGTCCAATGTGAAAAAAAAAACCACTGTGCTGAAAGTTTCAGAGAGCATAAAAACCATTACAAATGCGAAAACTTTAACCTTATCTTAGTAATCATTGCTCAACTTTTCATCCTAACTTGTAGCATTTTACCTATCTACAAGCTATTTACTAACTTTGTTTCTGTAATTTCTCTTCAAATAAGACATTAAAAAGCAAATAATCAAGTCATTAACAGAGGAACACATCTTTTTTCCATAGGTTTGTTCTCTCCTTTAAAAATGTAGACTTGTTCGTTATTGTTTTGAATTTTCTCTTTTTGTAGAGTATCATTTGCAGAATAACAGATGACTTATCACTTTCCGTTGTTCATTTTTGAGATTTTGAAAGTTCCAAAAACAAGTATGATCGATTTTGTATCCTAAGTCCTTGAGATACGTTTCCTGAGTTGGTGGAGATTGAACGGCACTGTATCACATATCGCAGTCGTTTTTCACATGAGGTGTAAACGGAAACTGCGAATCAATACATAGGGAGTGTACAGTACCTACTGTCTTCGTAAGAAAACACTTGGCATCACTGATGCTTTCAATAGCACTGAGAAGAAATTGTAAAAGTAAATGTGCTTTATCGACTGAAAATGCGTTTATTTTCTTATTGTAAGTTCTAAACAAATGGGTATTGAAAAAGTAAAACAAAGCAAAATAAAACAATTCTGCTTCTATATTTTTAAGGAATATATAACATAGCCATAACCCACCCGCTTCACTGGTTTTTTGATTATATTGTATGATTATATATTGTTTTTCAGTAATTTTTTATCTAAGTTTTACCATCAAGCTTTTAATGTATAAATTCAGTGTATGAAAACAACGCATAGATTTCCCAGCTTGTTTAAAAAAAGGACAGGTTATAAATTTCTAAAATAGAATTATATTTACCTTTTACGGCCCTTCGGAGTTGATTTCCGCAAACCTCATTTTTAGCGGATCTCTACTCAGCAAAAGAAACATGATTGCCAAATTTCAGAACCGTAGATCTCATAATTAAAAAAATGAGAAATATTTTAAACACTCCCGTAACCCCATATTCCCCCTTGGGAATCTATTGGAGGAAAACCCATTCTTAGTGCATATTTACTCTAGGAAAGAAACATGTTTGCCAAATTTCAAGTTTCTAGATCTATAGTTCAGAAACGGATATTTTTGTCTATTATCTGCCTAGTATGCGCAACTACCCTTTGGGGTTGATTTTCACAAAACTCGCTCTTAACCCTGTAGGTGCACCCGCTATACAATTGTCTCGCTCACCCGGTGCGTTAAATGCCCCAAACATGCATACGTCTTTCCGAAAGATGATCTTTTTCTTCTCGTTGCTATCAGTAATTCTATTCCGAAGGCTTTAGAATGTAACAAAATAGCATTGGCATTGAGAAACGTGAAAAACGATGGCACTGGGGAACGAACCGCATAACTTTTAATCGGTAGTTTTAGGGTTAATTGATCTTTTCTCAATAAAAGTAACGTACATGCCGAATTGCAATACGGCTTACTAGTTCCGTAGATATTGTGATGAGTGTTTGAGTGAGTCGCTTTTTACCTTTATATGTATGAGACTCTTTTGATTTTGAAATTATAAAACTACCATTATGGTGTAGCAACCTACACATATCTATATTTAAAACTATTATTCTAAATTTTATACAGAGATACAATGAATCAGTTACTGATAGTAAATTAAAACATGATAATTATTTTTAAAAAATCTGTCAGTATTGCCTGGGTAACAACTATCCAATTAAATTCCTTTTTAAGTATATTTCAAAATTAGTTTAATTTACTTCTTTAGTTTACTTATTTTTACTTCAGTTTTCAGCTACCTTACGCTTAGTTCAGTTACAAAAAAAAAACTGTCTAGGTGGCGCCTTTGCCTTTTATTTCTCTGCATCAACTCTCAACACGCCATTTAACGTGCGAGTTTCGTGTATTGGACATATCGTTTGGGAAAAAAAGTTTATTCGTTAGCATAAATATATGTAAGCTGTATTTTTATTTTTATTTTAATATAATTTTCTCTCTCTTGTGAAAACCCTATTTTTAATGTTTATAAGTTCATTTTGTTTTTATTGTTTTGTAAATAATATAGGCCTAATTTTCAATAGAGGATTCTGTTTTTCTATTATGCCAAAAATATCTGCTGATGGGGAAGGTTGGAGCCATAAAGTAATGCTTAACCCTATTTCACTGTTCTAAATCAGTGACAGCCTTAGAAATCATAATAGTTTTCCATTTTAGTCCAAAGACTAATTCGATGCTTTCAATTTCAATTGCTCAATATGTCAGATTCTTGGAAATTCTGTTATTTTCCAATCTTAGTAGGATATTTTTGTACTTCCTATTTTATTGATATTATATATCGAAAAAAGTTTTTAAAAACAAAAACAAAAGATGTGAAAATTAAATTGTGTACTTAATACAGAGTTTACTCATGACATCAGTTTTTCCAAAACTAAGAGCTCTAAGCCATCGCGAAAATAAATAGTTATTATTTGTATGCATTCATTCAATTACTAGTGAAAATACATTGTGTTATTAATCCTGTTTCTTTTATAAATGAATCCCAGTTTTGGGGTTTAAGTGTAAATATAATCAATTTTTAAGGTTATTCCAAGAACAAGGGAATAAATATACCTTACTCTCAAGACAAACTACTAGTTGAAAACACAATATAGAGACTCGCTAATCCGGATCCGGATTTGCTGCGTGGTAGATTCCTTGTGTATCAAAGAATTGCAGTTCAAAGTTGGATAATAAATAAGAGAGAAATATAACTTTTTTCCGCTGAAGTAAGCTCGTAACATAAAGAGATTTAGGACCTTATATTTCTCAAACATAGTAGACAGAAGATATTGGATAGCGCAAAAGCTGATCATCCATGAAAAACAACATCGTTAAGAATAATAAAAATATTATTAATGTTACAAACATTTTGTATAAAGGGATATATTGATTCCCTTTTATATCGGTCTGTAGTTTTTCTTTTATTTTTGAGACATATTAAGCTTCTGAATTCCAAAATAGTGTGTAGTTCATGGATTTGTCAATATACAGGGTTATCAGAAATGAATGACCCGATTAAAAATTTAATAACTCCCAGATGAATAAACATAAAATGATAATTATTATGTCATTTTAAAGATAAAATATGAGTTCTTTTCGTGCTTAACGTTTTTGACTTAAATGTGAGTAGATTGAAAAGAAATGATCGTTTTGTATAGCTTCATCCCTGTAAAGGTAGTAATTCATACGTTGCAACTCGTCACTATGATTCAATGCCTTATGGTTTTCAATTTGAACGACTTAAAATGCAATTTTTTCTTAATATAGTCTATATTGTAGACTGAGGCAACGCAAGTTCACGACTATTACGAACCGTCGATTTCTTTGGACTGCGTATAAAAGTCTCTCGCAACCTTTCAACATTCTCTAAAGTTCAACCAGGTCAACCTAGACTTTTGACTTAACACAGACATCCACTTTTCTTTGACTGTTTATACCATCTTCTTATACTCTTAAATATTGGTGCATTTCTATGGTACTTTCTCCAAAATCCATGCTGAACTGTGATTACTGACAGACTTTTTGCAAAGGAGAGCACACAAAACGCCTTCTATGACGACATTTCCACTAACGTTCCACAATTTCAAAAACGCCTTGATTACAACATTTCTGTACCCTATTGGGCAAAAAAGTGTTACAAACTCTAAATTTCATATTTTATATTTACAATGACATATTAATTATCATTTTATGTTTATTTATCTGGGAATTATTAAATTTTGTAATCGACTCATTCATTCCTGATGTTTTGTAATTTTTATTGTGTTTGTTCAGTGTTGAACAAATAATTCTTGTGACGCCCACAATAACAAGTGAATATTTGTCGCGAGAGGGCGCTAGTGTGTATAGAGTCAGTGTATGTGTAAACTTTGAGAGAGAAAGAGCGTAGAGGAAAACGCTCTAATAAAATTCTTGTTACTACGGTTTCGTGCCATTTAATTTGTGGTGTAAACAATTATAGAGATAAACAAAAATGTGCAAACCAGTGTCAGTGCGCGTAGAGTGTTTTTATTACTAATACTAAACTTTGTTGCATTATGACAGTTAGATTATTTTTAATGACAATAGGCATCCAAAGTGTAACACCATAAATGAAGCCTCCAAGTTCCTCAAAATCTGACCGATGCTTGTTCTCAGTAAGATGTAAACAATAGGGATTGCAGCACATATGCAAATAATGCACACTTAGGAGCGTCAGCTACAAATGCTACATAAAAGGAGAACAGAAGGCTGTGCTTAAGTGCTAGAATTGTGCGTTCCAATTTTTATTTTTCTTGAGAAGATTCAAAATACCTCCTTGAAGTCAGTTGACAAAGTTTCTGAATTTCGTATACAAATAATTATGGCTTAATTTAATTTCTGATTCTTCTTCTGGAAAACTAGTGCTAATGTTAAACGAAATCAAGTTGTTGTGTCTTCGAAGTTAGGAGCCATTGAATTGTTCCTTTTTCACATTCTTGTATTCAGAGGAAATCAAGATATTCTAAATACAACCTACGTAAGTTTATTTGGGAACTTTCTCAAATACTTTCTTCCCCTGTAAATTTATGAAAAAAAGCAAACATCGATAGTAGGAATTTAGAATTAAATTATATCTTCTCAATGAGTGAGAAAAATAAAAGCATAACCTAAGAATTTTTGATGTGTAACATCTTTACTCTCGGTTACTGTATATTTGTTGGAGTGATTTCTTGAAAAGGGACGGAAATGCGTAACAGGAAGTCGGGGGAAGCGCGCGCTGTTTGATTTGACCAATTACGCCTTGGGGTGTCTCTTCGCTAGCCTCGTTTGGGGGTCCAATTCTATTAGCAATTAGGGTCCCGTAGACAAAAATCCCAACTGTAAAACGATGAAAGCGCAATCTTTTGGGAGGGGGGAATGGGCGTTTCTAAAGAAAAGGCCAAGTACTCATGTAGTATTGGTCTTAATGATCGAATGTAAATAGTTCCTTCATAAAAGATAAATGATATGTGTGCCGTTTTTGATGTGTAACATCTTTACTCTCGGTTGCTGGATATTTGTTGGAGGGATTTCGTGAAAAGGGACGGAAATGCGTAACAGGAAGTCGGGGGAAGCGCGCGCTAAGAGATTTGACCAATTACGCTTTGGGGGTGTCTCTTCGCTACCCTCGTCTGGGGGTCCAATTGTAGTAGCAATTAAGAAGCCCGTCTACCGCACATACCAGCAAGTCTTGTCATTTTGGTGGTCGCATACATTTCTGCGATTCAAACAGTTAAATAAATTAAAGATTTCCTACATTTTGTACTTTTACCGTATACGGAAGGTGGTTCTGCTCTTTTTTTAAAAAACTATCACTCGCTTCCCGTGATTTTGAGTGGTGATTTTAACGTTAACTTCAGTTTGCCAGAAGCTGAGCCGCTCATAGCTTTTCTGAAAGATGAACTCAAGCTCGAAATGAGCACTAATCGAAATGTTTCAACAACTAACAGTGGTACTGTTATTGACGCCGTTTTTCAACAATTTTTAAACACTTTGAAATTCCAAATATATCTGCCATACTTTAGTTTTCATAAATCTATTGTCTAAGCTCTTCCCCAAATTGAACAATAATAAATATTTTGATAAAAAACTGCATTACTCCTTGTGTTAATTAAATAAAATTTTCATTAAAGATATAATTATTCGATAGAAAATTATTTCCAGTCATAACCGATTCATTTCTTTTAGGATTAAAGTCACTATTGCGCATTTACCATGATAACAAGTCAGATGTTACACATCATATGCGACTACTGTAAGACTCGTTTCTTTTTTTACACATACATATTATTATATTTATATAAAAAATATCCATTAATTTAAAGAAAATGTCTTCTATGTATATAGTTCCTGATATATATTAGATCGTTAGATTTATAATGTGGGTGCAGGGCCAAATTTGGCCTAGCTCCACCAAATATCTCTTAACTTACTAATAAACACGAGTATTGTGTAAAAAAGTGTTTAAAATTTAATGTATTTTAAACGTAAGGTGAAGAAAAAAAGAAAAAAAGTAAGTATTGGTAAAACTAGGCAGATGGTTTAAAAAAAAACGGAAATATTTGAGGAATCTCATTATCTGAGTTTACCAAAAACAGTTAACCTCTTGGGAGAAGGAAAAGATTACTTGAGAGTTTTGCGATATTAACTCCCGTACTTTCTGCGGAAGATAAGCCTTAAGGAATGATCAATATCAGAATTTATAAATTAGTCAAATCTCCCAAATATTGTTTTTATTAAATACATTTAAAATGTTTACCTCTTTCTGAAGAATTTTCAGCACATTTATTCTCTTTAATGATGAAAAAACTGAGCATTCTTTTTTCAATGATATTATTTTACTTTTTTCTTGTTTTTTCCTAAAATGATTTATTTTTTCGTATTTCTCTGGAATTCTTTTGAAATCGCATTTGAATAAAATAATATTTTTGCCTTTTTTCCCCTAATTTACTAAACGTTTTTTGTTTGAAAATATAATTCTTCTTTTTTTTCCAATTTCAATATCTCCAATTCTGGAAAATGAGATAATATGTAAAAGTCTTTCATTGATTATTCTGAAGATACTTTCAAGTTTTCAACATCATCGATATTTTGTGAAAGTAGTTATTGTTTTTATTCTATTTGCTTCTGTTATATTTTTTATTCCTGAATAAAACATATTCTAGAGTTAAACCAATTAAGCATTTAACAGATAATTTTGAAGATAAATCATTTTGCCGAGACAACTTTTTTCGTCTATTATAAGATGATTATTCCAATAATAATATCATTTTTCGAATGTTATAGGGCTACAATTTTTTTTTGACTTGTTCCTTACAAAATGGTAGATTCATTCATAGTTTTAAAATGAAGGCCCCTTTTTTAACGTAAAACTGAAATTAAAATTTTTAAATATTACATTAAATTGCTTTTTAATATTAAATCACAGGATTTAGAGAAATATATTTCAAAATATAATGAATAAGCCCTGCGATTTTATTTATCTTTATTGTTTACTTTTTTTAGTTTGTTTGGGGTAACCTCTTCAGTATATTAAATGAAATACTTTCAACCCTTAAATGATCACATTTACAATAAAATAGTAAACAGAGGGACCATTTCCATTTTATTCAAGAAAGATTTATAAAATAAGTGTGGTATAAAATAAACTATCTGAAAATATGTGAATCAATTACCTATAGTTATATTATTAATAATCAGACACATTTGTATATAAAATATATATTTTGATACATGAATTGGAAATATTTTTTGCCTGGTTTAAAAATGGAATTTGGGAGAATTACTTTTAACACATTCCAATCATGAAATTAATAGATCATTAAACCTCATTTCGTCATTTTGAGAGGAGTAAAAAGGGAAGGGTTGGTTCACTAAGTAATTACATTATAAACTGAATATACTTATATTTATTACAAAAAAAATACTTGTCATTGTAAGGGAATCTATTGTTGGGTTTCCAAATCTTTTTTTATATAAATCAGAATCATTACTCGTTTTTCATTTAATAGAGATTCAAAAATTCACAAATTGATCCTTATGATTTAATTTTTACTACTTTTTAACTTTTAGGCAAATGTTTTGATCCCAAAAATGTATCTAAAAATAATTTCTCTCATTAAGATCCTAAAAGCTATTTTCTGTAATTTTTATACTTTATTTCAAAGCGTCTACAAAACTAAAAAAAAATTTTTTTTTGCAAAAAATTTAGCTCATTTGAGATTAAGTAATATTTAGTCAAAATCTGTATGTATAGCTCTTATTCATACAACTAATATTATGAACTGTGTGATGAGCACTCTTTATAATTTCAAATTTAAATTGAATGCTTAGTATTATTGATACCGCTTTATTTTTCTCATCTGGATCTAATTATTAAGAACAAAAACTCTCTTTATATATATATATATTTAGATATTTTATATTTATCTAATAATTATTTAATACTATAATCAAGTAAGCTTAAAATAATTAATTTTTAATGTATTTGAACCTTTTGTTATAGTGTTAAAACCGCAATCAATGGAAATTCTTTCAATTCGTTGCAACACTCCCTTGTATGTAATTTTATAATGTTGACATATTTCCATATAAATGTTAGAGGCAAACGATTTTTAATTATAAGATGATTATATCAAAAAGTTAATTAACTAATAAACTAATCACATTTGGCAGCAGATAATTTAGAGCTTTTTGAAAACTCAATAAATAAAAATAGTCTGTGACGTTACCGCACCTTCAGGTTTCATTTAAAATCACGTTATAGTATGTATAGTTGTCCATATTTATTTGTATAAATAATTAATTAATGATGTTTGAGCCAAGGCGTGGCTAGCATTTTTAAAAATACACTCGCATAGAAATCAAGTGTATAATTTCGTATTTAAAGATATTTAAAGTAAAAATATATTTCCCAAATATTGTTACAAGCTTATCAGAGATGCGACATTATCGTTATCATTTCATCACAATTAAAAATATTTTTCATTGAGGCAAAATCGAAAGAAAAAATAAAATTATTAATATAAACTCCCATATATAGTAATTAATATAAATAAAGATACATTCTCTTACCCACAATTTTAAAGCTTTCCCTTTACTGCCTATTTAAAACTCTAACATTTATTCTCTCGAAAAGTAAACAGAATTAATTAAATTTTTGGTAGTATAACTCTTTCTATTACTCTACTGTCATAAATTTACAAAAGAAGTTGGCTTAAATTAGCACTTTAGTTTTACTAATTTTAGTATATTCTCTTTGAAGTATCATAAATCTCAAACATATAGAAAAGAGATACTTCCTAAAATAATAAAGTTATTCAATGTAGCTTATATAATTATTAATACTCAAAGCATCATTAATTTATTTCTTAAAAATCCACGCTTCCCATCCGATTAATTAATTTTATTTATACACTTATTTATATTTTTTTGAAGCAGGAAAAGTAAAGTATCTGGAGACACTTTTAAACCGGGCTTTTAGCTGTTGCATAAAGTCGAGGATCAACTTATATATTTCACTTTTTTCGTCGTGAGATGACTGAAAGAAATAACTATCGTGCTTTAAAATTAAATTCCCCATTAACGTAATTTAAAATAATTATATTAATGTTGGATAATGGAGAAACTTTTTTTCTTCTTCACGTTTTATGTAAAGAAAACTGCGGTGGTAGGAAGTTGTTTGAAAGAATATTAGAAATACAGGAATTAAATAGCTATCTGATAAACTACTCAAGTAGTTATTTTTTTTTCTTATCTAAATATTAAAGAAATAAAAGGATTACGTTATATTTAGTAAATGATTACTTATGGGAATACTTAACGTAATCTTTTTTTTTACTTAATATGAGTCAGAAAGACATTTTATTTCTTTATTATTTTTTTAACTGATTAATCTGTGAGAATGAATGATTATTAATTGATAGAGAAACAATAAGTAATCGTAATGTTGAACTTAATAAAAATAATGCAAAATATATTGCATTTTTTATCTCAAGTAAGATAATTCAACTCGATGGGAATACTAATCTGCTCAATAAGATTAAAAATGATTCTCCTTTTCCCAAATTTTATTTCCTGTTGAGACTTAGGCACAAATTCTTACGCAACAATTTAAAAAGGAAACTTTCGGTGGTGAAGAAAACTTTCGTATATTTTAAAATAATTATAAACTGATGATCATAGTACTCATATTATTGATTATAAACCATCAAAATGTATCAGACTCTTTCACGTATATGTAGTGAAAATTCTCAAAATATAAAAGATACTTAGAATGAAAAGTAATCTGAGAAATAATCTTAAATTTTATTCAATGACTCTAAATGTTACGAAAAATTTATTTGCAAGTAAAATGCTTAAATGCTATGTTCTTGAACTGTAGTTTAAATACAATAAGAACATAATATGATCTAAAAATTAGTAAAAATTTAGTGGATCCTTATGACCTATTTTGGTCAACTAAATCTATTTTCTGTTCTTCATTATATAAAATTTATCCATTATATACTTTTAATTTCATTAAGCGTATTTTCCATTTTTTAAAGACTTTTTTACAATTACTATATTGGAATGTGTGTCTATGAGAGAGAGAAAGATCTAAAAAATAATTGAAAACGTATATTTTCAAGAACGTGAAATAAACGTAACCGATCTTAAGAAGAACTAGTTTTAAGTGAATTCAAGTCATGATTGGGCACACTAATTTAGTGTTAAAGAAGCAATGACGTTCAACAAAGAAATTAATCTAAAATGTTTTTCCAGTTATTTTTAATTGTATCTAATGGAATGATCGTTGTGCTTAGTAGTAAAAATGTAAACCAGTTGCTTCAGACCTTTGACAGTATCAATTAGTAATTAAAGTATAGATTTGAGTTTATTTATTTAAGTACATTTATTCATAAAATTATTTTAAAAAATTGAAACAAAATTGTTTTCTTAAAATTTGTTTTTAAATGGAAATTAAATTTTTCATTTTCCCGTACACTTATATATTCGAAAGAAATTATAATTGTTATTTCGGAGATTCTTTTTTAAATATAACACAAAATTAAAATTTAATTAAAGAGAAATACAAAGAAAGCAGCGTTTGATTATTATTATAAAATATTTAAGAAATTTCAAGTGATTTTTTTTCTTTTTGTGATTTCTAAATCTTATATATATATATATATGGAAGAAATTTATATAAAATATAGAACATAACAGGAAATACTTAATAATAAAAATTAAAAAAAATGAAGATCAGAATTTCTATAATCATGAGTTTGTTGGGATATTTATATATTGCGGCATGTTTGCTTATATATATATATATATATATATAAAGCTTACTTTTTTCTAAATCATACTTAATCGCTTTAGTATTCTACGAAAAAAAGCTTAAGAGTAGTATCTCTAGCTTTATTGGTAGGTTTTCTATTAAATTTACTGTGAGACATAAATATCAGCTTTAGAGAAATTAAAAACTTTTATTTTACTTTCAAACGTCGATTGTTGAGTGCATATATAATTACATTTTGATTCACATGAACAATCTTTATTCATAAAACATCCTTAAGAAAATATTCAAAACACAATATAGTTTCTAGAAGGATTTCTGAATGCTCTTGCTATAATATATTTAGTACACATGAACTGAGGACTTACCATGTAAAATCAAACAATACTTCCTATCGATACACTTACATATTCAATAAAATCGCACGCATGAATCAATCACCATTTCTGGAACAGTTCAAATTTTATTACATTTTGTACTTTTATACAATGCTAAAAATGGACTTACAATAAATGGATCTGAATATAGTTAATTTTAGACAGCAAGTCACTTCTTACTTCAGACTTTATTCTCCTTTTCGGGAAGTTGCATTTAATGCACATACTTCAAACTCTTTAATTCAACCATCAAACCAGCAGCATCAAACTTGGATCGAATCATTTCAATATTTCTCGACATATTCCAGTGCTAAAGAACTTTCTTTCTCTACAGGGACGCCAAATATATATAGGAGAACCGATCAAACTCCTTAAAAGATCTGAACTCATTAATAAAGGACTCAAGGTACAAGTTGGAGTACTTCCCTCATTATTCAAGTTTGTTATGAATGGATGGAAATCATAAATTCCTTTGAACTTCATTCAAAATTCCGACTATGTAGATTAATTCTCCATTGTACACACCCGTTAATTTCTTTAAATTAAGTAGTTACTGATTTTCTCGTGAATGTGAGACCTTACTACGACATTTTGCATTCTTGCGACATTTATATCTTTTCGAGATTTGATTACGTGGCTTCGGTTAAATAGTGTTGTAGAAATAGAGTAGTCATGTGGAAAAATGAATTGAATATTGTTTTAAGAGTTTATGCATAATGGTTTTGTTTTCACTGAAAATTATGTATACTGAAATATTCATTTAAATATGAAGAGAATGGTTGAAATATTCATTCAGAATTAAATCTCAAACAAAACTTCTCTTTTTTCTGAAATTCAGATATGAAAGGTTGAGATTATTTTACGTATTATGTTTGTATCGTATATTAACCTGTATGTATTGTAAGTAATGTACGAAGCAAAATTTATAATAGTTGATGCTTGAAACTTAAATATAAATTAGAAATGTCTTATTATTTGTTCTCAATACTGAAATTATACTTTTTGCTTGTAAGAAATCATCTTAATTTGTCCTAAATATGAATTTGTTTTTATATTAAATGTTAAAATGAATTCATATCACTTTAACATTAAATGCTAAATATCCTAATTTCCACGAGTTTTGTTATACATAACGAGACTTATAATGAATTTGAGTATTAATATAAACAATGGCAGTAGAATTATGAAGTTATTTACATGAATTTTATTAATTATACAGTGAGATTCTCCAATTAAAGTACAGAGCTTTTAATGTAAAGTATAAGCATACAGGTAATGCACGATTCAATGATTAATTAAATTATACTATAATTAGTGAATGAAAATTAAGGCAATTTTCCAAGACTCTTAGAAAACTAAAAGTTTTAGTACAGGTTTTTCTTCATAGCTCTAGATTTTCATTTATAAGTACTCTTCACATCTAATTACAAAATAAACGCTAAGCAAAACTTTTATTTTCTCTTATATACCTTAGATTTCAATTTAATGAAAATGATCTGAAATAGACAAAATCTTGGATATTTTTATTGTATAAGACGTTTAGAGATGTTTTTCTTATGTCTTACAAATTTAATACCTAATGAATAATTTTTATAGATTATAACGAAGCATGCAGAGAGAGTATATAATGAAACATATTTCTACAATTTACGAAATGTGCAAGTAAAATCACAGACATTCACTGCACTTTTATTATAAGACAATCAATATATGAGAATTCCCATGATGAAAATTGAAAATTCTCCCAAAAGGTGACTGTTTCATTATTTCAGAAAATTCTAAGAAATAAAAGAATTCGAAAAAATCAAATATAAAGTGAACCAAAATTCTTGCCTTTATTTTAAAGATTCATTACAAAATAACCCTCCATTGTAATAAAGTAACTTTTTATCATTGCATGGGTCAGTTTTAGTAGTTTTATTGTGCAGTATATGACGCGAATGCTCTATCAAGAGTGACTCAAGGGAGCATTTGTATGAAAGACATCCTTTTTTGCCGAAATGGCGTCGTTCAAGTAAAAGCCCAGTGTGTGCTTGGGTTTCACGAAATGAAATCGCTCAATAAAGTCCAATGTAACTTTCGACGTTGTTTTAGAAGCAAACTTCCTGTTGCAAAATCAATAAAAAGATGTTATGAAACGTTTAAAGAAATATGCAACTTTAAGGGTTTTCCTAGATGTGCCAGGCCGAGTGTGAGTGAAGCAACTGTTGAACTTAAAACTTGGCGAGAACTGGAATACCGCTTAGACATTTTCTGGGCTACATAGAAGGTAAACATTGAAATTTACCGAGGTAAAATGCCTCATCAAATATTCATGATAGTGTAAAGGATTTCCCCTGAAATCCATTAATGATTGGAGTTAGAATGAACACCTGTCATAATCAAAAGAAATATAATTTATTAATCCTTTTATAAGTCTAAAAAAACCCAGGGAAGAAAATGTTCTATATTATTGGAGCATATAAATAATAATATGGTGCAATATAGTGTATATAGTATTGGAGCCAAAGTGAGAAAGATGAGATACTTATAATTAAATATTAATTATAAGTAGAGTTCCTTATGTTTCGTAACAATTGTAACTCCTGTCTCAAATAATCGACTTCTGATCGATTTGATTCTAATTCCAATATCTTACTGACTGTACTGTCAATTATCAATTTTATATATTAATTAATTAATCGACGAGCCTCTCTCGTCTAACTTACTTCCAATTATTTTACGTTTTATATAATCACTAACTTCTATCATCTAACTCCTAACTCTCTCTCTCTCAAACCTAAGAGTTAATGCTTAAATATGCGACATGATTTATATAGATCGCATCAATATTTTGAGTAATAGAATTTACACAAGAAGATTAGTAACAGGCATGCGAATAGACACATTACAGTAGTACTTACAATATATAGGAAAAAAAACATAGTCCAATTTTAATAGTTTGAACCCAGTAAATACTTATAATCAGGGTAAGATATTTGGTTCACTCTATATATTAAATCACTAAAAGTATTCTTATACGTGTTTACCAAACACTAAGATGTAAAATAATATTCATGATACATTTTGAAGATTTCCAATTGAAGGATGAGACTTTATTGACAAATAAAGGAAGGTAAGATGAAGATATTCACAGAAGGAAAGAAGAGATTTCAAGTAAGATGGGCTTCGAGAATGATGGATGAAAATAATTGCTCATGATAAGAAAAGGGTAACTCCCAGGAGAAATAAAGGAGTTTAAGTTACATATTTATTTTGGATGATATATAAAATGAAAATATATTTTGATATTTTTATGTACATTTATTTTGTGTTTATCAGATTATTCTTATTAAAAGTACAAATGTTCTTAAGTTTTTCTAAAAAATTAAAAGCAAATTTAGGAGAAATGAGCTTTTTTTTTCTTGTAAAATATATATATTTTTATATAGACATCGATGCTTCTAAAAAAAGCAAAAACAATGAATTCTTTCAACTGAAACTAATATGCATTTTTATCATGTTTGAAGAAATATGCTACACGTTTCATGTATCATGTTCATTATGAACTTTGTGTATTGCATTGTTACATGCAATTTATGCATGATAAAAACACTATTAAGCTATTTTTTCATTCATGTACCCTTTAAGTTCGGTTTTAAAAATTTCAGCTTTTCTAAGCTATTACGAGATAAAGTTTACTAATATAATTAATAAATATTGATTTTTTTAAAGTTTTGCATATCTCTTGATTTATTTTAAATATTTATATTTCAACTTACAAATTTTGTTTCAACTCAATCTGAATAGTTTTTATATATTTACTATTTTAATCTCACTAAGTCAATATATATATATATTAAACCTGCAATCCTGGTTCCTAAGGCCAGGAGTTTGCTCTAGTACTACTGTGGCTAAGACTTTATTTCTATCATGACTATAGATATGTTAGGATTATAAATATTTTGTGTATATTTTTGTAATATATATATGTAGGAAAGGAGTGCAAGTTTTCTTTTATTTCTTTTGATTTTTATTGTAAGAGATGGCACCACTAATAAGAAACCACGTGAGTTTTAGCTGCGCAATACGGTGAGATTATGTATTTATGAGGTGGCAGAAAAGAAACTGGGAATTGCACCAAAGCTTGAACGAAGGCAGGTCAGAAGAAATCGGTCTCTCCGTTGTTTGAGAAAGAGGACGTGTTTTCGGAATTGGTATGGTGCTATCTCGAATTATTTAAAACCCCTTGTAGATAGTAAATGTTTTAGTTGTGTTTTTTTTAATAAATTAGGTTATTTTAACTCTGCGTGCTTATTTTAACATTAAAATCGAACCTTCCCCTAGACGCCGTTCTACATATATAAATCATTAAATAGCAAGTAATGGAATAACTAATGTTCCAACGACTTACATATTAAATTCTTTATTTGTGTAATGGTACTCATTTAAAAAATTAACGAATTATCATTTTATTTTGAAGTAACACAACTGATTATTTGAGGGATTAATTTGATATTGAAGCTGCAGTTTTATTTTTAAAAAAAATTTTAAATATCAGATGCAGAACTATTTGCATTTTTTGAACGTTTTCTATAAGATATAATATAATTTTAAACCTATAATAACTCTGCTTTAATAAAAATTTATCACATAATTGATTAATCAGAAGCATGTTTATGTGTCAAGTAAAATGACATAAAAAACATACACGAAACTTATTGAAATCAAAATTCTTTCGAAATGGAAATAGAACGGATAAAAAGTTCTAACATTTAGGCTATGAAATATTTATAGATGAAAGAATATCCTCTCATAACACACACAAAAAATGTTGCATCAAAACTAAACAGTGGATATTTCACATGTTTTTTCAAAATCATCTACTTTTCTTTCCCCTTTCATATACTTTTCTGTGCAATTCTCTTTTCTTATTCTTTAGATTCCATATTCTTTAAACACTTTTTCTCTTACGTTCCTCTCCATTTTTTCCTCATACAAGGATTTCTTTTAAGAAAAATCTTTCAAAGCTCTGGCTACTATTCTTTCGTTCAGGTGTACCACTTCAAGATCTTCTCCAAAAAAAAAAATGATTCTCCTTACGGCAATCTTTGTCTCCAAAAATAACTCTTATCTGACACAACGTTCCCACAACTTCGATTCGAACCTTTTTCGTGGAAAAAAGGAAATTTAACTGAAGTTCGTGTGGGAGGGGGATGTTACTTAAAAATATTTGAATGTTTTCTAAAAGAATTTAAGAAATAATCGATTAATTTCGGAGAAAAAAATTTTTTTTCATTTGTTTCTGTGTGAGTATATTTATTTTATATATTTTTAAAAACTTTCCGATGATAAAAACATAAACATTTTTTTAGGACTTAGGTATAATATTCCAGCATTGCCGAATTCTAAAAATGTTATGAAATCTTTGTTTTAAAGTAAAAGGTTTCTTATTTATTTATTAGAAAGGAGAGTGGGAAACGTTCAGTGTTAAATCATGGAAACACGTAACGCTAAAGAGTAAGTTATAACAACTGTTTGCTATAGTGAGAAAATAATACAATGCATTTATTTTCAAAGATTCTGAATAAATTATTTTATTTGTCTAATGAAGGTTCAAATTGAATCTTATGTAAAAATATGTTGAATCAATTCATATAAATTTGAAAAAAAAAACATTTTGTAGTTTTAATTATTTCAAGATGCTGTCCATTAAGTAATTCTACTGAAATTTACTAATTAATATTTAAGTCTAGATCCATTTTCACTCAAGAAAATAAAACTAAAGAATGGATTCTAAATAAATTATAATATCAGCCATAATATAATATCGTCATTTTACATGAAACACATCAATTACCTTAAAACGCAAATTTCAACCATTTAATTTTTCTAAAAAATTTATATATGAGACACCATTATATATTCTTGAATAATCTGAAGAAATATCTAAAAGTATACGCACGTTTTAAGGTTAAAAAAAATGTGTAGTTTTCAAGAAGTTTTCTAAAAGCTTCTCATATTAAGTTTCTGAAGGAGAAAAACAAATACTTATGATCTAACGCAAGGAACTTCTTCAGTCAAAGGCCTTAGGCATAGTAAAAACAGGCAGTAATGTCTCATAGCTGAAGAGATGTTAGATGGTATCGAAGTCGAGGTATCAATTCTGTTTCTTCGAGCAGAAAATAAGAAGATATCAGCCAAAAGCACTCTTACTGTGCATCGATATCTTCATTCTCAACGACACCGAAATATGATCGAATTTCAGTGAGCTATAACGGTAAAATATAAGATGCTCGAATCGAATGTGTAAGTTATCTAGGAATTCGAGATAAATCGAACAAACCACTTGCTACCTACATGATTGTTTAGATTAAATCTAGTAGCAGGTATTGTACTAAAATACTAATAAACAATCTATAATAAAATGTTTCTCTCCAAATTCATAACTGAAAAAGGTTTTAAGGTATCCGACTACCTTAAAATTGTGAATTTTGCCGAAAATTGACAATTTTTCATGATTTTGGTTTATGACCATCTTATTAGCTTTATAAAAATATCAGGTTTATTATTTTCCGTTTACTGGAGCAAAAACTAAAAGTGTTTTAGTAAAAGCAGATGACCTTACTTTATGCAAGATGTCATTCTTTAAACGCGTTTTACTCGAAATGTGTTCTTTTTTAAATGCTCAAACGGGGTCAACGATTGCTAAAAAAATTTTGAAAATAATTAACTGAATTCTTTGTGTATGTTCTGTATAATAGTAGAAGTGTTTTAACCTTCAAATTTATCAATCACTGTTTTATTACAAAATTTATAGTTACTTATGTTAATATAATAGCCGTTATTTTAAGCGATTTCATATAATAACTAACATAAAGTGCTCTAGTTTTAGTAAAAATGAAAATATCTCTTCTCCTGAAGGTCATTGCAAAAATGAATAACATAGCAACACATCAGAATTAAAAATTTGTTCATAAACTTTTGGCACAGTGTGAACCCAGTTTATGTTATTTTTTGCAAATTTTTACAAATTTGTCCCCAATTTTAGTAATAATAATTTCTTTTTGTGCACGTATTTTTAGCATATTTTTCTTAAAATATACTAAACAAATCTAAAAACCAGGGAAAAAATCCCCATACCTCTTTTTTAAAAAAAGGGTTGTTTCAAGTTGTCGGATATCTTAATTAGAAATTTAGTAACTAAGCAAAAAAATAGCATTAATTTATCTATCCTACAACCATTTTATGACACTGGTCAATATCGCACTCTACTTTTCTATTTTCTTATCGTTTAAAATAAATATATAATGCTAGTATATATTGCAAGAAATAGTAAAGGTTGAGCTATTTTGTAAATTTGCATAGTGTATTTTATTACTAATCCATATTTGTTCTTTTCTATAAATATGCAAGTATGTATGTATATCCTTTTCTTTTAATTGTTTTGCACTTTCTAAAAATGGTTAAAAGAAATGAATATTTAAATACATTCAAAGTTGCACTGCTTGATACCAAAAACATTTTTCAGCAAGATTTGAATCAGGAAACGCATTATGAAACGAATTAACTTTCAAAAATACTAATATCAAACTTATATTGTGCTTTCGTGAAGAAAAATTCTACAAATACCTCAGAAAAGGATCTTTAAAAAAATTCGGAATGCACAGTAGCTGCTACTGAAGCTACATTAAACCTAACACAGCAAAAATAGAAAATTGCGTTACAATAAATATGAAAAATAGAGAAAAATTAAAATTGTGAATATAGAAAATTATAAAATTTACCGTAATTAACAAAAATGTGGTTTTTAGTGCAAAAAAAGTGCTTCAGTAAGATAAATTATCAAGATGTACGAGTGGAAAAATTAAAGATTCGTTGATAAATATCTTTTCAAATTTTATGAACAAAAAAGTTTTAAAAGCAACAAGTAAAATATTTCTTTAATATATCATTTCACTATAGGAGGAACTCACCAGATGTAATTCAATACAATGCGCTATACCTTCCTACATAGAGGACAAAATACATTTGCATTAAATTTACATTATGAAAAATACTTTCGAAATAATGTCTTATTCTACTAATATGCCATAACATACCACTTGAAAAGTGGTTATTATAGTGCCCTTATTATATTTGGCATGCAGCAGCCTGGATTATTCTACACTAAGTTCTGTCATCAAATAGAACAGGAACCTACAGTCCACAGAAGTGCCCATCGAACAGTCAGCCATTATCATGATCCCTTTTTAACAATTTATGATTCTCTCTGTTTGAATGAAATCTTTGCTACTAAAATATGCAAATATTTGTGAATACTTTGATATACTGAATTGCAGTTGCTGCCCTAGTATTACGTTTGAAGAATATTTGCCTTTAGTTTAGTCAAGTGAAGTATTTTCAAGCAATTTTCTAAGCCTCAATATTAGAATAGGTGTATCCACATTCAATTTCCTTTTTTCTTTCTTTTTCTTTTTGCTTATTTATTAAAATAGGTTCTTATAAATTAAGCATATTTTCAAATTTTCGAAATGAAAATAAATTGCTATTTGCTTAAGTAAACTAATAGGGTAGAAAAACTTTAAGTTAATTGAAGAGGAACTGAACTAATTTTAAAAAAAAGGATTTACTAATGAAGATGGATTAAACTACTTTTAAAGATTCAGTTAATTTCATGAGTTTTTTTGCTACACTTTTTTCCTTAGTTGAATAAGAAAATTTCTTGATCATACCAGTATAGTTTATTTATCGCGAACTAAATAAAAGAGAAAAATCTTCCTTTTAATGCTTGTTTATTATGCAAATTGACTAATTACTCATTATAGTTAAGCTGTATATTTAGTACTTAACTCTAAATCAACAAAAACTAAACATTTTAAGTAATCAGTTTCAATTTTTTATTGTGAAATATGTAAAACTTTCCAAAAAAAAACTATCATTATTATATTTTTTTATTTATTATTCATTTGCTATTCACTTTCCTCCTTATTTTAGAACTATCTACTTATTTTTCAAAATTATCGCTCGTATTTTGAAGACAAAATAACGTGTGTACATCACTAGAAATTGTATGCAAAAATTGTTTTAAATTTTAAATCACAAGAAGCATTTTATATCAACACGGATGTCAAAAAGCAACTAAGAAATTTTGATAATTCAAAAGGTTAAGAATAGTTTTCAAATCATTTTGTTTATTAAATAAGTAAACTCTCTATGTCATTTGTACAGAATTTCATGCTAAAATACTGTGTGTGTATGTGAACTAATAACAAATTTAATTATATATTTCATAATGAACTTATTTTCCCTTATTATTTTATTTTTTAAATAAAAGGAGTGATAAGCTGATAGTCATTTCCAGTTTTCTCATTGTTTTCCTCACAACTTTATTGGAACAACTAAGAGTTTAATCAAAACAGCTGTAAAAAAAGTAACTTCTGTAACACAACTCATAAAGAGATCAAAGAAGCTGTAATAAAGGGTTTCAACTTTTCTTCTGTACCGACATTTGAATGAGAAGCATTTATTTAACTGCAAGTATATGCAAATAGAAAACATTTTTGTTGAAAGTACGGTTTCTGAAACATTGGAAATCCAATAAAACGTGGCAGATGTGAAAGAAAAGGAGAGGATTTTATCTTAAATATTGATGTTCAGTAAGATGGAGCTATTTTAAAACGGGTAATTCCAGCACGTTTGCTTGTAAGCTAAATGCTTTTTGTCTAATACACACGACATTCTACTTCTGTAATATGCATCTTAGATAAGAAACAGCGAAATAGAAAATCCTTTTTTTAGCTGTCATAAATATAAATGAAATCTTATACTTATCCCTTAAGATAATAAATACTTTTTAGGTAAGAGGTCCAAATGAATACTTGTACCCAATATGTACAATATGTGTGTATTAGTTCCATCCATTAGCTCGTATCGTTTTTTTAAGAGATGAGACAGCTTATAGTTTTAAGAGATTTCATTATAGTAAAACAACTACTTGAAGGTCCTTTTTAGATTCAAATTTAGTGTATTTCAATTTTTATTCATTGGATTGTAACTGGAAATTATCTGAAGGCAAATTTTAGCAAGATTAAAAAAATCATATATTTTTAGCCATAGGATTTGTTGTTAGATGCAAATATAACAGTAGGCGAGTTATAATAGTCGTACATATTTAAACGATTACGTATGAAGTAAGCAAAGGGTGTTGAAATCAACTATACGTGGGTAAGATGGCTAAATTTTGACCATTTAAATATAAATGTATATTTAAAATAGCGAATAATGAAGTCATTATTAATTTAATTTAACATCACAATGAAAGACGGATAAAAGTGTTGAGAATTGTCATCATAGTTTTCACACTTTCTGTTTTTAAATGACCCCTAAGCCTTCTGCTAAACAAAACTACAACATGATTCTACGAAAACAAAGCAAGTTATTCACAACTTATCGCAGCAAAAGTCTTACCTTCTGTTATGCTATCTATTAAAAATGGGTTTTTTTCACGTAGAAGTGGAATTGGCGATTATTATGTCAGGTTTGAGCCTTTTATTTAAAATTAATTATTAACTGCACTTATAAATTGAACAAGCTTAAGTATACACATGAAGATTTATTTGAGCTTTTATCTTTTTCCGTCTTATATACAATTTAGTACTATAAGTTCATAAATATCGATATGGCTCTTATGTAGACATCTAAATTTCCTTTAAAAATTTATAATTTTCAAACAACTTACTTTTAATTAATCATCTATTTTAGAATAAAAAAGCGTATGTCTTGATTACTAAGAAGTCCTCACTTTGGTTTGGTGTTGTTCCGTCCTCTCACTTGACCAATATTTAAAATAACGAAATTCATTACCAGTAGCCCTAGGGCTTTTTCAAATTGGGACTATTAAATAACTAGTATCTTAACAACTTATAATCATTTTTATTTATATAATACCATAAACATATTTAATTGAGTTCTGTGATCTTATTCTCAAATAAATTTTTTTAAACATTAACATAAAAGAAGAAAGAGAAACCTTAAAAAATGATTGAAGTAACACAATTAGGTTCCTCCATTCCCTAATTAAGCGGTAAACACTTAATTAAATTACAATTATTTAATTAATCAAGATAAATGACAATTTGATTTACATTAAATATGTAGATATATTAGCTATAAAAGGAATTAATGTATCCATTTTTAAACGTAATAATTAACTAAGTATTTCTTACATGAAAACATCTGACTAGACTCGGAGAACAATTTTTCACAAAAGCTGATTGTTAGAAGAATTTTATTATTTCAAAGGATATAAATGGGTTTAAAAAGTCCCAACTATTAAATACATAAAATGTATTACCCCTTGTTTTTGAAAAAAAATATTATTTTTATAAAATTTTAGAAAAATTTTCAGTGCTAAGAAAAGCAGTATAAATAAAAGCATATTGGGCAATGTAAATTTAATTTCATTGATGTATTTTTTTTATCTATCTGAAGTGTCACAAACCACAAGATAAAAATGTATTTTAAGAAATAAATATATTATAAGCTTTCAAATTTGATGTTAATGATTTTTCACCTCAATTACTTTATGTTCAAAGTTAAAAAGGGTTGTAAATATGATGATGAAATTCAACTATCTTAAAACCTGTGGTTTGTTAACACTCTAAAGGATTTATTGCATAAAATTTACAAACTTCATTGAATTTTATTGGATTGTTTTAGATATCTCGATTTTCATGCACAAATTATCGAGACAGTTTCATTCTTCAAAAAACGTATTAAAATATCTTAAATTATTTAAAGTAATTATTAGAAAAACAACTTAAGATTCTTCAATTTTTATATGCCATTTTTTTCTTCTTTTTCTTCCTCACTACTTACATTTCTTTTTCTTTCTAATTGTTCTAACACCTAAAAAGACCTTCTCAACCTAGTCGAATATCTTAAAACGGTACCAGATAATTCTGCTTCAGTTTTAAAAAAAACCGAACGGAATATTAAGGTAATATTGTAATGAACTAGGTTCCCCGTTCATTTGTGCTCGGAGTTAGAATAAAGATCAGCCATAGTCAGAACAATACTAATTTATTATTCTTTACTAAATATCTACAATCCAGGGTAGGATATGCACATTTAATTAAATTTAGGAAAAAAGCAAAGTAGAAGATATATTTAATAATTGCTACGATTCAATTAACTTACCTTTAGCACTCTTTGATTACTTACGCTCTGAATTACTGTCATTCTTTTATCAGCCATTCGACCTCTCGTCGATATTATTCAATTATAACTTATTCACTCAATTGTCAATCAACAAACATTTAAATATTAAGCTATTACTCATCGAGCCGCTCTCGACTAGCCTTCCATTACTTTGCGCTAATCATTAACTTCTATCATCTAACTTAACCTCTATCGCTTTCTCGAATCTAAAAATTAATGCTTAAATGTAAGCCTTCATTTACATAACTGTTTTGGGGAAAAGTTTTCAATGCAGCAATATTTATAGAAATAGTTTTTTCCAAGAGGATCAGTAGGAGGCTCACTGATAGACCCATTGCAATACATGCAACGTTATATGAATAAAATAGACTTAGTCTCTCTCTATCTCTATATATATCTAATACATACCGAATTAAATTACTTGTAACTAATGCAGACATTTAAGGTTTAGTAAAAGGAGATTTGAAGTTAAGGGGATTTGTAAGGAGGGATACGATTCATGTATGTTTTTTGAATTTTTTCCCCTAAATATTCTCAAATATATTTAGTTTTGTGTAGGTATTTCTACTTTATAGGAGTAGGTATTTTTACTTGGAGTAAGATTCTAAAAGCTCTAATTTATTCCTCTTTTCGAAAAAAGGTTTTAAAATATGTAAAACAATTCAAGCTGCTAGGGTAACGCCATGTTTTTTTTATTATTATTATTTTAAGAAATACAACATTAGTTTTCTCAATGTCAATATGTGATTCTAGAAAGTTTGCCTTATCTATAATCTGACAGTAGATACGTCAGTTGAGGGGTTAAAGGAAATTGAATTGTAGTGAGAAGCACTTCTTGGCTAAATCGATTTCCTCTTATCCATTTTTCCATTTCTTCAAGACCTTGTTAGGCCAATTTAAAAGACAATTTTTTTCAAGTCACTTTCCTAGAAAGCACAAGATTTCGTTTCATCTTAAAGCCGAAATTTAATCAATTCCTCAAAAATCCAACTCTTCACAACACGTGTTGTTTGACAAATACTAACATGCTCCAAAGACAATTTATCGCATTTGAAGGGCATCAGTAAGACACAAGCAATTTTTATGGTTGAGAAATACTTTTATATTTCATAAGCTACATTTTGGAAACTATCACAAGAAATGAAGTACCAGAAAGATGAAAAAAGTATTAAAATAAATGTAAAAACTTAAACTGGCCTTCTTTACTTTCTATAAGTGGCTTTCAAAAATTTAGTCTTTAAAAAGCTAAAAAAATATATGAAATCTTTCACTAAACAAATTAAAGTTTCTTAGTATATAAAATGTAAAACTTGGTTATTCTTAAAAACTTTGGCAAAAAGCCTCTAAATTTTGAGAAAAATTTAACTACTCCTAAATTTTAAATGCATTTGAATTTTTTTTTAATAATGAATGGTCAGATTGAGCTTGAAAAATGCACCACTAGGTAACTGCTATTACTATGAAAGTTTGCATTTTAAAGAACCAAAAAAGTGGTGTTTTTAAATGGAGAAGTACTTGGTCTTAGAAAATATGTAAAATTTTGAAGAAATAATTCAAGTTATATGTTGCAGTCATACGTTGAAAGGAAAATATCAAAAAAAAAGTGTGAAAAGACATTTATCAGCTCAAAAATTTTGAATTTCTATAAATTTCTATGTATTTCAACATATTTATAACACTTTTTTTAATTAGTGAAAGTAACTAAGATATTTCATTTATCAGCTCACAATTACTTTAATAATTATGAGATTGATATAAATTAAATAATAAATGTCACAGCAAATTTACTAATAGTATTATCTATTAGAATTAAACAATTTATTGTACATTAGTCAGTTGTTAGGGAAATACGCGTACACTGTGAAACAAGTTACAAATTAAACTAACAAATATTAATTATTTGCTTGTTTATTGCTTAGAATAACACATTCAAAAGTTTGCGAAATCATTATTTGAAGATAAACTTTCAATTTAATTGGTAAATTAAATGCTAAGTCAATTCAACTTAGGTAAACATATTCTAACGAAGTTTTCCTAGAAACTTTTGCGTCATCCTGTTTTTCAAAGAGAATGAATAATTAGGACAGAAACGTTCTATTTTATATAATTTAATTTACACAAGCAAAACACATTAAATTGTGACTTTAGTTGTTTCATGTGCTTAGAAAGTTTTAATGAACATTTTATATTATAGTTCATGTTTTAGAACACTGCAACAAAAACTAGAATATATTTATGCTTTGTTCTATTGTGGAAAATGAAATCATTGTGGTGATGTATCATTTGAATTTAATTGCATGTTTTAATTTATGTAAATTTGCTTCTTTAAAAAGAAAAGGGAACGCGCGCGTAATTAACTCGATTTTTATAAATCAAAAAAATAAATTGGTGTTTATTTGTATTTTATTTGTTGGAACTTTATTCAGATTTAATTTAGGAATTTATTCTTAGAACTTTATTCAGTATTATTTTTGGAATTTATTCCAGGAACTTTTTATTTAAAATGTTCTTTTATCAGTTATTTTCTTTTCAGCAAATTTTTCACAGTTTTTTTTTAAAAAAAAAGTTTTGCAATCTTTTTGTAAGTGTAGAACATACTTATTCTAGTATTTCTTATTAAACGCTCAGCCAAGACACGATTTTTAACTTGACATTTTGAATAGATATTTCCAAAATATTTGAGTTTTTCAAATCTCTCTTTATCAATGAGAAATGGCTCTTTCATAATTTCTCTCTCACTCTTATGATAATTCATTTTAGAAACATTTTACATATCAAGGGACAGAGTTTTATTTTTACTTTGACTGATGTTGCAAAGAGTGTTGGAAACCCTTATTTTAAGGATAATTATTCTACTTCCCTTATATATAGAACTTTGCATCAAGTGGAAAAGTTGTTCTGTTTGAACAACTTTTGCACTGAAATTTGTTTCTGTCAGGAAAAAATGATCCAAGACTTAATATTGAGCCTTCCATTTGATGGCTGTGCATTAGAAGTGAATATGTAAGGTGAATACAGATGACTTTTTACATTTGGCTAACTGGGTTAACACTTTTTTTCTCTTACTCTGTTTCTCATGGATAAGAAATAAGGAACATGGTTTCACTTTCAAGCATGTTTTACTTTTTTTTCTCCTGTTGTAATAAGAATACGATTTCCTTGAGCTGCTATTTCCTTCTCATCTGTGTTTTGGCATGTGGTTTAGATGTATTACGAAACTCTTTTATGATATATATTTGCAGTTATTCGCTTCACTTGAGAATGCACCCTAGGTGAAGTAATCTGAACTGCAAAACTTGAGAAGTTGACATACCACATTTAAATAAAGTGTAGAATAAAATTTTAGCATTCTGTGTATGAGATTTCAATATTAAAAAATTCTAAGCAACTAAAATTAGGACATAGTTTTTTTCTGTAATATTTTGGTTGTGATAGAATAGCAAAATGTTTGGAAATAAGTTTGACAGTAAGACAAAAATTTTAAAAATATTTATTTTATTATTCGAATCTGAAACTTTGTAATTTCTACTTCTTTCCATAAAATCCGACGTATAACATACACTTTTACCTCGAAAAAGAGGAATGAAATTTACGGGTGAGCATTATATGCCTGGTATAAAAAAGATAGCTTTAAAAATTAAAAAAGTAATTTTAATTTAGAAAAGAAAAAGAAAATTTATCTCAGCAATTCCTACATAGTTTTAGAAATTGAAATTAGTTATCTATCCAATGGGGTGAAAATCTTTAAAAAAACTCTAAGTATAAACTAGTATAACATCAATAATTTGATTTCCTTCTTTAACATCAAGGAATCCTTTTCTCTAACTTTTCTGTCTGAGAGACTTTTCACCAGAAATTTACAAGATTTAGGTTAATATAAGAACAGAAATGAGTTACATCCAAATTAAAACCAAATTTTCACTAAAAATGTTTTATTTAGAAGTTGAATAATCGTATTACTTGAGTTAATTAATTAAGTTCTTAACATCATATGTTTGCTTTAAGCCATTGATTTTTATACCAATCTTTTATGCAGTAAAAATAATAAATATCAACGACGTCCCATATTTTATAACTGTACTAAATAATTATATTTCAAACCTTATGAATTTCGAAAAATTCTCAATTTAAGAATTCATAATACAATTCCTTTAATTTATCAAATTATGAGAACACTGGAATGTGTGAAAGAGATATTATATACATATGCTCTAAATATTTTAAATTATTATAATTATTATAAATTAGTATAATTATTACAAATTAGTATAATTATTACAAACTAGTATAATTATTACAAATTAGTATAATTAACACATATATTATGAATTAGTATGTGCAATTAAAGTTTGGTGCGTTGAACTAAGCATTATTGTTTTGCAAACTTCAAAAATGATCTCTTTGTTTTAAGTATATATTTTGAGTAGAATATTAATACATCAATGTTCTATAAACTTAAAATAAATATTATAAGTATTTGTTCTTTCTTGGATTAAACTTTGTTTGTATTAACTTTTTCAAAAATATCAAGTGTATCTGTCTTTTCATGCAATTGAAAAAAAGCATGTTAGCAAATACGTCAAATAACTTTTTTTCAAAATTTACAGAGTGTATGCAGCATAACACTCTAATTTTACTACATTGATACCTTGCAGTTTTTTCAACATCATAATATAAATTTTGTTTCAAAAGCTTAAAACTTCCTAATTTTGTACTTGATAATACTAGAGATGATTCACTTCTCATTTTTTCCCCAACATATCATCTGTCTTAAAGCTTAGAAACCATTATAGCTTTTCCGGTAGTTGAACTATAAATCTCAGAAAGTTTGGACTTTCTTTAAAGTCGTTATTAAATTTTTCGTGAGTTATATGTCTTACGTGCAGGACGATCGTTTTCAGAGATCTACGTGAGACAACAAAATCTCTTTAAAAAAAAACACCTACAAATACCAAGAGAGTAATTCTTGGGTTTTTGAATTACGGGGGATTGTTTTCACGTCTAGTCTGTTTAAGTGAACAGGGAAAGAAAGATAAAGGTAGCCGAATGTGTTATCGAGCCAGACCAAAAAAAGAGTTTAAGCTAAAAACTTTTGTTTAAAATAGAAACGATAAAAAAAATCCCATTGGTCATTTCACTTTAAAGGATCCTAGAAAGATCTTTTTTTTAAAACCTTGGTTTAATTTTAAGGACGGAAGTAGTAAAATAAAAGATCGATTTTTTTTCTCCATCTCTCATCCGAATAAACTTTTTCATTAATATACTTATTATAAGTATTTAATGTAATAATATTATTTAAAAATTGGAAAAATTCTGGTATTATGTTACAAAGTATGTCATGAAAGTTGTACTCATGAGTTATATCAAAACTTTCATTGTAGTTTTATATGCTAAATTAATAGAAAATGTATCAAATTAGGTTTTAAAATAGTAATTTTGTAATGATGTATTGTTATTTTGATGGTATATAAAAATTAGAAAATTCTAGGATTCGTTTTGTTTGAAGTAATACAATGAAAACTCTGCAAAGCTCTTTTTTTCTGGTATAAGTAAAAACGAGAAAGAAATATGTTACGAATTTCAGACATTTTTTTTACAATTTAATGAGATAATGAGATAACATAAATATGCAAGATAAAATAAAAAATGAATATTGCAAAATTGTTCAACACATGAAATAGGAACCGAGAAATAAATTGAAATTATAAAAATTTATCTTCATTTTCTTTGATCTAGAAAGAGTTTAAATTGTGTTCGTATGAGTTATAAGACAATTAATTTTTTGCTGAATTTTTTCCTATACGAGAGAGTCCATGATTTATGATTGATAAAGACTAAGAAACATTTTACGGGCTCTTTCTAGAATTTAAAACTATAAAACTAAACAAATAACGTTAACTTAAACAAATTGTTTTGACGGAAGCAACCGAATTTCTATTAAAATATAGTTATATAAATTAAGTATTTCAATTTTATTAAATTAAGTGAGTAGAATTTAGAAAATTGCAACTATGGACCTCATCTGATTTATCCAATCATACCAAAATATACATCTATTTATGTTAAGTGATAAACTATAGAGATGAACTGAGACTAGAAACATGCCAAATTGAGCATTTTAATCCAGAAAATTAAATTATCGAAAGAATGGAAATTTGGATAAGAATAAAATAGTCAATATTTCAAAACTATGAAAGGAATTTTAGCTATAATTTAGCCTAAATTAATGTTTCTATATAATTACAAATGACGTTTTTAAGCATTTTATTATGCAGCCTACTTATTTAAATTATTATGCGCTCGTAACTCTTCCATAATAATATACGTGTAGCCATTTTTGTAATAGTTGTTTAACTATGCAAATTGTCAGATACATCAGTGTAATAAATATTTACAAGAGGTAAACTAATAGAGTTCAAATGCACAAAATATTATAGCTGTTTTGAGCTTCTGGCTAATTCAATAAATACTGTAAAACGAAACATTGAATACCTACATAACTATTCCAAGAAAATAGATTGTTAAACATTTTCCACACACACACGCGCATTATAATGTAAAGGCCTGTTCGTGAACACTTCATATGATGGTATACAACGCCGCTGTAAAATGCAAATTATATTTATAGGTCAGATTATATTTTAGTCTTTTGTCCTGCATTCAGAAGCTCAAAAGAATCGTACAGGATCCTCATTTCCCATCAGATGTTATTTGCACAGTCATGATGTATTCGTTAGTGCTGTTTTATACTGAGAGACGATACCGAACTTCCAGTATTGTAATTTTAAAAGTTTAATTTGTTTTTAGAAATAGGTTATAGTTGCTTAGATTTTGAATGTACGGTGAACATTTCTATGATTATTTGAACAGATTTATTGAAATAATATTTAAATTTAATAAGGATTAGTATAAATTTTTAAAACAATTTAGACATTCATGTCCATAAATTAAGATATTCAGAATCACACAGAAAATTAAAACTCAAAAATAAAAAAATAAAAAAAAAAAAAAAAAAAAAAAAAAAAAAAAAAAAAAAAAAAAAAAAAAAAAAAAAAAAAAAAAAAAAAAAAAAAAAAAAAAAAAAAAAAAAAAAAAAAAAAAAAAAAAAAAAAAAAAAAAAAAAAAAAAAAAAAAAAAAAAAAAAAAAAAAAAAAAAAAAAAAAAAAAAAAAAAAAAAAAAAAAAAAAAAAAAAAAAAAAAAAAAAAAAAAAAAAAAAAAAAAAAAAAAAAAAAAAAAAAAAAAAAAAAAAAAAAAAAAAAAAAAAAAAAAAAAAAAAAAACAGAATCACACAGAAATTGAACTCTAAAATAAAAATTTCACCTGTAGAATTATCACACACATCTTGAAGAAGAATATGCAAATTACAGGAGACCACCAGATGGCGCGGATAGTACGTCACAATGACGAGAGTGTAAGAGAGGGGTATATAAGGAATGGTGGCAAAGAAGTAAAATTGTTCACAAGCACTTTAAAAGCCTTTCAGTGCAATAACCGCATATGTATGGCACAAAGGAAGCATTTGGATGATTTTTTACGTGGTAGAATTATTGGACGACTGGAATGTGGATGTACCCAGTTGGAAGTATCGAGGAACTTGGAATCGCCCAGAGTGTCATCTCCAGGCTATGTCAACGATTCCAAGATGATGGTAATGTGAGTAGATGTTACAGCACAGGTCGCACCCGAGTTACAGCGCCGAATGAGGACCGGTATTTGGCAGTTACTGCCAAAAGAAACAGACGGAGCACAGCATCAGAACTGTCTCGTCAGCTCCCTTCAGCTACCTGTACGACAGTTTCAAGGCAGACCGTGTACAGACGCTAAAGGCACATTGGTCTATATGCTCGTAGGCCTGTCAGATGTGTTCCACTTACCGCAACTCATTGTCACCTGCGATTAACCTGGAGTAGAGAGCATGCATTGTGGACACCACAGCATTGGTCTTGTGTGATGTTTTCCGACGAGTCCAGGTTTAGTTTGCAGTCTGATTCTCGCCGGACTTTCATATGGAGAGCGCCAGGTACCTGTTACAACCAAGAGAACACCATTAAACGACACCGTTACGGTGGTGCAGGATGGCTCGTTTGGGAGGAATTATTCTTGGTTCCAGAACTGACCTGCATGTTTAGAGTGTAACGATGACAGGCCACATCTATCGGGATGTCATTCTGGAACAACATATACGTTTGTTTCGGGGTGCCATGGGTGCTGAATTTCTGTTTATGGATGACAACCCCCGTCCTCACCGTGCAAGCATTGTAGACGAATGCCTTCAATCGGAGGATATCACCCGTATGGATTGGCCAGCATTCTCACCGGACTTGAATCCAATAGAGCTTGTGTGGGATATGCTTGGCCGATGAATTGCAGCCCGTCAACCCCCTCTCACCTGTCTACCGGAACTTCGGAGGGCGTTGCTTGATGACTGGTGTAGTATTCCCCAAGATCAGATTGATAATCTGATACTCAGCATGCGTAGGCGTTGTAAGGCCTGTATTGCACCGTCCGGGAGGCATACTCCGTATTAACCATCATACTAACCATGTTATATTGTTTTTTGTAAATAGGTTGTTTTTTTAAATTTGCTCCAGGGAGTAAAAATCGCAATTTTTATTAATTATGTCAAACATATATCATCTTTTTTTGCTCTTTACCTTTTGTTTAATAAATAGACTTTACAAATAAGTCAAATTTGTTTTGCTTCTGTCTCTTTCTTTGGCTGAACTTCATTATCCTTAATTTATGGACATGAGTGTATATATGTATAGGTATTTAATAACAATGATAGGAAAAGACTGAATTTATTTTATTTTTGCATAATTTAGTAAATTACAAAGTTTCCGTGGAAGATCAAAAGGGAAATCGAGTTATTAATTAATATTTTATATATTTTAGAATTTTCCTTCTACAAATTATTCCTTTTACCTTGAAATGAGCCAATATGTATATTGTAACTGTGCTCTTTAATTATATTCAATAAAGTTTAGCATCAACGCAAAAAAATGAAAAATGTATTTAAACGAAATCATTCTATTTATATGATTATGTAACTCAACCAATGCTAATTAGATAAAAAAAATACAGTCTACAATTTGAAACGTTTTTTGGAAGGGAAATGATATTTATATTTCAAAAAAAAATAATTAACATCGATTCAATATTTGAGATATATACTTTATAAGTATAAATGATTATTTTCACCAAATGCAAAATAATTTAAGACAAATCTCTTACAGATATTTACAGGAATACTATCAAGCTATTTAGATGATATGCATGCACTTTTGAATTTAAGAAACAGAATTATCAAAATAATAACACGAAGAATTTCATAGATGATATGAAAACTAAGTTAAAGATATTCAAAACTGTTGTTCTCTTTTCTGCAATTAACTAGTGTATGGATGTCCTTTAAAGCTTAACAAATCTACTCCAAGAAACTTTCTGAATGATGTTTCGACCAATTAGCTTCCATACGTATGAGAATCGAAATTAATATAATGGTATGAGGCGAAGAAATTGCCATCTGTCATCATCTTTTATCGCGCGTTTGAAACTAAATATTTTGAAATCACCTTAGCGTTTCAATTGATAATTATCTCTAGTAAACATATGATTAAAAAAATTAGATTTTCTCTTTTTCCAGATGCACCTTTATTTAATCTATCCCAGTTCTTAAATTAAAATTATTCATTAGCTAAAAAAATTCAAAATAATGCATCATTTATTACACAACAAGTATCTTAAACAAGAGCAAATATTGTTTACTTATGCGCGTTAGATACTTCATTGTCTTCATTAGATACTTCATTGTCTTCAACTGAGGAGGAAAATGTCAAATTCAATAGAAAAACTATAACAAACGAAAAAGGTCCACGTTAAATAAAATATGCATATGCTCATATATTTCACTAGATTACATCATAACTAAATCATATTGCTATAAATTGTTTTATTCAAGCGCATACTGATTTAATATTATTGAAATGATTGATTAAAATTTCTTTTATAATTTGTATCTTAACAATATCACTCTTAATATAAAAATATAGATGAAACGTATTAATGCAATATTTTTATAATTACTAGACATTCCGCTAAATCTTTCTTAGATTATAAATCTTCTTTTTATTCTCAGCTGAGATAAAATTGTTATTTATCTTTCCAAATGTGTGTAAGTTAATATAAAAAGTCCCTCCTACGCATAGATGAAGATAGTTCTTTTAACAAAAAATTGCTATTTAAGTAAAACATAATTCTGTCTTAAAATTCCTTAAAAATTTTTAACCTCCCTGTGTTTTATTATTCACTCTATTTTAATTCATGTTTTGAATTGTAATAAAAATCTTCATAAAAATGTATTCTAAAATTCTATCCTTATTTAAACATCCATCCTCTTTTAAATTAATAAGACAAAGAATTTGTAAAATTCTTTATCACTTATCTTCAGAAAATCAGCCTTTTGAATACATCTCTAGCATGTGCATTTGTCTCTTCTTTTACGAGATATACAATTAGCAGGATTACCTTCAATATAGATTTAAACTTGAAAAAAAACCAGTCTGCCTCTTTTGGTATTAAATATTTTAATTCATGGATAAGCAAATTATTTTTCTGAGCTTTTTAAGCAACAAGGAGTAAATGGGAAAAAAGTGAAATATTATTTTAATGCTAAAAGAGAGATTCTTTTTCAAACAATAACCTTAAAGCTTTTTTATTAATTCCATTTTAATTGCCTACGATTATTACAGAATATAATTAATTCTGTCATAATTTAATTTAGTGTTAAAAAAGAAATATGAGATTACATTGATTTATTCGTGGGATTAGCTTCGGTTAATGAGATAAGTTATTTTAATTTATGCTTAATTTGCTTTGATAATCTTACTTTTTAACCATGCCTTTATTTTATTTTAAAAAAATATATATTTAATTCGGAAACATAAAAGCAGTTTTACTTTTTCAATAAATTAGAAGTACTGTAAGGCAACCTTAAAGACAGAAAAGTTACATTTTTATATAAAAAAAAAAGAATTTTGATAATTATCTCTTTTTTTAATTTTTCAAAAACTTTCATTATATTTTCAGTCAAATGCGAAGCAAAATGGGGAATTATTTACGTTTAGTTTCTCTTTCTTCTTTGTGATACAAATTGATTAATTTTTATGAGCAGTATCATTAAAAAGAAATAGTTTTTGTACAAAGTCTTTTATTATTCAATTCTTACTGTTATACGACACTTGATGCTAATACAGTTTTTCAAATATTTATTCATTAATTACCGGTCTTCGACGCCAACTTAGATTCGTCTGCATTATTGTAATATTGTAACTATTAAAACAATGACCAGATTTGACTTCGAAAACCGGTTTTTCAGCCAAACAAGCCTAACCGGTTGTACATTGTTGCAACATTGTAGACAAATCATGCTCTTTTTTCAATTTCTTCTATTAGTTCACTCTCATCCTATATATATATATATATATATATGTAATGACTCCCTCTAGTATACTTTAAATTAACCCCTTTCAAACACTTTTTAATTATTTAATACAAGACTAATGCGGTAATCTTAATACTTATCTAATCACTCCTGCGTGTTTGCAACCAATCACGACTCCCGTTAGAAAGGAGTCACGCGACCTTCACCACCAGTTTATAAACCCAGAGCGCTGTGTGCTCTCTCTCTCTCTCTCTCTCTCTTTGTTCTATGTCTACTCGCCAAAAATAGGTCCTCGTCGCTGCTGCTTGTTGCTTCTGCTATATGTTTGTGTGCGTCCATTAGTTAAGTATTCTAAATGTACTGAAAATTTATATACCTATGACCATGGATAAAAGAAGATTAAAACCACAGAAGAAGTAACTCTCTTTTATCCAAAAAATAACCATCGAGAAATCTCCATACAACAGAAATAGGCCACGATGCTATATATATTTGAATAAGGCAATTGACTTCAAATCCAATAATACATAGTCCATATAATCTCCATACAAGTAACCAACAAAAATCGGCCGCCTCGACTTTACTACATATATATAAACATATATATATATATATATATATATATACAAGGGGTGATCAAATGAAAAGGTACGAAACGACATAAAAATGAATCAGTTAAATATTTGCATATTCCCCCATGGGAGAATGTAGCGAGACATCTCGCGATGCCATTGGAGGCTTTGACTGGGATCGGATCATGCGCGGGCGCCCGCATGCGCAGGAGAGAGCAAAGACTCTTATAAAAAGTAGCATCCAAATGATGTGGCAGTCCGTATGAGGACAGGATGGCGTTCGCGTTGCAAAATTTGACGATTGAGGAGCAGAGAAGTGTTATCCGATTTCTGACAGCGGAAGGTGAGAAACCGGCAGCTATTCATCGGCGGATGGTGACCGTTTACGGGGAGAAATGTGTCTCTGACAAGTCTGTCAGAAAATGGAGTGCTCGTTTTCGTGCAGGCCGTGAGAGTGTGGGTGATGACCAGAGACCAGGCCAGGCAAACACTGTCTTCACGAGCGATCTCATCGACAAGGTGGACGACCTAGTGAGATGTGATCGGCGTATCACATTGCGAATTTTGGCGCTGAAGTTGGATGTCAGCTATGGAACTGTGTGGACAATTGTTCACGACAGGTTGCGATTTCGGAAGGTGAGTGCCGCTTGGGTTCCGAAGCAACTCCCCGACCAGCAAAAGAAACTGCGTATGGAACTAGCACTGCAACATCTGTTTCGGTATCAGAAAGACCCCACTTTCATGAAGCGGATCGTCACAGGTGATGAGACCTGGTGCCATCACTACGAGCCAGAGACAAAGCGGGACAGCATGCAGTGGAAGCATGCGTCGTCACCTCCCCCTAAAAAGTTCAGAGCCGTGAAGTCAGCAGGCAAGGTGTTGTTCACTGTCTTTTTCGACGTTCAAGGTCCGCTACTTGTGGAATTCCTCGAGCACAGAAAAAGCATTAACTCCGATGTGTACTGTGAGACACTCCGACGCCTACGCAGGTCCATCAAGAACAAAAGACAGGGGCTGCTCATGGAGGGTGTGATTCTGCTCCATGATAACGCGCGTCCACACGTCTCCAGAGTCACACAAATGGAACTGGACAAGTTCAAATGGGAGACGTTGGACCCTCCACCCTACAGTCCGGACATGTCGCCCTGCGATTTCCATGTGTTTGGTCCACTGAAGAAACACCTGAAAGGGAAGCACTTCAACTCGGACGATGTACTCAAGGACACTGTGAAGGACTGGATCTCGTCACAGCCACAGGAATTCTGGGAACAAGGAATCCTGTGGCTTGTTCATCAGGGGGATCGTTGTGCTCAGGCCTATGGTGAATATTTTGAATAAAGTCTACATTTGTACCCCCCCGTGTCGTTTCGTACCTTTTCATTTGATCACCCCTTGTATATATACATATATATATACATATATATACATATATATACATATATATATACATATATATATACATATATATACATATATATACATATATATACATATATATATATATATATATCTTGTTCAAACTTTCAAAGGTTAATAAAATCCTTTCTATTCATCCATTCAAAGTAGAAATTGACTTAATTTTTTTATATATTACTTGTTTTATAATCATGTTCTATTATTCCCATTTATTATTTGAGCATTTTCGTTCAAATAGGTATGTATTCTAAAGCAACTTTAAAGAAGAATAAGAATATCAAAATAACGTGCCTAGATTGTTTAAAAAATTATTTTGAGATGGCCCTATGGGAAATAAATATTAGGAATTTTTTAAAGTATTCAGCGGTATTGTTTAACTTATTTAGATTGCCTTTACTTAATTTTTGAATTAATTTTATACTGAATTAAAGTAAAAGTGTTAAAATATATCTTTAAAAAAAACTTTCGTTTAATAATAAATAATTATTAAACGAATTAAAAAATAATTCGTTTCATATTTTTATTAATGTGTTCACATTTCTTGGATCTTTTATAGACTTGAAAATATTTAACTTTAACCCTTTATCTACCGCAGTAAGTTTCACTGCAGTTTTATTCATGCGATATTTTTTTGAAACACTACATTGAAAATTACAGGATATACATTAACACAATACTCAACTTTGGGGAAAAGTTAACCTGTTAGAGCTAATTAATTAATTAAATATATTCAAGTGTAAAATTAATTTTATACACCGTTCACTTAAAATAAATAGTCAAATCGTTTTCTAAGGTCTTCATTAACATGCAAAAAAATCAGATGCTTATCTTTTGACATTAACTACTTTTTCGGAACAAAAATGACAATCTTCGCAATCCGATAAAAATGTCGGATGAAAACGCGCAATTTCTGCTTTTAAAATTATTCGCCTCCCCCACTGAAATACTCATCATAGAACCCGTGGTGCCATATATCTTGGAAGAGTAGATTTAAAAGAATATTTCTGCTAAGTGTAGTCAGAGTATTTGCAAAAATGGTTATTCTATGTGATTTTAAAGTGAATTTTACTTATAAGTATCGTCGGAAGATAAAGGGTTAAAATAAGCAAGTTAATGAAGTAAAGCAATTCTATTTCGGTCAGTTTGATTAAAATAACTATTTTGTAAAATATCTATGGGAGAGCCGAACAATATTTATTTTAAGAATTAACCTTAATGGTATTTACACTTAACTCTTTTACTGTATAATCAACCAAACAGTCTAGCTTATTTTTTATACTTTATATTCTTCGTATCTCTTCCAGAGTATAATCGGATGATTTAACATATATGTTCGTTGTAAGATCCAATCTGTCTGCTAACTAACAATGGAATATATTTTTTATTAGCATTTTAGTTTTTCTATGTTTCAATTTAGTTGCGTTTTAACATTATAGTTGTTGTTACGAATTACACAAAAGGAATTATAATCATCCTTTGTTCTTAAAATGGTTATTAAATCCAACAAGATGATCCAAGCTAAAAATTCCTACCAAAATAATTTTCATCGGTAATTAACAACGCAGCTTTCCCGACCTGAGGAAACTAATTGCATTATTTGAACACTATGCATGTTCACGCATGTTTTTTTAATTAATTTGTACAATTTTCCTAAAGCTATTAAAATTTTCTGTTTTACAAAGAGAATACCGAATTTTATTTCGAACACAACACTGTCACCGGATTAATATTCAATTATTCCGCTTTTTCGCACTTCTTAAATTTTTACGGAAATGCAACAAATAAATTATTATTTCATTTTTTTTTACTTAAGAATGAACACTACAGCTTCTTATTAAATTTCACCTACATACTCAGAAAGTTAAATGAAACATATTTTTGACGCACTTTCATTATTAATATTCTAATTTACTGTACTGTCAATTATTTCCACTAGAATTAATTTAATCTCTGTTCAACTTTATTTACACTTATATTCATGAGACTCAGATTTTAATTAGAATGACATTGCCTTATTAAAACCAATAATGCAAGGAATTAAAAGGATACAAGGTATGTATTCTAAATTGAAATGCATTGGCGTAAAAGATTCTTCTTCTTTAGCCGGCAGCTAATATTTAAAAAAGGGAATATAAATGTGTGTGTGTGTGTTTCTTTTGTATATGCAGAATTAAGCACTCTGTAAAGATTCATTAAATCTAATACTAATTAAATGTAAGTGGCATTGGGAAAATAATTTGTTTCCTTTTTCAGTTATCTCTTGAATACTAATTTACCGGTCATACCTTAATAGAAATATTTGATGAACTTCATTCGTAATAAGTAATGAATTTGTTTATTGATCTTTTTAAAACTCTTTGCGTATTCACGAATAATTACGGGAATCTAAAGCGTACTTTAAAATAAAACTGATATGTTGTTTATGTGCATCAAAATAAGACTAACATTTTCAAACCGTGCATAAAATTATAAGCGAATTTGCAGGTTAAAAATATGAAATCTTATTACATTCTTATGGTATCCGACTACATGCGACAGCTTTTTTTTAAAAAAAATGGTGGTATGGGGAATTTTTGTTGTTTTTAGAATTGTTTAGAACATTTTAAGGAAAATATGCTAAAATTAAGAAAAGAAAAATAAACAATTATTACTAAAATGGGTAAAAATTTACAAAAATAACATTACGCTGCCAATTCTGTACCAAAAGTTTATGAACAAATTTTTAATTTTTTCAAATATGATGTTTTTCTATGTTATTCATTTTTGAAATGACCTTTAGGATAAGAGATATTTTAATTTTTACAAAAACTAAAGCACTTTATTTTGATTATTATATGAAATTGCTTATGAAACAGTGATTATATTCACATAAGGGACTGTAAATTTTAAATCTGAATGTTAAAACACTTCTACTATTATACAGAATATAAACAAAAATTTCAGTTAATTATTTTCCAAATTTTTTGAGCAGTCACTGTTCTTGTTTGAGCATTTTCAAAAAAACAAACAAAAAAAATTCGAGTAAGATGCATTTTAAAGCATGACATATTGCTTACAGTAACGACATCTGCTTTTACTAAGACACTTGTAGTTTTTGTTCTGGCAAACGGAAAATAATAAACTTGGTATTTTTATAAAGCTAATAAAATTGCCTATAAAACAAAATCATAAAAAAATTTTGAATTTTTGGCAAAAATTCTCAATTTTAGGGTAATCGGATACCTTAAGAGTCCTAAAATCATTTTTACTTCTTTCTTCAATTTAATATTTTCACACGGGTTGAAAAAAAAATCTGTATCGTAATTAATTTTTCATGAAACTTTCCTTTTCCTTAATAAACAATACTTCTTACAAACTGTCTCTCACGTTCTGTTCTAAATATTTATGTCATGGTGCGAAATATTAAATGTTTTTTTTTCTGTCTGTATAAAATGCAAAGTGAAATGTTCAACAGTTTTATTTTGTTAAAATTTAAGTAGTATGAGGATTAATAAACTATTCCAGTGGGGTGTTCTTCCTTAATTGTTGCTCAACGTTTCTTAGCTAAAACGAAATCTTAATTACCGTTTACACTTAATTTTGAGGAAATATTCTTCTGCTAATGAGCATTTTAACTCTATTGTTTTAATTTAGAAAACACTAATTACCAACATAATAAAACAAAAAAGCATTATTCTTAAAAGCTTGTTTACTTTGTTATATCATCATTTGTACTGTAATTAGAGCGTTACAGAGGTAATTAAAATGCATGATATAAATATATAGATATTAATTTGCAATCAAAAGGTGCATATTGCATACTACTGGTATTATTAAAATCCGTCGTGAACTACATATGTTATTAGTATATACCGAAAAAACTGAGAATATTTTTACCTTATTGCGAATCACATATCTTTAAGGAACAAGATTGTATGAGCATTTACAGCTAAGCTCGCCTTCAATGTAAGTTATGGAAATAAATTCTATGGTCCAGTTATACATTCTTTAAAAAAAGAAAATAAGAAGCACTCTAAATTATTTCTCGATTTAGTATATATATATATATATATATATTTGCCCAAATAATTCGACTGGTTTAATTTTTATGTTCTGTTTGCGTCCATTTAGGTCAACTGCACACATTTTTAATAAGCAATTGGTTTTCTATAAAAAGGCTTGCAATGGTAGGGTCTTGTAGTTTTCCCATTGACATTTCCTAAACACTACAATTAACATTACTACGATGCATTCGAAGAGCTGTTAGATTATTACATGGAATAAAATTAGAATACATTAAATACAGTGGTTATATAAAATAATGAGATACCTCTTGATCCAAATGGACATAATGGTGAAAATATTGCCAGGAATACCGTCGCAAGATACTCATTGGTGAAGTAATATATAGTAATTTCACAAGAGCAGATAAGGACTCTCTACCGTTGTTGACAGGTTTATCTTTGTGGTGCTGTTGGAAATTCTAGCCACTGTGCTTGCGATTACCTCCCGACACGGTAGATTTAAAATGCGCAACAATGGTTTACATATGTAACAAATAATAAAAGGACTATACATATTTTAACGGACGGAATTAAAATTTCACAGAGGATATCAGATGGGATCATGAAAACAAATAATTAGCCACGGTCTATCCTCATTGCAATAGCTAATAATTCTTGAATTACCTAATTATTGGAAAATACATTTTTCTTACTCTGGAAGCCTTTCTCAAGAATTTGAAAGAACATCACAAACTTTCTATGGTGAGTGAGATTTTATTTTATTTTTTATTAACTAAGCCACGCAAGGACTGTTGGCAACGAACCTCCTAATTTTTAACTTTAGTCAATTGACAAGGACTACATCTGAGCTGACACACCAATCTCCAACTTCCACATCAAATGCCAATGTGAGGACTTTGAGAAACGGTAAATTTCACATTTATTAGCTCCTCTACAAAGCGGGTCTTCAGAGGCACAACAACTCGAAATCATGACTGACCAACCCCGAGTTTGTGACCATGACCACTAGGCTACCATGGTCTCTTATAGTGAGGGAGGATCTCTTAGTTAGTATGATATTGGTATAAGGACGCGTCTATTCGACGCAAACACACTAAAATGAGGGTTGGCCAAATGAAAAATGGACATATGCAATTGCGTCAGAATGAGTATAGCTATAGCAGAGCCACAAACAGGGATACAAAGGACAGTTAAAAGTGTACACCGCAAACAATATTTAACACTGAAACCTGTTAGTGGTAATGGAAATTAGTTGAAAAGGAAGTCGTACCAAATAAGGATGCGTCCAGATCGGAACAACGTTGGATAGTAAGGTTTCTGATTGTAGGAGCTGAGTTTAATACAGACATCTATTGACGAATAGTGGCTGTCTATAGTCAGCACTATTGAGGTCGAACGTCTTGGGACAGTGGGTGTAAACGTTTTCGAGAAGGGTAGTAAACGCGTGAAATCAGATCTCCATAACAATGTCCACCCTCCCATCCCACGTGAAACCAAGAAAAATTTTAAAAAATTTCTTTGGACAATGTTAGACCGCCCAACGTACAGTTCAGACTTGTCACCTCGTGACTTCTAGGCCAATTTAGTCATTTTTTGTTTCCATTTGTACGATGAAGTGAAGGAATCAGCGCAAGACTTCTTCAAAAATCGACCACATTCTTTCTAGAATGGAAATATAGACTTGTTGCCGAAACGATGGGAATTGTGTTAAAAGCCCCAGGATGATTTCTTTTGGTTCATAATAAAATAATTTTTTTATTGAATCTGTCCACTTTTTATTTGAGTAATTCTTATAGACTCATGTCCATAAATTAAGGATAATGAAGTTCAGGCAAAGAAAGAGACAGAAGCAAAACAAATTTGACAAGTCTATTTATTAAACAAAAGGTAAAGACCAAAAAAGATGCTATTTGTTTGACATAATTAATAAAAATTTCGATTTTTACTCAATGGAGCAAATTTCAAAAAAATAACCTATTTACAAAAAACAGTATAACATGGTTAGTATGATGGTTAATACGGAGTATGTCTTCCAGACGGTGCAATGCAGGCCTTACAACGCCTACGCATGCTGAGTATTAAATTATCAATCTGATCTTGCAGAATATTACACCACTCATCAAGCAATGCCCTCCAAAGTTCCAGTAGACAGGTGGGAGGAGGTTGATGGGCTGAAATTCGTCGGCCAAGCATATCCCACACATGCTCTATTGGATTCAAGTCTGGTGAGTATGCTGGCCAATCCATACGGGTGATATCCTCCAATTGAAGGCATTCGTCTACAATGTTTGCACGGTGAGTACGGGCGTTGTCATCCATAAACAGAAATTCAGCACCCATGGCGCCCCGAAACAAACGTGCATGTTGTTCCAGAATGACATCCCGATAGATGTGGTCTGTCATCGTTTCACTCTGAACATGCAGGTCAGTTCTGGAACCAAGAATAATTCCTCCCCAAACAAGCCATCCTGCACCACCGTAACGGTGTCGTTCAATGGTGTTCTCTTGGTTGTAACAGGTACCTGGCGCTCTCCATATGAAAGTCCGGCGAGAATCAGACTGCAAACTAAACCTGTACTCGTCGGAAAACATCACACAAGACCAATGCTGTGGTGTCCACAATGCATGCTCTCTACTCCAGGTTAATCGCAGGTGACAATGAGTTGCGGTAAGTGGAACACATCTGACAGGCCTACGAGCATATAGACCAATGTGCCTTTAGCGTCTGTACACGGTCTGCCTTGAAACTGTCGTACAGGTAGCTGAAGGGAGCTGACGAGACAGTTCTGATGCTGTGCTCCGTCTGTTTCTTTTGGCAGTAACTGCCAAATACCGGTCCTCATTCGGCGCTGTAACTCGGGTGCGACCTGTGCTGTAACATCTACTCACATTACCATCATCTTGGAATCGTTGACATAGCCTGGAGATGACACTCTGGGCGATTCCAAGTTCCTCGGATACTTCCAACTGGGTACATCCACATTCCAGTCGTCCAATAATTCTACCACGTAAAAAATCATCCAAATGCTTCCTTTGTGCCATACATATGCGGTTATTGCACTGAAAGGCTTTTAAAGTGCTTGTGAACAATTTTACTTCTTTGCCACCATTCCTTATATACCCCTCTCTTACACTCTCGTCATTGTGACGTACTATCCGCGCCATCTGGTGGTTTCCTGTAATTTGCATATTCTTCTTCAAGATGTGTGTGATAATTCTACAGGTGAAATTTTTATTTTAGAGTTCAATTTCTGTGTGATTCTGAATTATCCTTAATTTATGGACATGAGTGTAATTAAAACATATTTTTCACAATTACAGGAATAATATAGCATGCACAACTTAAATCTTAATTTCTTGCAAATATCAAACACAAGATTTCGAAATGTAAACCCTTACCTGGAAGCTATCAAAATACAAATAATCCCAGGCTGTTTTTACTTATGTAAAAAGAAATTATCTTTTCAAGAAAGAAAATACCCCCTAAATTTAATCCTCTTCCGAAAATAATTTATCTTCTAAACGATGAAACTAAATTACTGTCTTTTTCGTTTACACAACAATACATATACATATATGTATCATAGACACATAACTCTCCCACTCTCACTCTCTCAAGTAAATTTAATTGTATTACTCAAGAAACTTCCGATACATATATAATTGAATTACTATTTAAAAAGCTAACTTGAGAATGCTTTTCCGGTTTTTTTTAATGTAAAATTAAGTAAAGGGAAAAAAAACATTTTCTTGAACAACATTTTTTTCAAACTATTAAGAAATTCCAGAAAGCTCAGAACTCGAAAGTTTTGTGCCCCAAAATGCACTGTGTTATTTTATACTCAGAGGATTCTTCCAAAAGTAGATTTAGAATTCATATATGAAAAAAACAAGGAGAGAACAAAAAAAATTTATACAAAAAATTATTCTAATCCAGAAGTGAAATACCGCAGGACATTCAGTTCTAAGAACCAGCATTCATATTTAAGGAATTGATCAAGAATATCATGCAACCAACATAAAAAAATCGTTTGGAATTTCAAATATATGTTGATAAGAGCTGAAATTTTTAAAACTTGAATTCATATTCCGAGCTTCAAAATTGCAACAAGCTTTAGTAGATAAAACAAAAAAAAAATGCGCATAGGTATTCATCATTTTAAAATTAAAGTCGTAACAGAACTAACTTTTGATAAAAGAATATACTATATATTTGTTTCAAAATCAACTCACAACACATTGAAATATATTACTCAAAAACAACTTTTTTCATTCTTATTATAAGAAAAAAAACTTACTTTATCTTAAGGGATTTTATGTGATTAAAGAATATATATAAATATTTTATTCTTTTATGTTATGACCAATTTTATAAAAATGATGAATTGAAAAGCAAATATATTCTATTTCAATTTTTTCTTAACTAATAGAAATCTGTATCTCCTTTTTTCATTCTCTTTCCTTTTGCATTCTCTTTCCTTTTCCTTTTGCCTATAATTTATTGAATTAACTAAAATTCTTTTTCCCATAATTTATGAGACTTTTTTAAATGTTTTTATGTTTTTAAAACTAAAGAATTATTTTTTTAATGCTTCTAAAATTTTGTAAAAATATTTATGACTATAAAAATAATATGGAGTAGTGATATGAAAATGTGTGCGTGCGTGTGATTGTAAATGCTCACTCTCATTATTAATAAAATATAAGCATTGTTTCATTTTTTTAAAAATAGCAAGACTTTGTATTTTCCTTCTTTTTAATAAATAGTAAAGCTTTTATTTTGTCAGCGAATTAAATTTGTAAATGTGCTCAGCGTTTTATGTTAGAAAAAAGTCAGAAGAGATTCTTATGGAAATACTTTTAAGTAAAATAAAATTTCAATTAAATAAATATTTAAGTAAAAAAATACCTAATCTTTTTTTTTTTGTTTCTGAAAGTGGAAAAGAAAACATAATCACTGTCTTGGTTGAATCAAATAATAGTAAAACTTAGTTAAAATTAGAATAATAAGAACAATATCAATTTTATTTAACTTTGTAAAATACACAGTTATTTTTAAGTCTTGCATGTGGCAATATTTTGGCAGATAAATATGAATGAATTTTTAATTATTCATTTTCAATATAGTTAAAATGTAACAATATTATTTAAAAATAGCCAACAAAAGCTAACAATCTTAAGTAAATGTTCATTGCATATGAGTAAAGGTACATTTTTTGTTTTTATATTATGAGATGAATTATAAGTAATGACAAGTTCATAACAATTAATATTAATTATTATGAATCAATCTCATAAGAATGAATGTATCCAAATTAAGTATTAAAATGATTATTTAAGATAAATGTAAGAAAATACTTTTATAACATAAAGTAAAAAAAAAAATTAAAATTAATTAACTAAAAGTAAAATAAAAATTAAGACATGTAAAAAATTGTTAATAACTTTATGCTGATCATGATACACACATACACATACACACAAACAAATTCATCTCCCACTTGTAGAGAAATTTTGATTATATATATATATATATATATATATATATATATATATATATATATATATAATACGACAAAAAATTATACAACCAACAAAGCTAAGTGATAGAAACTAGATTCTAAGAAGCATAACCAGAAAATAAATGGTGGAAATAAATATTGTACTAGATATGAATAAAAATATTTGTAACAGGAAACAGAGTTAGAACTTTTAAAATGGAAGAGACTAAAAAAGTCATTGGACTAAAATGGAGGCCTTTTATGATTTCTAAAGCTGTCGCTGAATCAGGGCCAGTGAAATTAGGGTTAAGTATACTTTATGCATCCACCGTCCCCGCACAGCAGAGATTTTCGTCATAATAGAAAAAACAGAGCCATGTTGAAAAGTTGGGACTATGTATTTTGCACCAGACAGTAAAATAAAATTAAAGTATGAAATGAAAGGTTTTTTCAAAGAGATGAATATAAAACATAATTTTTTAAGGAAAAACTAAGCAAAACCTTACTTGTAAGAATACTAACCAATGAGAAATAAAGACAATGCATCTTAGTCAAACTACGCGCAAAAGGACTTGTTAATAGTGAAGCGTTAACATATAAATAAAAAGTAGTGACGCCACCTTGATTGTTTTATTGTGATTAAACATAAGCAAACGATATCATATTGAAATTAATAAATAAAATAGAAGGAGATAAAATAATATAGAAATACATTTAAAAATTAAAAAGTAAGAAACAGAAAGAGTTAAGATAACATATAAATATATTTAAAAATGAATTCACTTGGATAGTTGTAATCCAAACAATTATTGCAAAACTGGTTATAATTACTTTGTTTTAAATCATTATCAGTAACTAAATCATTTTTTCTTTTTATAAAATTTAAGATAATATTTCTAAAAATAGATAGGTGTAGGTTACTACACCAGAATTGTATTTTTATAATGTTAAAATTAAAAGAGTATCTTACATAAAAAATATTACTTATTTGGAAATTATATTCTTAACATTTAATTGAAATTCTAAAAAGTTTGCTGACTTATTATTGTAATAAGTTTTTAATAATTTCAAATATTCTCAATAATAATTAAAACTAGGAACATAATCTACTATATTACTAAAGATAATTAAGTCATCTATGTATCTAAAAAAGTATTAAGATTCGAAACTAATACTATCATATTCATAAAAGTGCAAATAAATATTGGCTAAACAGTTCCTTGCAGGCCCTCTTTGTAGAAGACCTTTAATTTGCTGATAATTAGAATTATTATGAAAAATATAATTTTCATTTAGTACTAGTTGAATATTAGAAAGATATTTATCATAGTTTATTAATTTTTTCATGGCATATTTGGTATAGGTTATTTTGAGAATTTTAATCATGTCTCCTAAATCTATTTAGTTAAATAAATCTTCAAGGCCATAGGTATGAATCGAGATAATTTTTTTTACCTTGCATATACTAAATAATATCTTTTCTATTCTTAACAATAATAGAATTATCAATATTGTCTAATGTTGATTGAATAATATTTTGTAGCTTCTTACCCGAATGTGTAATATAAGTTTTAAAGCCATTAGTTATAGTTCTATATATATATATATATATATATACATATAGTATAATAAAATAAAAATAAAAAGGGGGAATATCCTTCAAAACAAAGAATGTATAAATGTCAGATATGGTGACGAAGAACAATAAACCAAAATATATGTAAACATATAAAAAGTCAATTGACCAAAAGGGAAAACTATTATGTTTTCTAGAGCTGACTTAGGGTGGTGAAGTAGGATTAAGCTTGCTTTATATATATCTATATATATTATTGAAAAAAGAACATTGTGAAGTGGGAAGGCAAAACAAACGCATTCAGTAAAAGATCTGCCATCAAATAAAGCTTGAATCAACATTGAAGTAGCACCATAGTAAAAAGTTATATAAAGAGGAAATATTATTGAAAAAAGCACTTGTATATAAAATAAAATAAAAATAAATAAAGAAATTACACTAAGAAAATTTATTCGGGACATTCACTTACGTCTAAAAATGTATCTATTTTTTCAATAAAAAATTGCAACTGAAAATTCAAAAACGGGCTTTAATTTTTTTAGTCAACCATTTATATTGAAATAAAAATCAAGCTTTAATAAACTATTTAAACTGTTAAATTAGGTGGTATTTGCTCGCGATATTCGAGTTTCTTAACTACGATTGTCCTTTTGAAAATTAACTTACTCACATTTCAAATTTTCCAACGAAACGTGTTTGCTTCGAACATTGTAGGAACATTTCCTTATTCAAGTTTATAGCAGAAATATTAGTAGCAAAATCTTTAATATATCCATACAAGAGCTTTATAAATTTATAACACCGATGCCATAAAATCTCGCCCAAGAATACTTAAAACTAAGTTTAAACTTGATTACAAATTTTACATGAAGTTCTGCCATTCATAAAATGCACTACAGATCAATATAATTAAAACATAATGTCAAATTCTAATACAATATTAATTTTCTCTAAGAGGAAGAAATTACTCCTTTTTTTCTTTAATAATTTACAAAATCTCTCAGAACGGTGTCCAGAAAAGTTTTAATGTTTCAAAACGAAGAAGTGCTTATCAGGTAAATAATGGATGATTGAAAGACGCAGTTGTTAGAAATGAGCTTTTTAATGAGAGAAGTACTCGATCTCTCACATTCCTTCAGCTGTTGGAAATAAAGATGTTTCTGTCGAAGATCAAGTATTTTCCAATATTTTGTTCCTAACTAAGATATGAAATTAAATTCCAAGAAAGTTCTGATAGTGCGAAGATGTTTATGAATGTAGATTATTTAGGGGAAAGTTATTCTCTCTTGAAGCAGCAATTTTTAATAAAGGCTTGGTATATGTATGCATACATATAGCTACTGATTTCACCAACACGACTGCATTGTTCATACTACCCCCCCCCCAATGGCTCATAATTAATCTTAGTCTCAGAGTATTCATTAAATTATCTCGAATACCATGCTCATTATATGCAAATACAGCTTATTAAAGTTAATTTAAATGTTTCAATTCTTTAGTTGCCGATCATTTTTCACATAGTGGCCACTGAACCTTTGCGAAAATTTTTAAAAAAGTAGTTGCCCCTAATATTGCCTCTAAATATTAATTTATCTTCCTTTACAGAAAAATGGTTAATTCTTAAGTGATAACACAAAGTAAACAAATTGTAATGTAAACAAACTAGTTATTAATGTAATTTAAAAAATATTAAGGTGCAATAAAACGTAAAATATTAAATAAAAATTCCTATAAATGAATGAAATTAATATCTATATATGTATATATAATATATAGCTATAATTAACATGGATACCCTATTAATTTTAATTACAATTACATTTTTAAATGGTTTAAGTTAAATGGCAAATTTTAATGATATTTGCTCTAGGTTTCAAATTTTTACCTATATTTTATATTTTTCATCTATAATGGCATTCATTCATCCCATTAATGTTAAATATACAGTTACTCAATCATCTACACAAAGTTACAGAATGGCGCTACAAGTTTATAATAAAATTAAATATATTTTATTTTTTTATATTAGAAATTCTATGTATGATTGGGGCCATTCCAACAAATTTCCTATAAATATTTTAGGTTTTAAGAGTATGTAGATAGACTTACTTATATTTGACCTTACTTTTATCAATTTTTACTTTTATGGGATGCTACCCTTAGTTCATTTTGTAATGGAAGAAAATATTAGCATGGTGATGTGTTGAAGTGGTAAGTTGACTCAGCTTAACAGTATTTCAAACAAATATTTTAACACTATATTAGTTTGTAGTTTATTAATTTTTCCTGTTATATTTTATTTAATTAACATTACTGTATATTATTTTCTAACATAACTGCATATTTCCAGTATTTTCTCTTTTACCTATAGCCCAGTAACGTAGGTAAATTACAGGTGAAGGTTGGCTGACCAAAAAATATTGTTTAAACCTGCATTCTTGCATTCTTAGTTCTTAAGGTCCAGAGTTTGCTATCGTACTACTGTGGCTAAAGTTTCTTACTAATTTTTCTAGTTCGGACTATAACAAATTACATATATATATATATATATATATATATATATATATAGTCAAAATTTCTCTACAAGAGAGAGATGAATAAATATGATCAAACTGAAAAGAATTGAAACTGCAAGATAATAAAATGATAATATAAAAAATTAAAATAATAGAGTTAAATATAAAAAAATTTAAAAGCATGGATGCTACAGTATCATAAACATTGCTGACTTAGGGCAGCTTATATATAAAATAATTTACATAAAAGTGGGGTTGAACATGTTTTGTGGCCAGCCAACCTTCCCCTTTTCTGTTAATAATACTGAGCAAAATCCTATTGAAAATAATGGATAGAAAATAAATCCATTATGAGAAAAACGTAACTTACCTTAAAATTGCATTCAAAAACGCGGAGCCCGCACTAAATCTGATTACAATTAACAAGTTATTGCTAGAATCTGGACCCAAATGCCAATTTAAAGGATAGAAATGGCTGAATAGTAGCACTTAGCAAAAGTATGAAAAGAATAGAAATAATAAATTTAGAATGGTAAACATACTACACTCATGTCCATAAAATAAGAATAATTCAGAATCACACAGAAATTGAACTCTAAAAATAAAAATTTCACCTGTAGAATTATCACACACATCTTGAAGAAGAATATGCAAATTACAGGAAACCACCAGATGGCGCGGATAGTACGTCACAATGACGAGAGTGTAAGAGAGGGGTATATAAGGAATGGAGGCAAAGAAGTAAAATTGTTCACAAGCGCTTTAAAAGCCTTTCAGTGCAATAACCGCATAGTTATGAAACAAAGGAAGCATTTGGATGATTTTTTACGTGGTAGAATTATCGGACGACTGGAATGTGGACGTACCCAGCTGGAATTTTCCGAGGAACTTGGAATCGCACAGAGTGTCATCTCCCGGCTTTGGCAACGATTCCAAGATAATGGTAATGTGAGTAGATGTTACAGCACAGGTCGGCCCCAAGTTACAACGCCGAATGAGGACCGGTATTTGGCAGTTACTGCCAAAAGAAACAGACGGAGCACAGCATCAGACCTGTCTCGTCAGTTCTCTTCAGCTACCGGTACGACAATTTTAAGGCAGACCGTGTACAGACGCTTAGGGCACATTGGTCTCTATACTCGTAGGCCTGTCAGATGTGTTTCCCTTACCGCAACTCACTGTCGCCTGCGATTAACCTGGAGTAGAGAGCATGCATTGTGGACACCACAACAGTGGTCTTGTGTGATGTTTTCCGAAGAGTCAAGGTTTAGTTTGCAGTCTGATTCTCGCCGGACTTTCATATGGAGAGTGCCAGTTACCCGTTACCACCAAGAGAATACCATTGAACAACACCGTTATGGTGGTGCAGGATGGCTCGTTTGGGGAGGAATTATTCTAGGTTCCAGAACTGACCTGCATATTCAGAGTGTAACGATGACAGGCCACATCTATCGGGATGTCATTCTGGAACAACATGTACGTTTGTTTCGGGGCGCCATGGATGCTGAATTTCTGTTTATGGATGACAACGCCCGTCCTCACCATGCAAACATTGTAGAGGAATGCCTTCAATCGGAGGATATCACCTGTATGGATTGGCCAGCATATTTACCGGACTTGAATCCAATAGAGCATGTGTGGGATAAGCTTGGCCGACGAATTGCAGCCCGTCAACCCCCTCCCACCTGTCTACCGGAACTTCGGAGGGCATTGCTTGATGAGTGGCGTAATATTTCCCTAGATCAGATTGATAATTTGATACTCAGCTTGCGTAGGCGTTGTAAGGCCTGTATTGCACCGTCCGGGAGGCATACTCCACATTAACCATCATACTAACCATGTTATACTGTTTTTTGTAAATAGGTTATTTTTTGAAATTTGCTCCAGGGATTAAAAATCGCAATTTTTATTAATTATGTCAAACATATAGCATCTTTTTTGCTCTTTATCTTTTGTTTAATAAATAGAATTTACAAATAAGTGAAATTTGTTTTGCTTCTTTCTCTTTCTTTGCCTGAACTTCATTATTCTTAATTTATGGACATGAGTGTACCATTGTCTTATATATATAAATATATATATATTTATATATATATATATATACATATATACATATATACATATATATACATATATACATATATATATATATAAATATATATATGCATATATATATATACATATATATATACATACATATATACATATATATATATATATACTTGCCATTACCCTCCCATTTCGCTGGGTATTTCATGATGTTTTATAAATATATCTGTTTATATATATAAAATAATGATATCTATGTCCTAGCATTAAGAATTCTATGGTATTGAAAAATATACTTATACCTGCAACTCTCGCCTCTTGATAAAAAAAAAAGGACAGAACTACTAATTTGTATTATCTAATATTCTCTAAAATTGAGTATAGAATGATGTTTACACTTTCGTAACCCTATAGCAAAGTGGATTTCCGCAAAACAAATTTTAGTTGTATCTCTACTCCATAAAATAAACATGGAAGTGAAATTTCAAATCTAAATCTAATAGGGTAAAAAAAAAAAATTTACTATCAATAACCCCCCCCCCCACCACCACCACCACCACTTCCTAATTCAGTTGAAAGTCGTTCTCCCAAAAACCGTTCTTTGCGGATTTAAATTCAACAACAAAAAAAAAAAAAAATGTAAACCAAATTCCATTAATATAGTTCTTGTAGTTCGAAAAAAGAAATTTTTTGTCAACACGCTCCAGTAACCCCTTGCTCCCCCAGGAGTTGATTCCTTTCAAATGCATTCTTAATGGATCCCTATTCAACAAAAGGAACATGCTTAACAAATTTCAAGTACATAGGTCTAACAATTCTAAAACAGGATTTTTTCCCTCTAACTCCCCTTCACCCTTTGCAACCCTCGTTGGGTGTCGATTTTTGTTTTACTCTTTGTTTGACGAACTCTATTCCATGAAAGGAACATGCCTACCAATTTCCTAGCAGGTAGACCGAATAGTTTAAAAACGGAAATATTTATCTATTACGCCCCTTAATCCCCCGAAATGAAATTTGGGGGTTAATTTTCGCGATACCCATTTTACAGCGGATCTGTACTCAACGAAAGGAATATGCTTACCGAATTTCAAGACTGTACGTCTAATAGTTTAAAAATGGGAATAATTATCTATAAACCCCCTTGAGCCCCCGCAACACCACTTGGGGGTTTGTTTTCCCAAAACCCTTTTTGTAGCGGATCTCTACTCTATGAAAATAATCTGCTTACCGAATTTGAAGACTGCGAGTCTAAGCGCCCCTTGAGACCCCGCTACGCCACCTGGGGGGGGGGTGATTTTCTCAAAACACATTATATATTAGATCTTTACTCCATAAAAGGACTCTGTTTATCATATTTAAAGACTGTGCTTCCAGGAGTTTAAAAATGGAAAAGTAGTTATCTATAACGCCCCTTAAAGCCCTTAACGCCACTTGGGGGTCTATTTTCACGAAACCCATTTTGTGGCGTATCTCTACACTATGAGAGGAACCTGCTTACAAAATTTCAAGACTGTGCGTCTAAAAGTTTAAAAATCGGAATAATTATTTATATCTCCCCTTAACCCCCCTCAACACCCTTTGGGATTCAATTTCCCAAAACCCATTTTGTCGCGGATATTAACTCCATGAAAGAACTAAGCCTACCAATTTTCAAGCTGGTAGGTCAAGTATTTATCTTTTACGCCCCTTATTCCCCCTCAACACCCCTTGGGTTACTATTTTCCCAAAACCCATTTTGTAGCGGATCTCTACTCTATGAAAAGAATCTGCTTACCCAATTTCAAGATTGTACGGTGAGTAGTGTAAAAATAGAAACAATTATTTATAACACCCCTTAACACCCCCGTAACGCCCTTTGCGGTTCGAATTTCGCAAAAAATCCGTTCTTAGCTGATCTCTACTCTATAAAAGGAACATGTCTACCAAATTTCAAGTCTGTAGGATGAACAGTTTCGGAGATATCGTGATTAGTCAGTCAGTCAGTGAGTCAGTCGCTTTTCTCCTTTATATATATAGAAGATATATAGGACAAAAGACAGTAAATATCAAAATTAAACGTATAGTTTTAAAAACCCAACTCTTTGCCTATAGATATATTTATAATATATTGCTTAATATCCAAGTTATCTGATCCACGTAACCAGATTTTTAACAATTTTTCGTGTTTACTATACAAAATAAGAATCGTTAGAATACTTTATGGTAAAACATAATAATATTAGCAGTAGAAAAACTCACATAATTAATAATTCATCAAGCTCAATGTTTTACTACCTCTTCTGACATTGTTTCTATTACAACAAAAACTACCTTCATAGAAACTATTCGAAAACATTAATATAACAGTATTCGATCATTCATTGCTTTTATATACGCTTGAGTAAATTTACAAGATAAAATGGTTTGGTGTAGCAATTTTGTAACAAAAAATATATTTACTGCGGAATGTGAAATATTTTACTGAATGGTTTTGAGGATGTTATAGAGTATTTCATAAAACATTTCAAACTATTCTTTATAGTATTATACAGAAATGTAATTTTTCTATGAGCAATTTTTTTAGTAAATTTAAAAAGAATGCCTTGATTTTTATTAGGAATATGACACTTTTAATTTTACGTCTTTCTGAAGTGTTTCTTTTCTCAGAAAATGATTTTGTTTCCAAATTATTTTTTTAATCGATTGTATCAGATAGAGATCAAGTATTTAAATGTTTCTATTTTATCAATTATAGCTTGATTTTTTAAAAAATATTTCATCTATATTTGTATTCTAAATTTTGTATTTACATTTAAATATAACTGACTAAATATTATTTTACATATAATAGTTCATATATCACTTACGAAAAATATCTTATTACTTCATGTATATTATATTGTACCAGAAATTTGATGAAATTAATTTTTGCTACGAAGAAAATTTAGGAAATTAAAAGTTACTTTAGAAATTTGAAATAATTTTCTGTATGCAGTATGTACTTGCGTGTTTTACCTTTTTAGATATAAGTTCTTGCCCTATTACTTCATTAGCATATAAAATTTTGCTTAAACTTTGTGGTTGTTCATAGTGAAAAAAAATTTAAAATGCAATTAAAAATTCAAATTCAAATTATTGTTTTAATTTATTAAATTCCTAAGTTCTAAAACATAATAAAGAGATGAAAGATTTTTCCTTAAAAATATATCCAGGAAAAGTCATTATTTTTTAAATCAAGATTATAACTTTTTCATTATTTAATGTAACTCTGCTTTCAGAAATTTTATCTTCTTGCTACATATTTAATCGTTTCTTTTTTCTTGTTGTGTGGATTGTTTTATAAAAAAATATTTCTTCTATTTTATGAATTTTTATACAAATTATGTGCTTTATATACATAAAAACTAATTTATGTAATGATATTAAATTAATCGAAAGCAAGTAGAAATCTTTTACTCTATATGAAGCTAAGAAATTCTTTAATCGCTAATAATCATGCAAATAATGTTCAGCATATATTTTTATGAAAAGATTATGCAAAATATTAATTCATTTTTCTTATGCGGCAAAGCGCTAAGTGTATATCTGCAAATATTGACACAGTTCTTAGCCAAAATTTTGAATGAGTGAGTGAGTGAGAGTGAGAGAATATTAACGTCGCACTGATTAGCAACACGAGGGCTTTTGGCGACGGTCCACCCAAAATTTTGAAACCTGATTTTTTAACAAACCTTAGTAAGATCTTGATTTACTTGAGTAAACGTAATCGATGTTTCGTAAAAATTAAGTTGAAATCGAAGCAACATGTGGACTATTGGCAACGGACCTGAAACACGGTAAAGTGAAAAAAGTATCTAAGCTGCCCTCCTCCTCATATTACTGCCCTGATTTTCCTACCAGGACAATGTTAGGACTTTGAACCCGAAAGATTTAATGCATATCATTCCCACTAAACATAAGTATTTAAGGATAGATATTCATCGACTAACTGAGCCTAAGTAATCTGTATGGTATTGTTTATTACTATGACTCGAGCCAGCTACTTTAAAGCTACGAATGCTTGTCTCACCAAACCACAGTGATTCTAAGAAACTTTTTCCTTATAGAAGTAAAATTGATGAAGACTTTCCTTTAAAATATTATTATTTTTGAACACATGAGATACAAGAAAACCTCAATCATTAAAGAAAATTATTCCGTAATTATAAACCAAGGAAAAATTTATTTCTTAATAAACTTAGTGCATAGTAGCAGAACACAACATTTTTTTATGAATTTAATATTCTTATAACAGAATAGATCATGTACGTAATTATTTGTATGAATATGTAACACAAGAAAACATTTAACAGCAATTTAGATAAAAAAAATGAAGTCATTTTATTCACAAGTTCTTCCTAAAATCTTCTTGCTATGATGAAATGTATACAATATCAGCACAATCTTCATGAGAGTTTAAAAAAAAGAAAAAAAAATGTTTATTTTATAGTAGCAGAAACATTTTAACTATTTTAATAATTACTAGGAGAATGGGGTACTTTTTTCACCCCCAACAAACTTCTTAATTGGGGAAGTATAAAATGTAATTCTTTTTTTTTTAAATTTCTGAATCGAGGCGTTTCTTTGGAATATTAAACTAGCTAGTTTTTTTAGCTTGTTTACTTCAGCTTTCATATAGTACAGCCAAGAGAATAGTGTACTTAAAAGAAAATTTCTTAAAAGAAACTTAATTTACCACCAGTGTAGGAACAGATACAAACTACCTAGAAAATCGTTTTTTTTTTATCTAAAGATATACATGATGATACAGGAAATTGCAAAACAACCTCAAATTTTAAACATATCTCTACACAGGTTTGTTAAAATTTTCAATGGATTAGCCACTAAAAAATTAATAAACAAGTAACTATATCGTGTTATTTGTTAACAAACCGAAAGGACAAAATGTCAAAAAAAATTTTTATCAGGAACATAAATTAATCGCAAACAACGCATGGATACATTAAAATAACCAATATGTTATAAAAATAAATAACTTAACACAGCAAAGAATATTAATATAATTTTGACCGTTCAACAGCAAAGACATTTTCTAATTTCTGTTTATTAAAGACCTCGGTAAAATCCAAAAGACTGATAATGATCCATTATCATTAGTTTTAGGAATCCTACCAATATTTTAGATTTGAATATCATAAATTAAACTGTGGAACTGGTACACATTTTGAATGCATTTTAAGATTTAAATTACATAAATGTCCCAAGGTTATGAAAATACAATGTACAAGAATAATACTACACTTATAATAATACAATCATTATAACAAGAATAATATACACTAATAAAAATACAATAATTAAACAACAATAACTTTTGTATATGTTTGAACTCTAAACTAAGTCTTTTTATAATTGCACTTCTTACCATCGCTCCATACATACAACTCATTTTTAAAAAAAATTTTAAACCATGAAACTTATATTTGAAGCTTCATTGTATGTTTTATTCGGGAAACATAATCACTATGTTTTTTAAGAAAATGCATTTCGTAAAAATAAAATATAAGAAAGATTGCTGAATGTAACGTACCCACATTCTAAAGCAGAAAATTTATTTTAAATAACTATTTATTTACAATCACAAAAAATATCTAGGCGTGTATTGATTTCATAGCTACAGACGATAAAATAACTTCTAATATTGAAAAATTAATATCAGATTAAAAAATGGAAAAAACAGAAATAAAAGAACAAATTTTTAAATAATTGGTGGGATAAGGCAAAAAAATAGTCTTCATTTCAAATCTACACAATTGCATTTACAGAGGAAAATTTCTGAAAAACTTAACTGTGATGTAATAATGAAGTAACAAGATAATTTAATGAAAATTTGCCGGAAAAAAAAATATGCGTTCATAAAAATTACTAACCCTCGAATATTGGAATGTTAGAAATACTTTGGAAGACTTCGAGCATAGTTAATTAGGTTTGTGTGAGTTTAATTACTGTAGAAAGTTTAGTTTATTCGAAATATTTTACATGTATTCTAGAGTATTTGAAAAGACAGTACTGATATTCTAAATGAACAAAAACATTCCATTGCAAGAATTTTTTCTTAAAGAAATCCTTTCTCAATATTAATTTAAGTTAGGATTAATAGTTTCACGAAACTAAATAAAGGACAAAAAATGGGCCCCTACCATTTGATATAACAAATATATAAAACTTTTATAAACAAAACTTAATCTTCTATTTTTTTTATGTAATTCTGGAGATATTTTATTTATTTATGTTTCATTATTTCTGGAGATCCTGATTCAGATCTTTATTTCTAAACTTCATGGGAAACTCTTTCATGTTATTAAGATATTTCCTCAGAAAATTTATTTCAATATATTGAGTCATTTTTAAACTCCAGGAGCCGTTTTTTTTCTTATTTTTAATGTGTATAATAGTTCCTAAGAATATTAGAAGATACCAAGATGCCAATCTGTTATTTAAAAAATATAAAATAAATGTAATAAAATTATAATCCATGCTTAAACATTATGGGTGGAAAAAATTGATGTTCAACTAACAAGTAAATGCTTCTATTTCTTATTTATTTATGTAACATACGTACTAGTAAATAAATTCATAAATTCATGAAAAATAAAAAATCTTGATAAAGTAAATGTATAAGTGCTTCATTTTCCATTGAGAAATTTAGCATTTTACCAAAAAGTGCACTGCTCCAACAGCAATTAAATAAAACAAAATAAAATATTTCATACTAGACTTCATAAAGTAAAAAATGCATGTATTTTAAAAACTAGCACCCTATTTCATTGCGTAAACATTTCGCAAGAGAATAAATTTCCAAATAAGAAAGGGTTTATAGATGCAGTCAAAGGTGTGTGGAAACAGTTTTCATAAAACAGAGTGGACAAAATATCAACAAAAAAGTTTCTGTTGCAACCGTAAACGAAAAAAAAAACTATAATACTAGGCAGATAAGAGGAGCCCCTAGAATTAACTTCGCACTTAAAGCAATAGTTTTTGCTCATTGGTATCACTTACACAAGTAGCAGTAAGTGAATTAGTCTAGGAATTTAGTACATTTCCAAATTCCAATTTAAATACCTCTTAAGGGGATTCAATTTACGTATACAGAAAACCAGTTCAAAGACTTGTAAAAAGGCCCATCTTGATTTTTTAAAGTTTTTTTTAATGTTTATTTCTTAAGTGAATAAGTAGATGTTGATGAAATGCTATAAAAAGTTAAATTGCGGATTATTTTATTCAAGAAAAATATTTTCGACATGGTGAAGGGACAAACTTGTACAAAAGGATCTATACTGAAAACAACTACGTGCAAACTTACTTTAGAACTGAAAAGGATTTCAAAAAATAAATTAATTGAATAAATATCAACTCAAAAAAACTCAACGAAAAATAAATTTGTACAACACATTAAATTTAAGTGTATATAATATTATTAAAAGATTGTCAGATTAATTTATCTGTTTATAAGTTAACTGTCATTACTTTCATTGGATAACCATTATCAATGCCAAATCCCATCTAATACAAAATTATTTTGCTGGATGTAGAGTGCATTGCTATTTTAAAAAACAATCAAAATAATTATTTTATAGAATGTGCATGAATTTATAAACATATGATAAAAATTTCTGAAGTTAAATAAATGAAAATAAAAATTAAGCAGGCATAATGCTTGATTTAACCTGTAAAAATATATCTTTCATACACGCTAATTAAGATGTAATGAAATAACTAGAATCACTAAAACTTATTCATTATTATTATTATTTTTCGCTTATTATTATTTCATTTTCTCTTCTCATTATTATTATTTATATATATATATATATATATATAACAATTGTGATTTGTATGCATGATATATAAGCTCAAGAAGGTAAGAAAAAGAAGTCAAAACAATAAAATGTATTCATATAATAAACCAGGATAAAAAAAATCTGCACCAATTCATTACATATATATACACCATTAATTTTCTTGATATGTTTCTTAAAATCCAATTTATTATTTTTTTTAGCTTTGTAGGATGCACACTCTTATTATTTTATTTTACTACACTATATATGTATATACATATATTTATATATAAGAGACCATACAAGTATGTGGTACTATAGATGTACCTAAAATCGGATAAATATTTTTTAAGGAATATAGATCACAATTTTTAAGTTATATAATTAGATTGATTAAGGTGCAATTTAATTATTTTTTAAAATATATATATATACAACACAACACATATACATTTTAAAAGAAATAAAACAGCCCATAAAAATTAATTAAATAGTTTCATTTTTGTTTAACATACACAATTAGGAAAAAAAAATCAAAATTCTTTTTTCCTAAAATTTTAAAAAATATAAAATAAAAATTCTATGCCGTTTTTCTAACTTTTTCCGGTGTAATTACCTTAAATATCATTAAATATCTATAGCTGATAAAGAAAGAAACAAAATTATTAGGAACATGTTCAATTTCTCAACTATTTTTATCGTTTTCACTTTTCTCTAAATGTCAGCAACCATCTTGTTTCTGCGCAAATCAACGGCGCTCAACCTTTTGTCCCAGATGCAATCACCGCGCAACATTTGTTGCAGATTTTTGCAATGAGCAATCCGAGTCTTAAGATAATTAAAAGTCTCAAATAATACTCCGCCGCTGTTGAAATTCTCGAATAAAAAAATATGTTATAAAATTTCCAAAAAGAATTCAGAAATCTGATCATTCAAAATTTTTATAAAGGAAATTATTAGAAACATTTTCAGGGTCTATTTTTAGAACCACTGCTGCAAGAAAAAATTTTTTTTCCAGAAGGAACCATCTAAAATACTATTCAAAATGCTCTTATTATTCATTTTTCACATGCTTACGTAGTTTGCACTCTAAAATGAACACTTATACTAAAAATTTTGATTCTGATATAAAAAAAATTACTTACGAAAAAGTAAGTTACTTGTGAAATCATTTTTACACGATAAAATAACATTTTAGAAAGAATTATGTATACATTTTTTAATGCCTCGAAGTATTTAATTCATCTTACTAAAGTTTGAAGCATAAAATAATTATATTTATTTAAAAGATCATTGTAAATATAGTCTTATTTTATTTTATTACAAAACATATTTATAACTAATATTTTGAGAATTTATACATATTTATTGCAAGAAATTATATTATATTAACTATCGAATATTAAACATCATACTATATTTTAATATTTTTAGATATCATTCTGATTATTGATATTAATATACTGTCTTTAGACGTTTCACAATTATGACACGAACCACAATAAATATTAAAAAACAAAATAAATACATTTGATTTTTAAAGAATATTACAAATCGAAAATCTATCTTTTTTTCAAGGAAATCGATGCTATTATATTTTAGTGCAACCTACTTGGATAGTTTAGTAACAATATTACCTCAATTTTTAAGAAGGTAATTTATTGGAAAGATCACATAGAAAATTTTTTAATTACTCATCTCCGCTTATTTTTAGTTAATCAAGTATTTTCATATTTAGATCTTTACAAAAAATTTATATAAACGTTGAATTAATAATCATAGAACAAAAATTAAAGTAGTAATATTAAAGCATCTTAATTTTACTTTGAAATATTAAACAATATATCATCAGTTAATAACATATAAATAAATCTACTTGTTTAACAAACAATTTTTGTAAGGTTAAAATGAAATTTAGAATAATAAATGCGTAATTTTTGAGATTCATATCTTTAATCCTTTTATTTTTAATCTATTAAAATATTCTTACGCTATACAATGACTTAACTTTTGACATTTTGTAGTAACATTTATAATAAATAAAAAAATTTTTAGAATTAAACTTTTCAAAATATACAAGACTAGTTTCCAAGTTTTTTGATGTACGTAATCAATATATTCAGTGAAAAACTTTTTAAAAAAACTTTTCAAAGAGATAATAAATTTGTGCATTTTAAAATTTACTTTTATTACTTTATAATGAGTAAACTTTCTTTCAAAGATATATTAGGGAATTTTTATAAACTCTGATCATATAAATATAAAATAAAGTAAAAAGACGGAAAATGACGATGGTTATCTTTAGTATTTTTAAAAATCCTTCATAAAAATTTTATTTTGCAAATGTGAATCAGAAGTTTTATTTTATTCTAAAACTTGTTAAAGGATTCCAATATTTTCTGCTATAAGTTAGAATTTCTTCAATATACTTTACGAAAATTAAAATTATTATTTCACTCCAATCTTTATAAATGTAATTTAATCTTTATAGCTTAGTTTAAATTGCTAAGAACATGCATATTGGACTTTCTTAGATGATATAACATTAACTATAAAATATTGTATACATATTTTATAAATATTTTAGTTAATATTTATTATATTTAGCTCATATGAAAATATGAGTACGGGAATTTTCTTTCAACGATAATTAGTGTTTTAAAAAATAATCCATATTAATTTAAAGTATTAAGAGTTTATTAATTTAAATAATTATTTTACTTCAAAAATATGTACAAAAAGATTTTTAATTTTTTTTTCAACCAAACTACATTTGATGTACATAAGACAACATATAAGACAATATGTCAGATTTTAATCAGATCATTTTAATATATATTTTAAAATCTAAAGCAGTAAAAAAAGGATTAAGTTTTTTTACTTAAATATCTTTTCAAGTAAAGTGTTAACTAATAAATAAATTAAGAAAAGGGAGAAAAAAATGGCTAACAATTATTTTTCAGAAAAAAAATTTATATAAAAAATCTACGATAGAATAATAAACACTTTCTAATTAGATAAATACCATGGGTTTTCCCACGAAACGCTCCAGGGACTTTTTACTCTGCAGCGAAAAGTTTTGGAAGAGCGGAAAATTATCCCCTTTCCCAAACGCGCTCCAAGTTTCCACTATGGACCGAAAGTTACTTTTCCGTCGAGCTCCGAGAAGATGCAGGAAAACAACTGACTGTGAGTTCTCCCCTCTACCCACAACTTTACATCCTTCGTCTATTCGTCAACTTTCCTGCTGGAATTTCTACGCCACCTATCGGCCAGCTCCAAGATCAATCCCAGCTTAGTCGGAAATTGGGGGGGGGGGGGTGTGAAGTGGGCTCAGAACCACCGTACCAATAAGTAATACTTAATCGAACATATATTATCAAGGAAAGAATTCCACAATAACTTTAAAAACATTTTGTTGGAATTGTACTAATGGAAAATTTTCACGAAAGAATGGGTTTTTTCCCCCATTTATCCGTGACTTTCATGTAATTAGCGTCCATTTTTGAGCTGTTGTACTCTCAGAATCATAATGTACATAAAATTTAGCTTATATATTAGTGAACATATATACATTCATAAACTTGAAGACAGGAGGTAAAACTTAGCTTGTTTTTTTTAGTGTTTGTGGTGAATATCGTTTATAATATTGTTTGAATTTACAACATCTTGTCCAGTTTTTAAAGTGTTAATTGATATTTCAGCAGATTCTCAATAACTTGAAACCTACTTTTAAATATAAAATCGTTTTTCCTTTTTTTAAAAATGTGAGTATGTTTTTAGTATATAACAGGGAACTTAACTACAGTTTAAGAGTTTTGTGAATAACTGAATCAAAAACATAAAGTTCTTTACTAAAAACGACGACAATTCTGCAAGGAAAGCACTTATAAAACACTTTTTTTTAAAGGATTAATTTCAGCAAATTGAAAAAGCTTGGGATGCTATAAATCCGATCAACCATTGGCTTGGTGCCTTTATGTTTTTGAAAGAAAAAAAGGGTAATTAAAATACTAAGCATAATAAATCATATAAAGTAATTGTACTAAAAAAATTATTCAGAAAAGAGTAAATATTTTACTTTGGAATGAACGAAAATGCACACTTGTTTAAAATTGAAATTCAAGGAAATATTTCTTCTTACAGAAAATAGTACGTAAAAAAAGTACATCAAGCTGCATGTGTTTTTTTCTTCTATATCTTTCCTTTTTCTATCTAGTTAACTCATAGCTATGCCCGAATTATCTTCTTTAAGCAAATTTAGCATGTTATAAACGTTTTCCTTCTTTCGATGATATAATTATTGCCTTTTTCAATCAAGAACACTCAAAAATTTATTTTAGTTATTAATATTAATAATAGAAGATTCATTTAATTTTATAGAGTGCTGTAAAACTATTTTTTAATTAAATATGTATCCATAATGAAGTACTTAATTCATAATCATTATCTCAGTGCATCATGAATCTCAAAAAATGAATAGATCTTAAAATAATGGATGCTTAAAACTTCTTTCAAGTTTGTAGTATTCAATTTAAGAGCTTTGAAGACCTTTATAAGTCCTTAATGTACCGGAAAAAACGGGAAAAAAATAAGACGAAAGAAAAAAAAGAACACAATACCTAAGTTTCCTTTAAGCAAACATTCTAAAAGAAAGTTGATCGGGGAATTGAATTGTTTTGATACTGCTCTCAGAGAGTAAACGAAAGCACTCTTACTTTTTAAGTTTATTTCCTTAATGTACATCTTTAAGAAAAAACACATTTGAAAGTTTGACATGCCACTTCGTTTATCTTAATATGGAAGAGATCGTGCAATTGTAAAATCAACGCGAAAAAAGAAACCTGTAGGATTGATAGTTAGAATTGAAATAGAGGAATAAATGTTGAAGGAGTGGTATTTTATTTGAGTGTGCTGCTTGTAATAATCTGAAATTTAAAATTCCAAAAAGCTGTATAAATTTAGCATACAATTAATTATATTTCGAAAAAAACAATTAATCATTTTATAATATATCTGATTTGTGAGATAACTCTCAATTTAAACAGGAAATTCTCTAAAAGACGCTTAGAGAAACTTCTCTAAACGATATAATAAACGCTTTTTTTATAGAAAGGAATTTGCGGATTAATTTAAAAACTAAAAGTAAGAACAATTTCACAAAGTACAAGATTTTCAAAGGAATGTATTTTAATTACTTGTTAAACCACTCACTGTTCAAAGTATAGATTTAAGGTATCCGAACTCGCTCGGAGTATTTTTTAACAAAATAGCATACTAAAACATTATAAATGCACTTTTAGGACTCAATACCAATAAATATTACTATTTAACTATCAATATTTAAAATAAGTTGCCTAAATTTTACAAAAATCACAATTATAAGTGAAATTTTAGCAATATTTTTGAAAAACTTCAAAGCAGTTAGAGAAAAAAGTAAAAAAAAAAAAATTAGTAAAAGTATTACTAAAACAAATTAGATGCATTTATCTAGAAAATGTGCTACAATTTAAATTTTTTTATTAAAATTTGAAAATTTTAGAGCTGATTGAGAAAACATTATAAGAAATGTTACATTTTTTATGAGACCATTATTTAAATAACAAGCCATATCTCAAAAAGTATTCATACAATAAGAAATATTTTAGTACATTCTCTAAAAATAACATAAATATGAGTTTCAAAAAGTTTTTTAGAAATTCATTCGTAATATTTTGAGTTATCAGACTCGCCTGATAGATTTTGAGCAATTTAAATGCCCACTTGTGGTAGATCAAAAACCCACTTCCAGTTTTTCTTACTTTATAAAATTGATTGTAACTTGGCCTCTAGGTAGCGTTGAAACAAAACAAAGTATGTTTCGTAAAGTCAAAAGATAATTCTATTCAATAAAATAAAAAACAAAAATATCTGTCTTGCTGAATTTGGTCATTTTCAACGTGTTCGGATACCTTAAACTCCCAATATGGAATTCGTCTCATAAAAAGTCTAAAAATTCAAGTATTTTCTTCAAAGATTTTTATTAAATCTGATGTTGTTAAGTAGATCTATTTTAGTTGCAATAAAAAATATGATTAATAATGCCACGAAAAATCCTTGTTTCGGTAAAAAATATTGCTTTTTTAAAAAATATATTTGACAAATTTTTGAGTGAATACTTCTTTATAAAGAGAATTATATGTTTAGTTCAAATGAAGTTATTTTCTCCTGCATTTAAATATAATGAAGGATTAGTTCATAATTTTGGTTGAGGAGGGAGGTAGAGAGAAAATAAAAATTTCGTATTACCATGATATTTCAAAGAAAGGATATTAAAACCAAACAGATATAGCAATTTTTTTTAAAAAAAAAAAGAAAAAAGGATCTCCGGTTTTGTTTGGTGGGAGAAGTCGGTAGTCTTATAACCTTTTTATCCTGAACTTATCCATTGAATATAATAAAATGTTGCTTTAATAGGACACCTAAAGAAAAGTTGAAGACAAACTCTTGTTTCATAAAATCCGAATCTTTATAAATCAATAATAAAAAAAGTCAGTGAAAATCATAATATGATTACATATTACACATGATAAAGTACTTAAGAGATATCAAATAACTAAACTGAGCAAAGAACTATTTATTCATTTAGCTACTGAAATCGCCAATATGTAAAACTGTTTTACGGCTACACATTACTAAAATAGGGGAATGATGAGAGGAGAAATATCTGAGAAAGAATAAAGGGAATGAGACATATTTCAGCAAAATTACAGAAAAAAATCTCTAAGTACATTTTTAGAAGATTTGCTTTGAAATTCATTCAAGATATCTAAGTTTTAGTTTGTGTCATAACAAGGTTGCATAACGATTTATCACCAATGCCCTCATAATTTGAAACCATGATTAAATGACAAGAGTGATACCTGAACTTATGATACTCTTTTCAAACTTCCACACTATGTTTTACGACTATTGTTCTGTATGACAGTTTTGATGAAATCAAGATTCAACTCTAGCCCTCCAATCCTGAAAATCATAACGCAGACTCTAGGTCATTGTGCGCTTTGCAACAACTTGTGATCTGGCTTTTTAATGTGTCATACACATTACAGTGGATAAAGATATGACTATTTTGCACAGGCCATTTCAATATTAAGAAATCCTTGGGAGCCTCGTTTCTATCTGACTCATTCTTAATAAGATCATGATCTGAATAATTTTATTGTTAGGATATTATTCCGGTACATATTCTTCAAAAAACTTGGAATTTAAAACTACATGTCAACTGGCAACAGTGGCATGACCACTATGTGATGACCTTTGTCCATACTCATGCCTAGGTCTAATATCATAAACGGTCAGTCAAATCATTTAGTCAAAATCTGCCGTTGATCGAGCTGGTTTGTGCCGAGGTTTGTGAAATTGTGAGTCATGCAAATTTTGTTTCAAATTATCATTTTTACGAGTATTTGACAATTCCTGCTGTACAATGTCTACTTTACGGGTCATAGGTAGGACTTACTTTTAAATAGGGGCCCAGGTCCTGAAAAAAACCTTAAGATGTCTCTGGGCCCAGGGCTTTAAAAAGTCTGATAGTAATAAATATAAAAGTATATAAAAGTATTAAATATTCTTTTTGAAGATTATTCACTGACAGATGTAATAAATTAAAAGTATTTGAAGTCAATGTTTTACATAACTCTAAGAAAATATTAAATGCTAAATTCTTGGAAATTTTTTTTTAAATCTCTCATTTAGATACTAATTTTAATATTTATTTTCCCAGTTCTTTTTTCAAACAAATATGTGCTCTAAAAACATCTGTTGCAAGATAGGCTTTTATATTCAAACATAACTGTCAGACAGAAATTAACACATAGCTGTATTTTCACATTTTTAAATTTACAATTCTCTTGGTATAACAATTTTTTTTTATTTCTTCTTTGTTGTTTTCTATTTCACCCTAATTCCTTTCCTAATTCGCTTTTTACTTCACATTTCTCACATAACATCAAAATTCTAGAAACCATACCAATCTTTGTTTTCCAGAAAAAGATACAATTTTCTTAAAACTGTATGTTTTTGAAAAGAAATTTTATAATTAAAAATATATACCATATACGAATAAAAGTGAATAAAATAAGGACTTGTTATTCAGTCACATTTATAGATATTCAGAAACTATTTGAACTTTTAGAACTAAATAACTTGGTAATAAAATAAATTTTAACGATAGCAGAAAGTTGTGTGTGTAAAAACTAAACTAATGATGGGCCTTAAAAGTTTTGACACAAAGAATTTTCTGAAAAACCTCTTATAAAGAATTTTTTTTTTTACAATTTAAGAAGTAACATTTTTTTACTTCTCCTTTTTACGTACGGAATCAGTAGATAAGTGCATGTTAGAACTCGCCAGATGTGGATAGATTACCAGTTATTGTTTTTTTAATAATAGAGTGAACACCGCGTACATTGCTCAACCAATTCTGAATTCAAAATGCGTCCCCAGTGAATTAGATTCAATTGAAACTGTACATGTGAAATTTATCTATTCAAAGAGAGACAATTTTATTCAGAATTCTCCAAAGCCATATATTTCTGGTTCACTTTAAGTATAAAAAAAGTTTTTTTTTCCGGAATCTTATTTGCCTTTTTATAGGACGATTTTTTTAAAGTTTAATATATATGAATGAGTGTAAAGTACTCTAAAATAGTTTTTTTTAAAGATTTGTAAGAAAGAAGTCTTGGTTTTTCCCCCTTTCTTTTAAATAAAATTTTTTTAAAGTAATAATGATTATTATTGAATAATCTAAATATTTATTTTCTAACTAAGAAACCACGGATTCAATCTAATCATACCTTCTCAAGATAAAGCTGAAAAATATCAATAAAATACAGTTGCTCAAATGCGCATACTCTGATATTCCATCTATTAGGAACTATCTAACTATTTTTCTAAAATAATTCCTCCATATAATACCTTTTAATTCACATTCTTTTCATTAACATGCGTGAGTAAAAATTAAATATTATATACGCCACACACATTTGTATAAAAAACGTGTTATTTGACAGATGCAAATTTTATGTTCAAAATATGTAAGGCACTACCTCCGAGTTTTTGTTCTAAAATAATTTCCGTAAAATAATACTTTGTGTTGTTCATTCTTTTGAATAACATGTGTGGGCAGATATTATGTATGCCATATTCTGTGCGTTTATGCTCAAAATAATATAAGAATAACTTGCAAAAAATTATGCAGGTTTTGTTTAAGCTTTTCGAGCAGATTTAATGTACAGAAAAAATGGTTTTCTTTTTCAGGTAGAGCTTAGATTTCTTTTTAGAGAGCTAGGATCTACGATATACTTTTTTAAAATAAATTATTTTTGAATGGTGTCATAACCAGAGAGCTATAATTAGGCTTCGTCACCTTAGGATCAGTTTATTCAATAAACATAAATATTTTTCTTTACTCTAAAATGATGTGAAGTAAAATGTTCTTCTTACTTAACATAAGGTCAAACTAAAAAAAGTATATATTGCCAATGTTCATCACTCAAGTAAATTATCTTTGTTGTGACCAATGGTGAGTAAACCCAGCCATATCGTAAAAAAAGAGATGGGTATGGTATTACGAGCAACTAAAAAAAAGAATTTTAATAAAAGAAGGTGAAAAAAAAACCTTTTACTATCACTAACTTTAAATGCAAGTATTTTCTACTACACTTTAAATATCAAAAGTCTATTTCTATATTGTATTTAATGAAACAGAAATAAAATTAAAACGGGTTTTTATTTTTCAATTTTTCCCCCTTAATTTTGTTTTTCATCTCGTAATGTATTTAAAATATGTATATTTAATACTTTCAATGACAAATTTCATGTATACAAACCATACATTCTAATGAAGAAAGAGGATTCCAACTATATTCAGTTAAAATTTGGAGAAATTTTTCTCGACTTATATGTTGCCATTATATAATGTTAAATTATAATTACAAATTTCAGGTCTGCATTAATGGAAAAATATTGTATAATGTCAATGTTATGTCATAATGTAATATTTTAATACAAATGAGCTAGTTATTCCCAAATTTAACTTAAATATTTAAATAAATAGATAACAATTTAAACTGAATGGAACAATTTACTTAAAAAGACATCATTAAATTGATATATTCAAATCAACCATTAGATAGCTTCCTCTAAAAATGAAAAAGTATTAAGTTTTATAACTACTACAACATTTTCAGCTAAATAATAGTTGCTTTCTAATTATCAATATTTGACTGACCTTTTAAGAACTACAGTCTAGATAATAATAATAAAAAATTCTTATCTATTAAACCAGTTGAGATTTCTTTGACTTATAATTCAAAAAAAAAAAAAAATGGTATAAGGATTTATTTTTAATCCGGTAGAACTAAACAGCAATTTTTTTTTATTAGATTGGACTTTTTGAAACACAAGTTAGTGAAGAATAAGCTCTCTATTGCAAACTGTTCAATACGATCTATGTAATTATTTAATACACTTTTCATAAATTCAATTTTAAGACGTTCTTTTCAGGAACACAAGGCGTGTATCTGACGTTTTTCATTAATACAGGATAAGCGGAGGAGCCGAATGTAATTAAGTTGTGGGAAAAAACTTAATTATAAAGTTCGATCCATTATTAAAAAATTGAAACTTTTTTGTAAAAACTATGCATTTGCAATGAAAAAATTTATTTATATACATAGCATTAAATAAAACCTTTTCTGTTCAGTTGGTGATATATAATGGTTTTTGATACTCCCTGAAAGAAGATAGTTTGTTTTGAAAAGCTCCTCTAAATTTCATCTTGACGATTTCGATTTAAATGAGACAAACGAAAAATAATAATATTAAATCTTAATTCCTAACCAACCTCTTTGAAAGAAGATAGTTTGTTTTGAAAAGCTCCTCTAAATTTCATCTTGACGATTTCGATTTAAATGAGGCAAACGAAAAATAATTATATTAAATCTTAATTCCTAACCAACCTCTTAAGAACATATACTCATTTTTTCCATACCAAGCTTAAATTACAAATATATAACTGCACTTTTAAGTTTAATATTAAATTAATTGTTATTCAAAACATAATTTGATACTAAATACTAACTTTAGACAGAAAACATTTCAATAGTTTCTTTATTTATGGGTGATGATTTTCCTCACACAATTTTTAATAAGTTTCCCTATTTTACATAAAGTAACAGTGAGTAAATATCTTTCACTTTTAATTACTTGTAGATTTCCGCGCCAGCTTTTTTAAAGGTTTCCCTCTTATTTTACAGCATGTTTTCGTTATTTTTTGAGTAAATTGCATAACTAATACAAAAACAAGATGTTTTTCTCTTTTTGTCTCTTTTGTAATAATATTTCACTAAGAACTTATGATTTTTTTTTTATTTAAACAAATGGAGTTAGCAAGGAATTAAATTTTTATCTGAAGCTGCCAGAATAGATTTTCAATTTGAAGAAGTTAATTTTCATCTTTTTGTGGAGGTTGTATCAAAAAGGATTTTGAATTTTATACGGAGAATGATCAAGTCTTGGAAAAAATAAATTATTATTGAATGGTGAGCTGTAAAGTTAAAAAATTCTTCGTCTATTGATATTAATATAAAAGCAAATAAGCACAAATGGTTTAGATTTCATTTCAAGATAAAAACTATTTCAATTTGAGCGCTATATTACTTTACTACAGAAACCTAACAGACGAAAGTAATATATATATAAGCAAAGTAAAGCGATTCTTTCCACAGACAAAAATAGCATAATTTTGCAGGAATTCTTTCAGTATAAAATAGATTACACCATCATTTAAAAGTCTGATTAGGTATAGAAACCACACAGACTTCCATTGTCATACATAACCATATTTCAAATGGTTTTCCATCCTTAAGTATGTGTTGTACTTCATGTTTTGGAAAGTTAGTAATTTGTAATATAAGATTTATTCATCAATTTAACTTAAATATCATAAATATTAATATTTTTGATTCTATCAGTGTTTGCTCATATTTTTTACTTTTCATGTGGTATAAATGTTATGTAAGAGAATGTATTTTACTAGAAAATATTCAATATAATTTGTATAACTGTAATGCGCTTTTTATACGACTTATAGTACATATCATTTATTTGAAGTCAATTTAAAATGAATTATATCCTTAACGGGGATGTCGTAAACATTGTAATAAATAAGGATTTCAATAAAAATCTTATATCAATTTCAATGGGAATGCTGAGTTCGTTTTCAGAAATCTTAGTTGCTATAATGGAGTAAAAATTTAATATGCCTTTGGATAACTGAACATGTAGTTATATTTTGAAGCACATCTTATTGAAACGGTTATGTGTCTGATTTGATGAAATTGAGACAAGAATCTAAATAATGATATGTATTGAAATTAAAATATTTCCACAAAAATGCTTAATTCACAAACTTTTATTTTTATTCAGTCTATTTTGTCGCAAATTAAAACAGCAATAGCCCCCTAGTAAGGACAATATGGAAACATTTTGATATCATATAACTATTCGTGCCTTCTTACGCCTCTGTTCATCGTTCAATTATATATATATTTTTTTTTTTAAAAAGACTATATATTTTTTTAGAACTAAAAATAAATTAATTCTTTAACTGATATTTTTATCTCTCCGATTGATTTAATTCAATTCCTTTTTCCTCATTGCGTCATTCAATATTAAATATTTTTTAATCTCGGCTTGAGAGTTAGTCATTTTTAGCAATATTGATCAATTTTAGCTTTTTCTACCTAAAAACATTTCCTTTGTAAAAATTCCACAATTTTTTTCCCCAAGTTTTTAGTAGAATTTTATATATGCCTCATTTTTTGCTGTTGTATCAAACAGCAGATTTTTCTAGACTCTAGATTTTGAACAAGACTAGTTCTTGATGTTTCAGCATTATTATATTCTTTTCATGAAGTGAATCTTAGCAATTGGGTAATTTAAATCATATTCAAATATATTGATTATATCCTGTATATTTAAATAGGTATTTAGAGAGTTAGGATTGAAGTATTAACTGTTTAATTTAGAAAAATCACGTCTTTGACTTTTATAAAGCGATATTTTGTTCAAAGACGAATAATTAAGTTCAATATGGAAATTCTAATGTCAAAAAGAATATTGAGAGTTAATACATATTCTATTAAGTGGTTCTCTGATTTCTTTAAGTATAAATGAGAATTTTTCTTTAAAAGAAATCTCGCCCAAATTGTACAAATATATCTTTGTTCATAATAATAATGGGCATCTTAATAATATCTTAATAATAATTAATTTGGTAATATCTTTCACTAATAGTGATAAAAAAAAAACAAGAATCAGAATATATTACAAAAAAGTACAAAATGCATTATGGTTTTGTGTGTAAGATTTCATTTAATTCCTTATTAAAAACTAAACAGCATACTCGTAAGAGACGTTTTAAAATTTAAACCATCTGTCCACATTTGAAAAAAAAAGATCTGAACATAGATCTATTATTTGATCCGGATAAAGAAAAACTATCATTTGTAGTTGTTTTTCTCGTTCAAACTGATTTATGAAAAACAAAATCCTGATCTTGGCAAAAGTAATGGTTTTTTCGTGAACCTGATCGAGGAATTCTAACGGGAGAGATATGTTTCGTGCAATGAGCAAATCCTTTTTTAACAATCTATCGTTTTGAAAACAAATTCATCTTGCCAATCGTCGTAAAGCGTCAAGGGATGTTTTGCTTATTTATTTTTGAAAGATGATGCGATAAGTTTTTTCCTTGATGCCAGATTGGGATAATGAATAGGACCAACATACACAGTAACTAAGCGGATAGCTACTACATAAGGCGTCCAGTTACGTGCTGAGCATGGTGTCTGCTACAAACTGTCACTTTTATTGATTTCATCTGAAAACATTTCGAACCATCGGTCTTATGATGTGACATATAGCACAATAATAAAAGCGCAAACCTTCACATTTATTTTATCCGACAATATATGTTTAGTATAAAAAAATGTTTCGTCTATTTTTTCTAAGTAGCATTTTAATCTTACCTTTGAAGATACGTCTTACATCTAACATATGCTTAAAAATATTTATGTTGTTTACAAAATTTTTACTTCACTGTTATTAGTTTTGTCAAATTAACTCATTATGTCTCAAATATAAGCAATATTTTACATAAAAAGTACGTTACAGTATGACGTATAAATACGCAGCAATAGTGAATAATTAAAGGGTTGTTGATGAAATGAACATCACGGTTAAAGGAAAAAAGTTTGTATTACATATAGTAATGAATTATTGTATTTGATTTTTGATTATGTTATTCATAAAGTAAAACGAGTTAATTAAATTAACTATTTAAATTAAAAGAAATTCCTTGAATACACACACACACACACACATATATATATATGCTAGTATACACGGTCTTATCACGGGTAAATTGAAATATAAAATAATATAGATATAAGGGGGAAATGTTTATGTGTTGAATTTAGGTAAATTGAATATTAAACAAAAAAAATCGTTTTTTTAGCATATCTCTGCTTAACAAAAAAATCAGATTTGCTAAATTTGAAATCTGTAGGTCTAATAGATAAAAAAAGGGATAACGCCTTCGTAACAACCATGGGGGTTGACTTTTGAAAGCCCCCTTCTTATCAGATCTCTGCTCAGCAAAAAGTTATAAGTTCTCCAAATTTCAAGTTTATAGGGGTTAGTTATTCATAAAAGGGAATTTTTTGCTTATGTTAAACGCCCTTGCAACTCCCTCCCCCCCCCTTGTATGTCTATTTTGGCAAAACCCCTTCTTTTTAGCGGATCTCTACTCCATGAAAAAAACATACCAGCTATATTTTAACTTTAGGTTTAATAATTCGAAAACGGGTTTATCTTTTATTTATATAATGCCCATTTAAAATCTCACAAACCCCTTGGGGGTAAATTTTCGCAAAAGCATTTTTGTAGAAGTTCTCTACTCCTTGAAAATGTATACCAGTCAAAATTCAAATCTGTTAGTCCAATAGTTGAAAAACGTGAATATTTATCTATAAATGCACTTAACCCTTTGTTAACCCTTTAGGGATCTATTTTGTGGCAAAGCCTTTTCTTAGCGGATCTCCGCTTCATGAAAGGATACGCTTACCAAATTTCAAATTTGTTCGTGCAAAAGTTCAAAAACTGCAATATTTTTCTCTTTAATGTTTAACTAACCACTCACAAACCCCCTTTGGGGAGTCTATTTTTTGCAAAACATTTTTGGTAGTGGTTCACGACTCCACGAAAGGAACATGCCTGCCAAATTTCAAGTCTTTAGGTCTAATAGTTCAAAAACAGAATATTTCACTTTAACGGCGCTTAAGCCCTTGCAACACCCCATAAGGGGGGAGAGATTTTTGAAAAACCCCTTTGTAATGGATTTGTACTCCATGAAAGTAAGACGCCTACCAAATTTCAAGTTCCTAGGTCTGATAGTTCAAAAACGAGAATATTTAACATTAACGCTTCTAAGTCCTCACACCGCCCCTTGGGGGTCAATTTTTCCAAAATCTGTACTTAGAGGAACTTTACTCCATAAAAGGAATTGTCCTATCAAATTTCAAGACTTTACGTCAAATAGTTGAAAAATGAAAATAATTATGTATAACACTCCTTAATCCTCCGCAAAGGCCACTTGAGGTTAATTTTCGTAAGTACCATTTTGTAGCGAATTTCTACTCTAGGAAAGGAATCTGCTTAACAAATTTCAAGACTTCACGCCTAATAGTTTAAAAATAGAAATAATTATCTATAACACCCCTTAATCTTCTGCAACGCCCCTTAAGGTCGATTTTAGAAAAATCAGTTCTTAGCGTATCTCTACTCCTAGAAAGGAATGTGCCTACCAAATTTCAAGTCTCTAGGTTGAATGGTTCCGAAGATATCGTGATGAGTAAGTGTGAGTCATTTTTCTCCTTTATTTTATTGAAGCATTCTACCGGTATTAAATTCAAGTCTAAAAATTTCTCTGGTTGCTGTATTTCTTAGAAGATTTTTATTTTCTAAAACTATATTGTGTTAAGAAAGATTCTTCAAATATTTCTGTTGTAATATTTTTATCCTTTTACTTTTCATTCAGAACAATATTAATATATTTTTCTACGGTTTCTGAAAAAAATAAAGTCACCTTTTTTAGGGAGATTTCCGTGCTTCTGCTCAATTACGATTATTCTTATATGTTAAAATTTGTCAGAGTAAGTTACTCAAAAAACCATCATAAATATTAAAATTAATTAGCATATATAAATAATAATTCTATAAAAAAATACTGTATAAAAGAAGTTGCAAGTAATTATTTAAAGTATACATCAAAGAAGATATGTTGATTACCCTTAACATCACATTTTTCAGGGTTTTTTTCCCCCTAAAACTATCGGAGATTACGAAAATCATGCAAATATCCAAAGAAAATAAATATTTTATTTAGAGTAAAGATTCAATAAATAAATGTATATATATATATATATATATATATATAAAAGAATATATAAACGAATATATACGTTGCGATATATAAAGTATGTAACACATATCCCTACAATATTCGAGGATTTCTAAATTTGCTGTTATTTTATCTATATATGAATCGCTTTTTCTTCACTTAAACTCTCTTTATTTTTCCCATTTCGGCATAATTTAAAATAATATTTAATATGTATTCATAACTCAACAAACTTGAATAAATTACGTTATCTATCGAACTATGATTACTTAGGAACAAGAATTAAGTATAATGTTCCTTCCGCTTAACTAAACTGAAAGCAAGTAAAGCGTATTTACTCTTTTATTTCCTATCTTGTTTCAATTTCTTTTTCATTCCATTTGCTTCTTTTTGCATTACTCCTTTAATACAGACATTCACTTTATGAGATAGAATGATATGTATTATAATGTTGTTAAATTTATTAAAGTATTCTTAAGGTATTTAAACTTTCTTTCTTTACTTTTGTCCTTAATTTTTTAATAAAGTTACTAAAAAATAAAAGTTACCAATTAGTTTTTTAAAAAAAAATATTCATACGAGGGTGAGACGGAAAATAAGTTGTTTCCTCGGCCGTCTGTGGTCAGAGTTGTGTATGAAAGTCAAAACATAGAAGGAGATATTAAGGATAATACATATCTTTTTTTTCCACATAAGTACCTAGTACATTGAGACATTTGTCATACCGCTTGACAAGCTTCAAAAAGCCCCCAGGAAAAACACTAGGCTCTGCATACGGAAGAAGCATTTAACGGCATGCTTGATTCAGATTTGATTCCAAAGCGCTTTCCGGTGAAACTTTTTTCAAAGCCGGAAATAGATGAAAGTCCTTTTGTGTGAGATCAGGACTGTATGGCGAATGGTGTAGGCTCTCCCAACCAAGAGTTTCAATATGGTTCTGCATTGCCGTATCCGAGCGTGGTCTCGAATTGTCATCCAACCACAGACCCCAGATCATATAAGCCCAGGCCACTTTTTCTGAATTTATCCGCTTGATCGCGGTTGATCTCTAACACAGTAGTGTATCGGTGTCTTGTACGTTCACCCATAGCCGTTAAACGCTTCTTCCGTATGAAAAGCCCTGGGTTTTTCTTGGAGGGCTTTTTGAAGCTTATCAAGTGGTATGACAAATGTCTCAATGTACTTCGTACTTATGTGGAAAAATAAATTTCTGTCTTACCTTCATTGTCTCATTCTATGCTTTGGCTTTCATACACAACTCTGACCCCAGTCGACAGGAGAAACTTATTTTCCTACTCACCCTCGTAATTATAAGGTGACTTATTTGAACCTATTGCTCACAAAGAAATTAGGGTGGAATGGTTTGAATTTTGTCACGAAAAAGCAACACGTAGGTTATGTAATTCTGAAACACGGTTAAGTGAAGAAGGGGTAATTTGGTACCTCATTCACTTTATAGTCGTACCACACCACACAAGGACTTATACATTAAATGAATATTATCAACAATCATTCCGCATGTGATAGGGTCTTCGTGAAATTAAAATCGCAATCCACAGGCTGGACATGAGCATCGCCATCCAAGAACTCGCATCCATGATTACTCCGCTTAAGTAATAGCCTTTAAGAAATTAATAACACCAAAATATTTTTGCCTTAGAGTGGATGACAAATATATGTCAAAGGTCACAGATGTTATCATGTTTCAAAAAACATGCATGCTATTTTTCAGAAAATGATATATTTTATTGAAAAATAACAGATAAAACTCATTAAATACACTTTTAGACACAGCATGAAGAAGTTGACTATTTGCGATAAAAATGGATGGAATAAGCCGGTATTGAATAAGAAAGGATTAAAATTTCTGGGTAATTGGATGATTGAGAAGAAATTCTTCTCCACGTCGAGTTGCCGTTTCTTATGTGTAGGCTTAGTTTTCAACTGAAATATGCGTGACTCTATGCGATCACAATAAGGGGCCCTACCTATCCGAATACTTCCATGGTCAGCAAAATCATCTGATCTCTCCCGAACAGAGTACATTTGGGATCCGAGAAGACACCTGATACCATTCCAGAATATAATCGATTTAATCTGACTGCTAACGATATAAAATCCAGCAGGACGCCAACCGGGAACAATATTGGTTTTTACTTGACGACGTCTCACATACACACACAGACTATTGTTTTATATTAAATCCCTCACTTTATAATGATCTTATTCTGAAATAAGTCATTCAGTGGTTCTAAAACCATAATAAGTTTTTTTTTTCTTTGCGTGTTCATTTCATCCACCTATTTTTGTCATAGTTAAACAATTCCTTCAGTCTGCATCGATTTTTTTTGTCTAAGAGCACATTCTTTACCAAAGAGTCACTGGACTTTATTTTCGTAAATTTTTCTGTACGACAATCATGTTCCGTTTTGTCATATTTACAACAAAGGCAGAAAAGATTTGTTATATTGTTACATTTTCTTTTAATTTTAAATCAAAACAAGTAATATAAAATGAATTTTTTAAGTCCTACTACTCCTTAGTTATCCTACCAGTTCCTACTTAGGTCAACAAGAAAATTTTTTATTTTAGTTACTTTTTATTAAATAATTATAATTAATATAAATATGTATATACTTATGACAGAATCACAATATTAAGTGACAAAATAGAAAGCGATTTTCCTTGCATAATTTTCCATTTCTCTTTCTATATATGGTGTTGGATTATTTTTTTGTTTGTTACAGTTTATTCATTAATTAAATTTAACTATTCTAATAAAATAGTATAGCAAAAAGGAAATCACATTCTCAGAAATTAGACCATGATGTTCTCTCTTAAGTTGCATTGTGTGAAGCATTTTGTAATTTAAAATAAGTATCAAACATTTCCTTTTAAATCATTAATAAGAAAATTCTTGAAATCTTATTTAATGTAGTTTTTAGTACGTGTGTTACAATAATTTGAGCACTTATGTAGACAAAATTGAAAGGTATGGTACTTTGAGTTGGCAATCAAATGTTGGTACTTGTATAATTCAATATATCATAAAAGATTCATCACATAAATCAATGCAGTGAATTTTTAACTTCACTAAAATCAACTAGATGCGTATTCAAGTTACTTAGAAATTACTAATGAATCAAAACTGATAGTGGTTAAAAAATTTCAAATAAATTTTTAGTGTCAAAACTATTTTTGAAAAATCAAAAATATAGAAGATTTTTTAGAAAAACTAGAATGATTTTTTAAAATAAAAAAGAATGATCAGCTAATGGGAGATTACACTTAAAAATATTCTACATACATAATAATTGTAAGATTTTTAATTATTGAAAAGTCAGTGTAATTATTAAATTATTCCTGATTTAACTTCTGTTTTTTGCTTACAATTGCGAATTATTTTTAATATCTAACAATATAACTTGTTCAATGAATTACAAACTTGGTTTAATTATAACGGGAAGAAAAATGAAATAAGATAACAGCGTCGAAAAACAAACAAAGTTCATTTGGTTTCTGTTGCCAAGTTTTGCTTCCTTATTTTTAATTAATTACTTATTACTAGTTGAGTACGTGAACAAGTTAAAATAAACTCTACGATAAATCCTTAATACTTTTTGTCAAAGAAACATTAAGAACTTACGTGTTGATTAAAGTGAACTGATTTTATTAGTAGTTTATTTAATAATACATTGTGTTTTAAAGCATTTCAGCGAAATAAGAACGTGCAAGTGGCATTTAAAACACTAATTAACATATTTTTCGCTCCTAAATAAAAATTGGATTCAGAATGAAACTCTTAGATAGTTCATTTGGAATTGATTCAAGCTTTTCAATTAAATTTGTTAAGGTAATTCTAAATCGGTTAAATGAATATTATTCATTTCATTTCACTCTAACTGAAATATGATGTTGATTTTTTGTTGTTGAAATCCCTTATAGAAGATTTGGGCATATATTGAATCTTTTTGCATTAACTTTAGGTATCTAACTACTTGCGGCCGCATTTTTTTTTTTTTAAAAATAGAGATATGAGGATTTTTTTTGTGTTTTTTAGATTTGCTTAGTACATTTTAAGAAAAATATACTAAAATTAAGAAGATAAATATAAAATTATTATTACTACAAAGGGGAAAATTTTTTAAAATTTACAAAAAATAACATAAATGGGGCCCATTCTGTACCAAAAGTTTATGAACAAATTTTCAATTTTTCTATTTTGATGTGTTGCTATGTTATTCATTTTTGAAATTAAGTTTATGATATGAGTATTTATATATTTTTACAAAAACTAGAGGATTTTATCTTAGTTATTATATGAAATTGCTTAAAAAAGCAGAGATTATATTAAAACAAGGGACTGTAAATTTTGTAATAAAACAGTGATTCATAAAAATGAAGGTTAAAACACTTCTACTATTATACAGAACATACGTAAAAAATTTCAATTAATTATTTTCAAAACCTTTTTAGCAATCGCTCTCCCCGTTTCAGCATTTTAAAAAAAAACGCATTTGGAGTAAAACGCGCTTTAAAGTATTGGATTTTATAAGCTTTTTAAAGTAAAGTATTGCATCTTGCTTAAAGTAATGGCATCTGCTTTTACTAAAACACTTGTAGTGTTTGTTCTAGTGAATGGAAAATAATAAATCTGATATTTTTATAAAGCTAACTAGACGGTCTATAAAATAAAAACATAAAAAAAACTAGAAAATTCTAGAAAAATTCACAATTTTAGGGTAGTCGGATACCTTAAATTTATATAATAGATAAATATTTTCGAAGAGTCATATTTTAGTCTTGTAAACTTTACTTAAAAGTAATTGAATTTAAAGTAAACCCATAAAAATTGCATCAAATTATAAAAAGTAATTTATAATTAAATGCTTTAAATCATTCGTTAGATCAAATTTCACTCCCAATCAATTTGATTGATTAGTGAAACTAATTTTTCTGATTAATTATTTCACATGTAATAATCGAACATCCAACCAAAAAGTATCCATTTATCAATGATTAAAAGTAGTTAAATGATAGCAAGATTTTTAAATGGATAGTTAGAAGTAAATTTCACCAATATGGAAGAAGAAAGGTGTCAGGAAATCAATAATACATTGAAATAATAATTTTTCATTCTACAAAATTAAACGAAAAAATTAATATTTCATTCCTTATCGTAATTTATTTAAGTCAATATTCATCTTCCGCGTAAACTCTTCTTGTTTTTCTTTGATAATAAAACGAATAGTATAATACACAGTGTAAAACTAATTTTTTCTGTACACACAGTCAAATTTTGCAACCTCATTTCTCATTAACGTTATCTGTTGTTAGCTACGGAAATTAATTCAATGAAGCGTTGCTTAAAATTCGGCTATTCTTTAAACTATTATTTCTTAATTTAGATAAAAATTTCCACCATTCCATTAGAGTAACGTTAATAACAAGTCGGCAAATAAGAAAAACTGAAAAAGTAATTTTTGAGTTATTTTGCCCTTGAAATGTATTCCTCAGATTATGAGGAACCAGTGAGTAAAATATGTGCTCAATAATTCAAATAAATAAGTTTATTGATCGTTGGGATTATATTATATTGTATCATTTATCACTGAATTTATTCTCACAGTTTTTGCTACTTGTTTGTAATAATGACCTGTTTTTAATTTCCTGTGACTACTTTGAAATATATGTCGAAAAATGTCTCTTTAACTCTATGTGATTATTATAATTAAAAATATATAAATCATAAATCTCGAAGACGTTATCTCTTGTTAATATTTCCTGTAACACACAGATCAAACCCACACTAATTTATTTTTTTAATATTTTTAAAACTTATTTAATTATAATATGAATACAAATATCTGTAAAGAGTAAGACCACAAGAAATTAAATGTAATACAAAGAAGGCTGGAAATAAATGAGATTTTCAATAATTTGATAAAATTTAGACATGCTTTATTTGGTTTTATTCATATAACTGGCTTTTTAAATTAATACGAAACGTTAGATTTCCGTAACGTTTTTTATCTCTATTTACTACTCAATGATTAGTCGAGCTTCTCACCTAAACTTAAATGCCAAAACAGCTGACCTCTTGATCAGCCATCCACAGAAGCTCAACTCGATACCACAACTCATTTTAACTTTTTACATCTAAATATTTTCTCTATTTAACTCGGTCTTCTTTGCTGCAACCGGATTGGCTAAGCATTGTTCCTCCCACTCCCATCACGAAAAAAAAAATCTTTTCGAAGTTAAGATTTTTTTCATCAATTTTTATCTTTATTTTATTTATACTTGTAAATTTGTTTATATCAAAGTAATTTCTCTTTTTATTATTTTTATTTAGTTACTTTTAAATTTTAAATATTATTTGTTAAAGTTTGAAGGCATTTTAATGCCATCGAAAATGTTCTAAAAGGAGGTGAAGGTTTGGTGTTCCCACCACACCAAACTACAAACTACATAACGTTCAGTGAAACACACACACATACATATACATATAACAAACCAAAGAAATAATGGATAGATTAAATATTCTATAAATCAGGAGCAGAAATTCTGAAATAGAGAATCAAGAACAAGAAAACTATTATAATAATAAAAAAGTCAATGGACCCAAACCGAAAACTATTATGTTTCCTAAAGCTGTCACTTACCTAGAGCAATGAAGTAGGGTTAAGCTTCTTTTATGGGATCCTAATCTACCCCTTCAGTAGAAAATTTGTACATATTAGTACAAGAAAATGACATAAAATATAAGCCAATATTGGGAAAACTACTAAGATTTAAATTTTGCACGTGTATTTGAATAGTATAACATGGTGAAAATAAAAAATTTTAAAAAAATGTAAGAATATTATATAAATGTAAATAGTAGGACAATTGAGAACTGAAAAATAATCCACTGCGGATGGTTTTTCCTGCGGTAGATAATTTTTATAGAAGTTCTTCAATCAAACATTTTTATATGAGAAAGACACTTTTGTGCCTCGTGTCCACTTAATGCGATATGGTACTATCTTCACAATTTTTTTTATTTTTAATATTTGATATTTGATTTTAATTGTATTTTATAAAGGTTCATATTTAACAACAATTCCAAGCCAAAATTTTTTAATTTGTTGCAAAATGTTTGTAAAATTTAAATATTTTCAACTTTTTAAAGCATTTTCAATATTTTTAAGGCTTTTTTAAGTATGTCTCTTTTCTTTCAATTTTTTTCCAAGTACCTTATAATATACTACATAAAACTGTGCATGGTTTTTTTTCTGCTGCTGCTCTTTAATTTTTTATTATTTTTTTTCTAGTTAAACTTCCAAACATTCTCAAAAAAGTATTAATTTTGATTTTGAAATTTTTTAGAAAAAGCTACTAAACATGAAAAGCTTTTACTAAGCATGTTACAGCTAATTCCATGCACAGTTTTAAAAACGTACATTTCAGAACATGTATAAAAAATTTCAAACCCATACTTCAATAATCAAAAAATCCTTAGGGTTTTGAATAACAGTATCTGTACAAAAAACCAACATGGAGAAATATGAGTTTGAAGTTTTCATTCCATGAATAGCATGATATAATATTCATCAAATAGTCTGAAACTTTTATGAAATGTTAATTAGCTTATTTAAAACTGCTTACCAAAAAAATGGAACAAATGTAGAACAATTAAACAGTATACTGCAAAAATGAATATATAGAAAAAAAATGAATGAAAGATCAATATTTCATAAAACTTTATCTAATAATTATAAAAAAAAATAAATACACACACACTTCAGAGCCAATTCCATGCTCAGAGCTAATGCACAACATGTGCAAAAGATGTTTATGCCTTTATTTTTTATTTCCATGATTTTAAAAGCCTTCGCAAGTTAAATATTGTGCACGAATGAAAGCAAAATCAAATAGCAATTTATAGGTAAAATATATCAAAATCTAAGAACTGCATATGTGCATTTGTTTAAATAAATAGCTTAAAATATTTTAATAATAAAAGTTTATTTTAATAATCTAATTAAGATAACAGATCATTTACCAGAGCGTGGAGGTGAGACTCATTAGCCTGGGGATAATAATACGGACCCTCAACTGATTCCACGATAACTTAAACAAGCTTGATATCAACTACGTCACGCACTAATAAGCTAAACTTCTATTTAAATAAGGATCACGATACCTGTACTTGTATGAAGTTAAGTCCTACACTTGAGTCCTTGAAGGCGATCCTTATCCGGATTGAATCACCATCGATTGATCATCTCTCAAAAATCTTCAATTGATAAACTCCGATTGCACTTAATCATTTCATGATCCTTTACTCTCCAACTAATCAACTAACTCCTAAAACTCGCGAATACAGAAGTTATATAATCTACTTAATTTGCATAATCACGCTTTCTTCACTCGGTGAAAGTTGGTTGACTAAAATATTTTTCTTAAAGAGTCCTGAAGTGTTTAGTAGAGCCACCTATAGATCCGTCGCATATATAAATATACTTCTTCTCTAAATGGGAATGAATATGATACTTGTTCATGGCAAGTAAAAATCGATCAGCCCTTTAAAAAAATTCTTCCGCTGAAACAAAAACAAAAGAGAGCCTAAATTTTAATATACCTGCCTAAATAAACAATTTATTATCGAAAATATAATTTACTTCTCAAAAACATTTTACGGTCTGATGTCTCCAGACTAGAGACGAAAAACAATCGTAAATTATATTTTACAATCACTCTATACTCACAAGAACTTATTTGCAATCGTTAAAAATAAAAAGATGCTGATTTATAGTTCTCTCCAATTTTTTCACCAATCTGTTTGCTTATGACAAATAAAAATCTATGTTTGCCTTTCATATTAAATTGCTAGTTTTAGTTCTCAGATTCAAAACTTCCACTTTTGATTCACACAGGAAAAAGTTCGATCAAGAGAATCAAATTTATTTCAATATTTGACTTACTTTTATAATTTTTTTAACTGTGAATGAATAGTGAAAACTGTACGAAGATTCTGATTAGATAGTTGGGTTTCGGTTTTAGAATTATCTCTGTATTCTAAGTTGATTTCTTTTATATTTTAATTTTATTTTTAATCTACAATTAAGTAATAGAAAATATAATAAGGGATTGGGGGTGAAAATTTTAAATATTTTTTTTTTACTTTTTTACAATTCAGAAAGGAAAAATGTACAACTATTTTGGAAACGCAGAAAATAGTTTCTATTATGCGCATATAAATACTAATAATTAAACAATATTTTTATTTTTATAATGGCCATTTCAAGCATGTATAAATAGACTAATCAAGATGTATGCATCGCTTTATGACACACAAAACCTATTATATATATAGTTAGTATTGTGTACGAAAGAGAGTTGATTAATTAACCATTATTATAACACTATAGCTGAAGCATACAAAAAAAGAAATTGTAACATGAATCAGATATAAGAATTGAGGAAAGATAAGATATATATATATATATATATATATATATATATATACCGGGTGGTTATAGTTAAAGATACACTATTTAGAGGCGTTTAGAACCTGTTCTGCTTATCAGATTTTTATGAAACTTGGAATATAGGCTATATGGACTATGGACAAGAGATTTCTGCAATAAAAAAAATTAGTACAAATTTTGACCACCAAATGGCTTTTATCAATTATTGCTTACCCAAATCCGTAAAACCTCTAAAACTTGCAGTCATAGCCAGAAAGCCCTTCAGCGTGTGTTTGTCGTCGTTAATCATGCTCTTACAAAAAAAAAGATCGATCATTACTGGTAAAACTGTTTTATCAGAACGGCAGCAGTCACTTAGTTGCTCTGCGAGAATATCGTTGATTAAAGGATCTACGAAAACGCCCCATACCAAGGATTGGCTTGAGAAAGATGATCATGAAATTTGAAGAGATTGGAGATTTATGTGTGCTGCCCGGAAGAGGAAGGAAACCGGTTGGGACTGAAAGTGTCAAAGAAGTCGCAACTGCTGTGATTGATAGAGCATCCAGTTCCATCTGCTCTTCAGCAAGTGGTCGATCAGTGTCACCACGCGAGGTGGAGGTGATCACGCGTATTTAGTGATCATGAGGTTTCAACGTTTGGGTAACATGGATCTTATACTGATAACATTTTAAAATGTGTCGCAGAATTTTTCATACTTTCGACCACGGAATCTCCAACTCACGAGACACTGATCGACCACTTGCTGAAGAATAGATGGAACTGGAGGCTCTTTCAACCACTGCAGTAGCGACTTCTTCCACACTTTCAGTCCCAACCGGTTTCCTTCCTCTTCCGGGCCAGCACACATAAATCTCCAATCTCTTCACATTTCATGATCATCTTTCTCAAACCAATCCTTGGTATGGGGCGTTTTCGTAGATCCTTTAATCAACGATATTCTCGCAGAGCAACTACTTGGTTGCTGCCGTTCTGATAAAACAGTTTTACCAATAAAGATTGATTTTTTTTTGTAAGGGCATGCTTAACAATGATAAACACGCGCTGAATGATTCTCTGGCTATAACTGCAAATTTATATAGAGGTTTTACGGATTTGCGTGAGGAATATTCGATAAAAGCCACCTTGTGGACAAAATGCCAAAATTTGTACTCTATTTTATTGCAGAAATCTTTTCCCCATGCTCCATATAGAATATATTTCAAGTTTCATCAAAATTCGATCCGCAAGATAGGCTGTACAATCCTCTGAATAGTGTAACTTTAATTATAACCACCCGATATATATATATAAATACGGATGACAAATATTCCTGACTTAGGGCAGATCTTATATATAAAAAATATTTCATATAAAAAAGTGTTTAAAATGTTTTTTGGCCAGCCAACCTTCCCCCTCCCTCTTTCTGTAAGTAATATTGAGCGCAATCCTATTGAAAATAATGGATAGAACGTCTGAATCCATTACAAGATCTGATGTATATATATATATATATAGATCATAGAAAATTTATGAGAAAACCCAGACAATTCCTCATAGTTTCATGATCATAAACATTTGCTACATTTCGTTTGTAGATATGTTTCCAAAGTAATGAGATAATGTTAAAAGAAATAACTCAGGGATCGTATTATCTATCAGATTATATAACAGATTGACCATAAATATTATTCTATATATATTGACTATGTATATTATCTCTATATGACTATATATATTATTTCTATATTGACTATAAATATTATTTCTTTAAATGTTCTATATACTTCTAAAGAGTTGTTTGAAATATTTGTATGAAGTATGAGTATCGAACATATCTCACACATTCAAGTATTTATTTCCAACTTTACGTCTAAATGCTTTTATATGCATTTTTACCTGTAATTAATAATTCTTAATAAAAGGACGCAATGGTAAAACTTACTTAGAAGTTGTGTGGAAATTTCTGTCATGAACAGAACTCGACTAAATATTGAAAGACCCATGATTTATATTAATGATATATAAAGGTAAGAGAATAAAGCTCAGCTGCTGATGAAAAAAATCTTCGATGCTATAATAGTGAACAAGTAAAAGAACTTTGATCTTAGCTAAAATAATTGTAGATAAAAATATCAGGCCGGAGTGAACATAGTCTAGTAAACAAGAAACAGGAGCGAAAAGAGCTATTTAAAAATTCCTTATTTTCAAAACTTCACCTAGTAGATTCAATCAATTAATAAAACCACAAATATAAGTATAATAAAATAAAGGAGATATGCAAGTTTTTTTTTTTTTTTTTTTTTTGCTATTGTAACTAAAATCATCTTAAACTATTAGAAACAAAAATAATAGCACTAATCATGGTCACAATACGTAATCCGAAATAAAGGAATAGATATCGTATGTAGGCTTCCTTTATTCAATGAAGTAAAATTATGCTACGACTAATCAACTATTCAGTAGCAAAGTTACTTCAAATACTTAGAAGGATTTCCTTCATTTTAGAAATATAAAAGCATTTTTTCTAACGAATATATATTTCACCAAGAGGTAGCTGTTTGATCATGCATTAATATGTTGTATAGTGCATTCGGATCTAATAGGGTTATATTAATTAATATATTAATATAAATTATATTATTATTTATTTATAAATAATTTATCAACTACTTATGTATGGTAAATATTGGATATACAAGAGCTTTTTTTTAAAATAAAAAACGTTGTACTTCTGAAGAAAAATGTGTGCATTACAGAAGTGACATTTGATACTACTAAAAGTATTAACAAAAATATTTTCTTCCAAAAAAGGGTGGGCAGCGGTAACCTAGAGGTCAAAGGGATAGATTTGGGTCCAGAGCCTCATAAGGTTGAGCCTAGTGCTACTGATGAGGGGGACGATGCACGTTAAATCTGTCTAGATTTAAGGTCTTCGCGTTGGCGGGATATGGAATTTCGAACAGAGGGGGCAAGCTCAGGTGTTGTCCTCACCACTTGACCATTTAAAATTATGAGGTCTGTCACCAACAGCTCACGGGACTGTAAAGCAGAGAGACTTCTCAATCTTCAAAACCTATTTATATTTCTATCACAATTTAATGTAGTTCCAAGGTTTAGCTCTTTTGTAAACAGTGCGAGTGGCTAATTAAGGCTAATATGAGGCTAATTAAGTTTTAAAATAGCAAAAGATATCTCCAATTTAACTCAATATTTTTTCCTGCTATTTACTTTTTAAGTTTTCTTTTTTTTTTTTTGTTTAAAAAAAGGTTTTAAAATGAATCATCTTACTTCCGATGCTGATTCATTTTTTTTTCAAAACTGAAGGACTAATTATGGGGGAACGTATCAACAAAAGGAAGTGGTGGCGTCAACTAGGCAGTTTAATTAGAAAGAACATATTTTTTAAAAAATTTTCCTCTCTCTCTCTCTTTTGAGTCTGGTGCACTTGAATTATTATTATTTATTTATTTATTTATTTTACTTTTGATGTATTACAAGAATGATTGAATAATGTATATTCTTTTCCCTACTCTTTTCCTGTATGTTTCCTTTTTATTATTATTATTTTTAGATTTGCATGTTTGTATTATGCAACCGTATATGTGTCTTTTAAATTTACCTTTAATCTCTAACATGTAAATTTACTGTGTATTACAGCAAAAAATGTAAACAAGAATTTTGATGAATGAGGACTGGATACGCGGATGGTTGCTTCTCTCTCGGCCGTTTTATCGCTCTAAACCCCAGTCGGGTGAGCTCGGTTCTCTTTAGGTATTCCGCCAATAGCTCTTGTGTTTTTTTATAAAGCAACGTTAATAAACACTTATTTACTTCAAATAAATTATAGTTTTAAAAAACTAAAAAACTCCATTTTATATTTAAACGAACTAAGTCGTAACTTAACCCTTTTGTCGCCAAATCTGGAAATGGGATCTGAAATTAGTCGCCAGATGTGGGATGGGATCTGAAAATGGGAAATCATTAATCCTGATGATCCTGATCTGGACAATGGAACAAAATTATTAAACTATTCTATTGTCATCGGCCCTGGACAAGTGAGCAAAATTTCGAATGAATCTGACCTTTTAAAGTGGGTAAAAATTGAGTTCAAAGATTCCGTTACATACAAGTGAAACTTATAAAAGGGTATTAAAAATGGTATCATTTTTGATATTTTATTCACATACAAAAAAAAGCTATCTACTAAAGTTTTATAATCACCATTTAAAAAAATCTTTGATCTACTTTATTTTTTAATTGGTAATGGCATTTCTTAATATTGAGGAAATGGAAAAAAATTATTTCATTGACAAAAATGTTCAGATAAAAGTGAGTCCTTTCGTACAAAATCATTCGTGAAGTAAAATCTTATGTATTAAAAAGGGATATAAAAGGCCATTTATTTAACAATGGTCTATATCTTAAGCCTTCACGTGAAGTGCAACAACGGACAATTCCTACTGCCATTCCGTGAAAACAAACATCAAGACCATGACAAATAATTCTTCCTCTTCCACTCATGGCATGCGTGATTGTAGGCGAGATATACAGAAAGCGTTGCAAATAAATAGTTTCAGGGACTCTTGCTACAAGACAAATAGTACAGCATATTTGTACTATTATCTGGGCCTATTGTTCAACTATTAGGTTAACACCCGAGATTTATGTAGAAACATCACGCTAAAGCTATATGCAAGCTATGTTCTAACACAAACTGGACTAAAACTCTTTACGCCATGAAAACAAGAGCAAGTCGACGGTTAATTAAATATATTTCTCGCTCTTATGTGATATTATTTTATCTTTATATTTGAGTGTACCTTTCTTTCTAATTTTGTTCAGCAAATAAGAAAAGATTTTTCTTAAGATTTCCTATCTAATTATGTTACCCTGTTAGGTTTTACTTACTCAAAAAATACAGAACAATGTGTTAATTGCATTTTTAAGTACTAGCAAGTAAGAGTTAAATATTTTATTTTTGTTTTTCTAATAATAAACCGTAAAAATTTAAGAGGGATATTATATTGTGTTTATAAAAATAAGAATTATAGTGGAAAGTAATAAAAAGAAAAAATAAGACCAAAAATTTATATTATGTTGCTTGAAAAAAAAATTTAAATCCAAGAAGAGAATCACGATAGTTAAATTTTTACAATTTTATTAAATCACGTATCTTTAACCTCCATTTTTCCAGATATATAGTATTTTATTTCTTCTAGTGAATACAAAATTTTAACAATATTTTAATTTAATTAATCACTTAAGGGGTCAATTTTTTTGCCCAAAATGTTCCAAAAAAAGGCACATTTTTTTAATTGCATATAAATAAGCATAATACTTAACCCCTTAACAGTCGGTTAAAAGTTATGCGATTCGCTCCTCAGTGACACTATTTTTCTTATAGATGAGCATATGCGGTGTTTTTTGAGGAAAAGAAAACACACGAATAAACAAATTTTTCTCTGAAATCAGTTAATCCTTCGCAAACACGCATACACTGCCAAGGTTATTTTAATACATTCCAAAGCCTTGGGAGTATTTGAACTGATAGCAGCTCTAAGAAAAAATCGTATTTCGGAAGAAGGGATATATGCGTCCGCGGCACACAAAAAAAACCGATTGAGCACTATGGATTTATACACCGGCGGAACTTAATGCGTTAAAAGAATGCAAAAGTGGGAGGATTTTATTTCAATTTTCAATTTTAAAGTTGTCATACTAATCTCCCTACCACCTCCACCACATGTGTTTGCTTTTTTTTATAAGTAAACACTGCATGCTATGAAGAATGTTTCTCACATATACCTTAAAAGAATATTTCTCATACTTACAAAAAATTTCATGTCCGTACCTCTTTTTCAAACGGTTAAGGATTTTGTGTGTGAATCCATAAAAAAATCCCCACATTTTGAAGCATGGTGTAATACTAGGTCTTTCACACACACACATTGCAATGAAGACAGATATAGTAAAGGATTTTTTGGATTATGTTTCCATTTCCATTTCTTCTCAAGCAAAAAATTGCACACTGCCTTCCCAATCCTTGTGCATTATCGAATATTTTCAAGAATCAAAATTCCTGCTTTCAATGAAAAACTTCCGCCTTCACCCCAAAGAAAATCCCAGAGGAAAAATATTTCAGTACCATGGACAAGCTGTATCTTTTAAAAAAACACTAGCACTAATAATCTCACTAATTAAAAATGTGTGCAAATGAAAGATAGAAAGAAAAAACATATCAGTGCCTGTATAGCGTACAGGCAAACCGGTTTTGGTTACCTTTCGGTAGCCCGTCCGGTGTTCGGGTAAACCACTTAAGGGATTAATAGAAGGAATTTTTTATATCTTTTCATAGGATTTTAAACAGAGCAATGTAAACGTATAAGGCATGTTTAAAATTAATGCATTCTATTTGCGCAGAAAGCATCACTTCACTGAAATTTTAATTAGTAAAACTTGTTTTATGAATTATAAACATCTTAATAAGCAAATTAAGTTGAATTCACACAAAAAATTACACTTGAAAGCTTAATATAACTTTCAAGATAATTCAGAAATATTTTGAACATGTGCACAATAACCTATCTGAACTAAATTTAAATGTAATAGTAGCACAAATTGGTCATTTTTTATTTCTGAAAACGTTTAAAATCTAAAATATCTTAAAAAGAAAATAAGGAACTAATCTAAGCATCTATTGCATAGATGACAAAATAACATATTTTTTCAAGTATAAGTACTTATATTTTATATTTATTCAGTATATTTGCTGAAACCTCCATTTAAGTTCATCCAAAGTAATTCAGAGAGATCCGATTTCCTTCCTTCCTGATTTTTGTATCTTTTTTGTGTTCTTAAAAACTCATTGACGCTGATATCGTTCTTCAATAGCTTCCACGATCATTTTTCGAAAAACTAGTTATTGGATCAAAAGAAAAAGGTTACTCCTAAGATGGTCCATTTTCGAATCATTTGACGATAAAGCTAGGGGATAGTAAAAAATTTCGCTGGCTAAAAATCATGAGTATAAGCAGTGAAGATTACTTCTTAAAGAATGTTGTCTTTAAATATAAATTTTCGTATGCAATGAGATAACCATAACATATTCTTAATTATAAGGGTTAAAACATGATTAGCTTCTTAACCAGTCAATTTTTTTGTCCGAAATGCCTCAAAAAAGTTCCTTTTTTAATTGCATATAACAAAAAATTATACTTAATAGAATAAGAAAATGGAAGAATTCTATTTTTTTAAATTTCCATTTTAAATTTTTTATGCTATTTTTTATTCTATAATTGAAGAATAAAAGACCTTAAGTGTTTGATTTTTATAGGTACACTCTGCATCTGCTATGAAAACTGTTTCATATACCTTAAAAGAATTTTTCTCTCATACTTGCAAAGTTTTCATGTTCATACCTATTTTTCAAATGGCTTAGGATTTTGTGTGTGTACATATATACAAACACACAATTTGAAGCAAAGTCTTACATTGAAATAGGGACAGAAATATATCAGCTTTTTTTAGATTATATTTCCATTTTTATTTCTTCCCAAGCAACAAACTACACATTGTCCTACCGATCTTGCTCTTTTTCAATTGAATTCCAACTTTAAAGAAAAATCCCCACCTTCGCTACAATGAAAATCCCGGGTGAGAAACGTTTCAGTACCTTATAAGCACATACTATATTTCTTAAAAATACTAGAACTAATAATCCCACTTTACAAACTAAAAATACACACAAAACAACGATAAAAGGAGGAAAACATCGGTACAAGAGTATAGAGCATTAGCAAACCATTTGCGGTCAATTTTCGGTAGCCCGTACTGTGTACGGACTAACAAGTTAAGGGGTTAAAAGGCCTAAAATAAAGCGTAATAATAAACAATCAAGTTAAGCTTGGATTCTAAAAGAGGACTTCAAAAACTATTGGGGCATATTTCTGGAACAATAATTATATAAGAACTTTTTCGGGGAATATATTATCATCGAATATAGATATCTGTGAATATTTAAAAATTGAAAATCATGTGAATGGCAATAAAATCTGAAAAGTGGACCTAAGGCCACAGAAGTAAAATGTGTGACTAAATTCGCAGGAATAAAATTTATGTCTAAAAGCAAATCTTAGTTAAAAAATTAACTTTGCAGATATGATAAATTATTCTCCATTCTATTTGAAAATTCTCTCAATAGTCTTCTTCATAAAATCTGAAAGTTCAATAGAGTTTTTTATACTGTTCGAAAATTCAATAGTACCCTTCGTACTATTTGGAAATCAATAGTATTATTCAGACTATTTAAAATTTTAAAACCATGAAGGAATTCGTAAAAAATTCATTTATATTATTCCAAGGAAAATAAGTGATGAAATACTTATAAATTTCCGTTCGGGAATTTGAAAAATTATAAATTTGAGTGCAAAAATATTTGGACTATAAGGAAACATTTTCATGAAAATTGAAATTTGTCATTAGAATTTTGAAATAAGTTTTGAAAAGCAATAATTAAATAGTAGAAAGTCACCACACACAAAATTCCGACGTAAGGAATCACTATAGTAGCAAATGCAATATCCAGGAAATTGATTAAATGATATTATGCAGTCGAAGCTCATTAAATACATCTTTACTCCCTGTTAAAATCTGACGCTTGTACAAGAAAAATTTAGTTTTAATTCTGCCAATGAGAAAGATTTTGGCATTAGCTAAAGGGAGTAGTCTGTAATTAATTTCCAATGAAAGACGAATTTATAATTTAGAGAAAGAGACTAGTCATTAATTATCTTTTCAAAAAACCTCGGAAAATAAGGAAAAAAACCAGTGATGTGTCTAAACTGCAATTTCAAGAATTTTTAATGTATTATCCTGCATATACTCTTTCAATAAGAGATAATGAAATTTCAATAAAAGATAATGTAAGTGTAATGATAAGACCGTGGGACCCTAGTGGTTAAGGTAATGGACTCGTGTCTGGCATGTCATCATCTATCCTAGTACCGCTGAACACCCGCCGTGGGGGGAGCAATGCACGTTAAATCTGTCGAGGGAGCTCAAGCGTCCTCCCGTTCGTATGGTGTGGTGGTTAGGAAAGGGGGTGCCAGCTCAAGTGTCGTCTTCGTCATTTGACTATGGTTCAAAATTCCGAAGTTCATTGTCAAAAGCCCTCGTACAGCTAAACAGTGCTATGTAAATATTCACTCACTGAAAAAAATGGGAGTTTTATGTGTTGACAACGCTTTTATTCCGCGCATAATGATCCAAATTTGACAATGCATTGATATAAAAATGTTTTTAAATAAATTCTGGTAGCTGAAATGTCTGTGCTATATTTCATCTTGTAATTTATTTAAGCATTATGCACGTAACATTTGCTTGAAATTAAAAAAAAAATTCAAAATATTTAATATTAAATCATTTTTTCGGCTTTTATTTTACCAAAAATACCCCAGGAAACGCATTTTCTAAAACAAATTTTTAAAAATATCTTTAAGTACATTGTTTTAAAATCGTTTGCTTAAAATAAAAATAATTCTAAGATTTCTCTTTTCACATAATATTATTCTTCATGATTGGAGTTAATTCAAACTAAAATAGAATGTATTCTCTTTGATTATTAGATATTTGAATTTTTCAAATGTTTTCTAAAATCTAAAAAAAAAAAAAGAAGAATCCAATTTGAAGAAGATTTAATATCTCTACTCTTAATAGAACATTGGTTTTTCTAAATATTAGGCAAATCACTTTAATTTTTATATTTTTGAGATTGTAAAATACCTTATATATAGTTTGCGATGCTTTAATATATGTGTTCTTTAAGAAAATATTGAGGCTCAAAATTCTCACGCTGGCGGCATGATGAAGCTTGGGAAGTGGGGTACCAGCTTAGTGGTACCCCACTGACCATGGTTCAAAATTATGAGGTCCGTTGCCAGCAACCTTAATCTGTCTTCAGAGTACGACCATTAAGAAACATTCAATCTCCAAAAATATTGTAATGGTTATTGTTACGTTGTTATGTTTCTGCTTTTATTTCCACGCGTTCAAATTTGTAATCCAACCCACATTCAATTTTCAAAATAAATTCGTCATGAACTCTACTGTCGTACATATTCTCAGTCAAAGAATAAAGACGTAAATTTAGGAGATGTTTCAAGCATTTTTTCATGTTTTGCTCAAGAAAAACAACAGCCATTGTCTATTTATTGGTTTTGTAAGATTTTCACTTATAATGTTTTGTTCCTGTAAAACGTAGATTTTAAGAGTTTTTACTTTGTAAAAAAGACTTATAGTATACTTTCGAAACTGTATTTTTCTAGACTTTTCAGGAAGAAAAATTATTTTTTTAAGCTTTTTTGCTTTTGTGAAACAGTTTTAATAGTTGAATTTGTAATAAAAATAAAGTTAAATATTCAGAAGTTACAGATTAGTTTTAATATTCTCAAAACATTTTTCAACTAAAAATTACTCATCTTGAATAAGCATCACTCTAAATATATGAAGATTATTAGCAACACAAACATCATAGTCTTAAACCACAAAATCAAATGTGATCAATATCCGAAACTTCCTCTCCTCAGTATATCATTCTGCTTCCTCCTTTAAACTTATGAAGGCATTTTGAAGTCAAGTTCCATTTTATGAGCAACAAACCTTATTTCAAATGAACTGGTTTTGATTCGAGGAATGCAACATATCTAATTTGTTTTCCTAAAAGAGAGCATAGCATCAGCATTTTAACTTATACATATTTAAATTATCAAACCTTTTACTCAAGATATCTTTCTGAACAGAATCTCGAGAGTTCTTTCTTATCTCTCTGGTTTGAAACAGAGCAGATCCATCAGTTTGTTAACCCTGAAAAAATCTAAAACTCAAATAGACCTCTTCAAAATGTCCTCTCGTATCAAGTCAACGCAATCAAGTAAATGCTGGGGTGTAGTCTCTGCATCATTACACTTGGTGCAAATTGTAAAAGTATTGGCACCATGGGAGAATCTGAGGGACTTTAAGTGCCCCGTTGACACACCGAGCAAAAGTAGTCTTATCAATCGTATCACCTTTAAAACTGATTGACGCTTCAGAGAACTGATTAAGGTACAACGGATGCAATGGTGGTTGTTTCCAGGAGAAGATTATGATGGCTTTACATTTCAAGTGTAGTTCAAGGTACGACAGAGGTTCCTCAATGATGTGAGTCCTTGAAGTACCACCCTTTTTAAGATCATCAGCAATGTCATTACATTTCAAATTCATATGGGACAGAATACACTGCATTTGAATCATGGCAGAACCAGACAGGGTCCTCAGTTTATCAATAATATTTTTTCTCTTGTGATCTCCAAATAGTTTCCAATTGTTTGAATATTGAATAGCACTCTTCGACTGTCTAAAGGAATCCAGATTTCGCCAGTCAAATGGCACTCAGAAACACAGTCTAGAGCCATATCAATGGCAATCAATTCAGAGTTCAAACGGAACAGTGATTGGTTAGTCTCGAGAGTTAATTATTTAACAATGTTACACTTACACGAAACACGAGAGCTATTGGATAAGAACCACATCATTTTTTCTAACCAAATGACGCATAGTTTTGCACTTCGCTCATGTGTTTTCACCCAGCCAATAAAAGGATTTTTATTTTCAACTAATACTACAACATCAAATCCATTGTAAATTGGATATTAAGAGGAATCTGTACTCGAATGCATAGCTTATCTGAATTAGCATCAGCCACGAATTTGCTATTCATTAACTGACACAACCATTCCGAAAAATAAAAGAATCAATTTAGTAGTTAAGTCAACCGACTAGGTTTGGAGATCAATTTTTCCAAAATTGATTTTCTAAACAACTTTATTGGTTTAAATAATTTAAATTGTTTTAAAGAATCTTAATTATTAAATAAATCACATGAATCACCCCTTGTTATTAGAAAAAATATTATTTTTATTAAAATTTAGCAAAAGTTTCAATGTTACGAAGAACAGAATAAATAAAAATAAGTTGGACATAATGTAATTTTAATTTCATTGATATACTTCTTGATCCCTCTGAAGTATCACAAACCACAGGATAAAAAATAGTTTAAGAAATGAATATTTTATTACCATTCATATTTGACGTTAATGATACTTTTGTTAAAACTATTTTATGTTCTAAGCTAAAAATAGCTGTAAAATATAATTAAATCTAACTATCATAAGATCTGTGGTTTGTTACACTCAAAAGGGTTTATTTCATAAGTGTTAAAAATTTCATTGAATTTTATTGGATTCTTTTGGAGATATCCCTTTTTTTCGTGCACAAATTATTGTTCAAAAACTCATTTAAAAGTATATTTATAATTCAATTTTAGAAAGGATTCTCCAGTTTTATATGCTGTTCCTTTTTCCTCAGTACGTATCTTTCTTTATTATCTTCTAATGATCCTAAAACCTAAGAAACACCTTTTCAACCTAGTCGAATACCTCAATGAGGTTCCTGCTTGTTGAATTCTGTTTACTAAATAGTTAAATAATCATATGAAGTTATGTAAAAAGGGGAAAAAGAGCACAGCATTTAGCTTCCTGTAATTCACACATGCTGAAAAAATTGTTAGTATACTTGTTATTTCAGATATTTCAGAGTATGGCCATTTCCAAATAACCCACTTATCGATTTCTTAAACTCTCGAAATTGAGACGTTTATTGACTCGAAGAAAGAGTTTGAAGCAATTCCCTAGGGGAGTGTACCAGAAATGTCCATCAAATAATTCGAGCTAATACTTTAGTATCAGCCGTAGCTATCAAACGTCATTAATATCAGTTTTCATTAGATGCACATACTTAGGCCCTTAAATGTGTAACTCTCATAGTAATACAGGGTTCTTATGCCTTTTTTATGTCTTATATTATTTGTAAAAAATAGCTTCATAAAATTTAGGTCTGAGCATTCATAATCTTTATGTCTCAAGTTCTGAAGAAACCAATGGTAAAATATGTGAAATAGTATATATAACCAATTTAAAAGCAGAATATCCATTCTGAATATTTATTATCAGATTCATCATGTTTTGACTCATAATTTCAGCATACTATTAAATGTTAGAAAATAAAAACACAAACTAACAACTAAAAAAATTAAGAAAGTAGCGTTGCGTAACTATTATAAAAGACAAATATATATATATATATATAATTGTTTATATTGATAAAGTTCCGGGAAATTATGCAATTATTTGCAAGTGACTTTATGCTAAAATGTTAAACAAACATTTTTAAAATAATACTGATTTTCAAAAAACTAATTCAAGCAATAGAGAAATTTTTAATCGAATCTCTGCTTTTTATAAAAAACTAGATTTACGTATTTCGGATATTAAATTCCCTAATATTTTCCTAACTCCAAAATTTCATAAAAATCCTATTAAATTTAGAACTGTAACGAATGGTTTTAAAACTTATATTACATATCCGGGCAAGAAGCTACAAAATATTATTCAATCCCCATTAGACAATATTGATAACTCTATAATTGTTAAGAATAGTCTAGATATTATTAAGTATATGCAAGGTAAAAAAATTATCTCTATTCATCAAAATGACTTTCAAGAAATATTTAACTCCATAGATATAGGAGACATGGTTAAGATTCTCAAAATAGCTTATAACAAATATTCTTTGAATAAATTAGTGATAAATATCTTTCTCTCTATATATATATTTATATTATTCAACTAGTATTAAATTAAACTTATATTTTTCATAACAACTCTTTTTATCAGCAAATTAAAGGACTTCCACAAGGTGGACCTGCAAGTAACAGTTTAGCCAATATTTATTTGCACTTTTATGAATATGATAGTATTAGTTTCGAATCTTATTACTTTTTTAGATACATAGATGACTTAATCATTTTAGTAATACAGTAAATTATGTTCCTAGTTTTAATTATTATCCACAATATTTGAAATTATTAAAAACTAATTACAATAATGAGTCAGCAAACTTTTAGACCTTCAATTAAATGTTAAGAATAATCACCTAATCTGTAATACTTTTGATAAAAGAGATTGTTTTAATTTTATTATTGTAAGAATGCCATTCTGGTGTAGTAACCCACACCTATCTATTTTTAGAAATATTATCTTAAATTTTATAAAAAGAAGCAGTGATTTAGTTAATGATAATGAATTAAAACGTGGTAATAATAAAATTTTGCATTAATTGCTTGGATTAAAATGATCCAAGTAAATTCATTTTTAAATATATTTCTATGTTACCCTAACTCTTCCAGTTTCCTTCAATTTAATTTTTAAATATATTTCTATGTTATCCTAACTCTTCCAGTTTCTTTCAATTTAATTTTTAAATATATTTCTGTTATTTTATCTCCTTCAGTTTCTTTCAATTTAATTTATTTATTTCAATATAATACCGTTTAGTTACAATAAAACGATCTAAGGAGCACCTTTTATTTTTTGCTTCTGTGTTAACACTTCAATATTAACACGTCATTTTGCAGGCGATTTTTGACTAAGATGTATTGTCTTTATTTCTCATTTGGTTAACATTTTTATATGTAAGTTTTTGCTTAGTTTTTCCTTAAAAAATTTATTTTATTTACATTCATCTCTTTGAGAGAAATCTTTCTTTTCATGCTTTAATTTTATTTTACTGTCTGGTGCAATTTACATGTGTGATAGTTTTAGACTTAACTTTTAAACATGGCTCTGTTTTTTCTATTATGTCGAAAATTTCTGCTGTACAGGGAAGGTGGATCCATAAAGCATTGCTTAACCGTAATTTCTCAGGTCATAACTCAGCGAAAGCTTTAAAAATCATAATAAGTATCCATTTCAGCCTAGAGACCCTTTTGGTTTCATCCGTTTTACAAGTTCTATCTTTCTTTCCTGTAATGCATATTTTTATCCGAATTTAGTATAATATTCATTTCCCCCCTTTATTTTCTAGTTATGTTTCTTAAAATCCGGTTTCTAGTTTTTAGCTTTGTGGGCAATACAGTTTTGTCTTATTCTTTTATTATATATATATATATATATATGTCAGGTTTGAAAAGATTAGCTTCAAAATTAAGTGAGTAATAAATAAAAATAGAGCGAACTCTTTACCATCACGTAAGAATTTGTGGGTAAGTAAGCCTATTTAAAGGTAGAACGAGCACTGACTAAGACGAACGCGTACTGGAAAAGGCTTAGCTGGTGGACTCCTTGCCGGATTACTGTCTATTGTTCTACTCGTTTGCGCGCCCAAGGGCCGCCATGTTGGATTTTAGATGATAACAGAAGAATAAAGAAGCATTTGTTATATATAATGCCCTCCTCATTTAACCAGCAGGCATGGGGCCTGTCAAGAGCCGGCAGGACACCGCGAGGAACCTCAACATATGCCACGAAACCAAGAAAAGGAACTTTAGGAATTTATTTTTTCGAACTAGCGACTGCACATTGAAAACCATAATACAATGGAAGACGATTCTTTCCGGCAGGAGTCACCAACGTACACTTCAAAACAATTTTTTTCACCTGAATTTGATACTAATAAGTTTAGTTCTTTTAAAAGTTTTCTGGACAGTTTTGATCAAAACTGTGTGGAATATCAAAACGATGAACAATGGAAAAAGAAAAACCTTCCTAGATACCTCACGGGAAGTTACCTCAAATTTTGGTATGATAATAAACTATTTAATAAAACTTATCAAGAAAATAGAGAATTATTAATTACGGTATTCGATATGACCAGACAAGAGAAGATTCAAAAATTTCACAACTTAAAATTAAAAGAGAACAAAAACTTGATTTCATTTTTTACCAAAAAACTTGCACCTGGGAAAAAACTTAATTATGACGACAGTTCCATCGTGGAACGTATGACATTATCTAGTCCTATGGAATTTCAAATTTTTTTAATTATTCAAAAGATTTCTACACCCTGCCAATGGATTGCGACAATGAGGCTTCTAATCGCAGTGACACCGGACAGTTCTAATCGAAATGCGGGAGAAAGTGGAAGTTCAAGAAGATGGAGCAATCAAGCATATGGCAATATAAACACAGGAACTGATCCACTACGATTCAAATCAAGAGAGAGAGAGAGAGGATATAGACAACCCCATCAATCGCAAGAATGGTGCGTTTCAATGAAAGGCAACAGTTCAACAGTCAACCTAGGCAGTTTGTACAACAAATTCAACATAATTTTCGCCCGCCCAGAAATAGTGAAAATGTCCAAGGACATAGATGACAACTACTCATCAAATCAACGGTATGTTCCAAGCACTTTTTTACTCTAGTTGACACAGGAAGCAATGTGTCATTAATTCCAATAAATTTATCTAAACAACTTAAAAATTTTAAGATTTTAAAAAATAGTGATGTAAAAATAGATCAAACTTGTGGGACTATTCATCCCAAAGGTATATTTACAGTTTACATGAATATTGAAAGTATATCTAAAAAAATAGATTTGTTTGTAATTGATACTGAATTGCATTATATTATTTTAGGACTTGAATATTTACATTTATTTAAACTTGATAATAGTATTCGTAAAATGTGTGTTTTTCAATTTGGTAAATATTTAAGTAATGTTAAAATTTCAAATAATAAGTGTGTTAGTGAATTGAGAACATATCATGGGACATATTGTAAAACTCTTAAAAATGATAAACTTATGAACTATTCCAATGCTAATCATGAAAATAATAGTAATGTTAATGGTAATAACGGTTTAGATCAAATACCAGACAGCCCTGAAACTGATCTGAAAATATTGTTTAACCCAGCCATGGTTGTTGAGGACACAGTACCAAAACAAACAAGTGAGCAATGGGAAGATTTAACCCAACTTCTTGACAAATTTCAAAACATATTTTCACAAAATAAATATGATGTAGGTTGTATCAATTTGGAGCCACAAAGAATTCATTTAAGCTCAGACCTTCCTATAAGTTTACGCCCCTACAGAAATAGTCAACAAGAATCTAAAGAAATACAAACACAGGTAGGAGAATTGTTAAAAGCAGGTTTTATTAAACCCTCCCATTGTCCATATGCTTTCCCTGTAACTTTAGTATACAAAAAGGATGACGGGAAAAAATCAAGATTACGTATTGATTATAGAAAACTAAATGAAATAACACGAAAAGATTCAACCCCTGTACCTCTGATAGATTTTGTAATTGATAATTTAACTCATGCTAAATTTTTCTCTACTCTCGATTTAACAGGTGGATATTGGCACATAAAAATTCATGAGAAAGATGCAGAAAAACTGGCTTTTACAACTAATTTTGGACTCTATGAATGGTTAAGACTTCCATTTGATGATATTATAATTTTCCCACAATCTTGGGAGGAGCATTTAACTCATTTAGATAAAATATTTCATATTTGTAAAAAAGAAAACATTAAACTTAAAAAATCAAAATGTCAGTTTGCACAGGAAAAAATAAAATTTTTAGGATATGAAATAACACAAGGTCATTATTCCCCAAGTAATCCAAATATTGAAACAATAAGAAAATTAGCACCACCTAAAGATGTAAAAGAACTCCAAAGATTTCTTGGTTCCATCAATGTTTATCAAAAATTTATTAAAGATTAACCAAAACTTATAGTACCATTAAATAAATTACTTAAAAAAGATGCAGTTTGGAATTGGTCACATGAATGTCAGAAAGCTTATCAAAAGTTAAAAAATTGTCAAAAAGTCAAAACCTATACTTAAATTATACAACTCACAATATCCATGTCATGTATTTTGTGATGCAAGTCAGGATTCAATAGGTGTAATTTTTTTTAAAACAAGAACACCTAGATGGAACACTTTACCCCATAGCTTATCACTCGAGACATTTACTTAAACATGAAAAATACTATACAATTTCAGAAAAAGAGTGTTTAGCAATTATAGATACCTTAGACACATTTCACTGTTACCTACATGGGTCCAAATTCACAATACATACTGATCATGTTGCTTTACAATGGCTTAAAACTGTAAGACATTTAACTGGACGTTTATTTCGGTGGAGTTGAAAACTTTTTCAATATGAATATTCGATAGTTTATATAAAAGGTAATTTAAATGTTGAAGCAGACATGTTGTCATGGAACCCTGTATGTCATTATACATCACCCATTTGTCATTTTTTAAATACTGATGAAATTATTGAATACCAAAATTCAGAGAACATGAATGATCCAAAATATACAAAATATAATGATGTATTAACTGTTAAGAAAAAGAATTTAATTAAAATTGTAGTACCATTAGCTTTGAGAGAAAAATTAATCACAACAGCACATGAACAATTTGGTCACCCAGGTGTGAAAAAGATGTTAAAATTAATTTCCCCAATTTATTACTGGAAAGATATTATATTAGATATTTCAAATTTTGTTAAATGTTGTGAAACATGTCAAATAAATAAAAAAAATCTACACAAAAAAGTACGGATTATTAGAAGAAGTTCCCGTGGCAGAAGAACCATTTGAACTGATGTCACTAGACACTGTAGGAGGATTTAATTATCATAATTCACAAAAGAAATACCTGCATATTGTTCTGGACCATGCTACCAGATATGCTTGGATATTTCCATCCAAAAGTGTCACTTCTGAAACTTATACAAATTGCTTAAAACAAATTTTTTCAATTCAATTTCACAAACAACTGTTAAGTGATAGAAATGCAGCATTCACCTCTTCTAAATTTAAGAAATTTTTAAAACATCATAATATTAGACAATTACTAACTTCAGCAAATGGACCACAATGCAATGGAAAGAATGAAAGAGTTAATCAGACATTAGTAGCAAAATTAAGATGTAAAGTTAATTCAACTACAAAAATTCCCTGGACAAAATTATTAGAACAAGTTACACATGAATACAATAACTCGGCACATGATGTCACTGGCTTTCCACCTGCATATTTAATGTTTGGAACTTTGCCATATGACTCACCATTACCTAATCAAGTAAAATTGAATTATCCACCTATACAACAAGCAAGACAAATTGCAGTAAACAGAACAATTAAATATCATAAGATAAATAAAGAAAGGTATGATAAACACTATGTTGATGCAAAATTTAAAATTGGAGATTTAGTCCTATATCAAAATTTCTCATATCCTAATTCAAGTAAACTGCAGAGTCCTTATATTGGTCCTTTTAAGATTGTCAACAAACTCTCCAATGTTACTTATGAAATAGATAAACCAAATCTCAATATACAGGAAAATTAACAGACATTGTTCATTCTACAAGATTAAAACCTTTTCATTCAAAATCCAATTTCCAATTATGCTAAATTCTGATGTATATTTGTTATAGATTGTTTTCTAAAATATTTTGGGGAAGGGGGAGGAAAGAAGTGCATTGCTATTTTGAAAGAAGTGCATTGTTATTTTGGAAGAAGTGCATTATTATTTTTAAAAAAATAATATAAATAGAAGTTGCTTTTATAAAATTTGAATTTAAGACTTGTTTACATTATGAGAATCAAAATTTTAATGTAATTGAAAATTTGTATTGTATTTTATTCATAATGAAAACATTGAAGACTATTTTTGAAGAAGTATATTAATTATGGACTGTATGAAAACGGTGATGAGGTCAGTTTTATATGATACATGATGTTATAATAATTTCATTCTGAGTATTTGTGATAGAAGTATATTCTGGAAGTTACAAAATATTATGTGATATTCTGAAGATTTTATTATGGTTATGTATTTTTGAAATAAGTTGGTTGAGTAATGATCCAAATGATAATAATAAACAAAGAACTGGGAGACAAACAATAATTGAATGATGAACATTGAACTATGATTTTTCCAAGAAAGGACTGTGGGAAACATTATGACAAACATAAAAAAATAATTTTAAAAAATGGACATTGATTGAATTTTTTCTGTACTTGATATATCTGAAATACACTTATTTGTTGTTTTTTTCTTTGCATTTTATATTTCTAGTGATATTTTGATATAATGTTGATGTTGTGTTTATTTTAGTAAATTTCTGTGTTATAGTTATATAATCTTTTCTTTTTTTTGGGAGCTCCTAAATTCATTTTGTTGTTACGTATTTGATATATATTCTTTTCATGTATTTACATAACCATTATTCCTAAATTCATGTTGTTGTTACGTATTTGATATCTATTCTTTTTATGTATTTACATAACCATTTCGAAGTACTTGTAGCTTTTCAACATTTATCTCTTTTATTAACATTGTTTACTATTACAACACATGCAGTGTGGATTTCACTTGATATTATGTTATGTTGTTTAATACTACTATATTTTTGTGTGTCTAATGTGAATTATCTTTATCTTATGTTGTTTTTTCTTAACCTCATTATTATTATAGTCATAGTTGAAAGTATTAGATGTGTGATATTTTTCAGAAAACAATTCTATGTATCCCAATGCTGTATACCAAAGTTTGATATTTTGTTATTCAATATTGTTATTTTTGCATGTCAGGAGAGTCACCAGCTCACTCTTTTATATAATTATTATATCTTAGATTTTAAATTCATTTGGGCATTTGATATCATTGGAATATTGTTATTTTTATCCTCTGGGGACTTGCCAGTCAGGATTGGCCAACCTGGCTCTGCCAGGCTTCAGCGGAGGAGGGGGGGGGGAATTGTCAGGTTTGAAAAGATTAGCTTCAAAATTAAGTGAGTAATAAATAAAAATAGAGCGAACTCTTTACCATCGCGTAAGGATTTGTGGGTAAATAAGCCTATTTAAAGGTGGAGCGAGCACTGACGAAGGCGAACGCGTACTGGAAAAGGCTTAGCTGGTGGACTCCTTGCCGGATTACTGTCTATTGTTCTACTCGTTTGCGCGCCCAAGGGCCGCCATGTTGGATATTAGATGATAACAGAAGAATAAAGAAGTATTTGTTATCGATGATGCCCTCCTCATTTAACCAGCAGGCCTGGGGTCTGTCATATACATATGTTATAATAATTCCGAGTGGGAAGGCTGAATATCGTTTTTTTGGCGAGTGATGATTATATGAATTTGACGATGATTATTGGAAACGGTTGATGTTTCATATTTGTTGATATTGACGAAGTAGTCCTTTGCTGGGAGGAAACCTATTCATTACTCATCTTGAGACACACGCATATGAATGTAAACAACTTTTTTACTACATAGTTAATTTGGACGAATAAACACATATAGCACAAAACACAAAAGCAAGAAGCAGGCAGATACTATTACATGATGAAAACAAACAGACAAAGAGAGCGAAGAACGAGTTCATTAACGTCAAAGGGATATGAATCTGAATAGATCCTCCATTCTATATCTGATGTTTTAGTGGCCTTCACTGTGGCTAATCCTGGATGGTAGAGCGAGAGATTTTGTTCCGTTGATAGGGTGCAATTTGATTGGATGTCAGGACTAGGCAGTGGGGTGGCAACAGATGTAGCACTCCTGAGGTTTTGGAGGGAAAACTGAAGTAGGTAAGCAACAGGGGTCTGCTATGGAACTGCAGGTTGGAGTAGGAGCATGGCTATTGGCTGTGAACAGTGAGTGAGACACCTCTCTAATTGGCTGCCCTGAGGTATGGGGGTAGTGAACTTAGTGAAAATGGGTGTTTGCCCGGTGGGTGCAGTAATGAACGTAGTAAAATTTAAATAATAGTATGGAGAGATAAAAAAAATTTTGAGAGACATTCATCGTCGGAGAATGTGTGTAATTAATGTTAAGAGGGTTTATATGAATCCAGGAGAATTCTCCGTGGTCTTTTAATATTATCTGTAAGATTATAGTTTTGAATATGAAGTAAGTTGCTATTATTTGCTAGAGGGAAGCCACAGTAGAGTACTCTCTCTGTAGCAAACTCTTGGGCTTAGGAACCAAGATTGCAGGTTTAAACAATGTTTTGCGGCCAGCCAACCTTCACCTGCATTTGTCAATACTCTGGGCCATAGAGAAAGTAATGAGTATCAAGAGAAATTTAACTATTCCAAATAAAAAAACTATCTATTAATATAAAACAATAAAATTATAGCCTACTATTAATTATTAGTGTATTTTAAAATCGATGCAAAAAAAAAAACTTGATGATAAAACTTACTACGTGAGTACAGCAACAAACCATGTTTCCCGCACGATAGAAATAAGTATATATCAGTACCGCATAAAATTAGTAAATTATGATAAAATAACATTATATGTATACATTCAAAAACCCTAAATATTGATATAAAATTTATAGAAAATAAAAGGATAACCCTAACATACACATTGATATTTAAATAAAATATAAAATTATTAATTTATGTAACATATGAGGCAATATCTTTCAATTAACTCTACAACTGAAATAAAATGCTATTATTATTACATATTGTCATTTCCCTGAGAATTATTAGAAATATAATTGTAAAGAAAATTAGCAGGATATCCATGTTTAATACAATGGCTAATAAAGTTATTAAAAGTTAAATATATATTAGATTTATCTTTACGCACACAATACATTATTATGATAAATATAGCTAAAATACTATTTATATATATATAGAAATTGACAAATTCGAATTTCAGTACGGTACTTTAAGTATGTTAAAATTAAAATCATCTCTTTTATCATAAATATTACTGTATAATTTATAATCCTTAATATACAATGATACATCCAAGTAATTAATTTTAACAACATTATCATTATAATTTTAATTAGGTTTAAGTAATCAGGATAAAGGTAATATATTTGGGTTAAAATTATACATACATATATATGTGTGTGTGTGTATATCGTACTCCTGCAATATTCGTGTCGAGTGGTGAGGATGAATGTCATAATTTGGCGAGTATGAATACCATTTTAACAATGAGGATTTTCTTTTTATTGGACAATATTTACGAGACACCTTTGTCGTAGTCTCTCACTACCCCTATGATTATTAACTCCCCTTTGCACATTATCTAAATTCGGGTATGTTGGATTCATAATTAACAACTACTTAATTAATAAACCAATATTATTTATTAAAAAATCCTTCTTATTATAGAAATACACAAATATTAATCAAACTTTAAGAACAACAAATTACAGTGGAGTGCGATGAGAATTCAATTATGAACGACGGAACACTAACTGAAACTACGGAGAATAACGCATACAATCAAACTACGCATTCATATCTAATTTATGAAAATAACAGACCTGATATATTTTTAAGGCAGGATTCTTTAATACTTGATGGATCTAAAGAGCGGCTTCAATCCTTGATATCTTCAGTTCCGTCCGAACCGAATTAATGAACCTTTTTCAATAATCCTCCTCCGGCTAACAAACTTCACTAGTTAAACTAATCTCTCAGAATCACCTTCTTAAGCAACCTCGTAGTTATCTCCTCTATCAAACCACGTAGTCATCCTCATCTCTTCATTTCATTTCTCCCTTTTATATCTTTTTTGAACTCGCTAAACCCGAAACTATCTTGTTTGCATAAGTCACACTTTTGGCTCTCAGCGGGGATTGGTTAAAATAAATACAATCTTAAAGGAATTGAGAGAAGGTTAGTGAAACGCGTAAGCACCCGTCACACCTTTTGTGGCTAGAAATTTGATTTATTGAACATTTTGAGACACAAAAACACATATAGACGGCACACAAAGAAATAGAGACGAACATGAGCTCTAGCAGGCTACATGACAAAGGACAAATGAGAAAGAAGACGGAATTTCCAGAAATCTTGGTTTTATAGGAAGCTCAAATCACATGATCTGGGTGGATAGGTGTAATTCAAAAGAGTTCTGTTAGACGGGTAGCTAGTTTATTACTTAAACGTGCGTCATGAAGGAAGGGAACATAGATACATTAAAAATCTATTAAAGATGAAATCAATGGGAATTATATATATATATATATGTCTTAATAGCATTATATACCCGTAATTTTAATTTTCTTATATTAAGTAAGTAAGTTTAGTTATATTATTACTTGTTGTAATTTTACTTAATATTAGCATTAGTGTATATATTTAACTTAATCTTCTAATAGTAAAAACTTATCCATACTCATATTTCCTTTACCTACAGAAAAAGTAGTATAGGCAAATTAGAGGTGAAATTTGGCTTGCCTGAAAATAATGTTTAAACCTCCAAATCTTAGTTCATATGGCTAAGAGTTTGCTATAGTAAGGCTATTTTTACTATACTATATGATTGTACTTCTATATATATAGATATATATGCGAATAAAATAAGTAATACAAAAGAATTTCCTACTAAGATTGGAGAATAACTGAATTTCCAAGAATCTGAAATATTGAACAATTAAAATTGTACAGACGGAAAGAGTCATTAGCCTAAAATGGAAAACGATTATGATTCCTAAGGCTATCACTGATTTAGGAAAGTGAAATAGGGTTAAGAATTACTTTATGGATCCAACCTTCTTCTTCGGCTGAAATTTCGACTGTTACAACAAGAATCATTCACAATTCTCAGATATAATAGAGCATACATATTAGGAAAAATCTATACAGATTCTCAGTTTAGTACCTTAGGGATATGTTAATATTTTTATTTGGCTTCAAATCTAATAATTTATTGTAAGAAAAAAAAATGTATGGATTTTTTCACTCCAGAAATCTCGATGATAACATGTTTTTGGCTTAAAAAGAATTGTTTTAATGTAAAATAAATCAACGTGATTATGATTTTTTCTAAATGTCTCAAAAAAATTTTTTACATTTCTTGAGTAATTAATTGTGTGATGATCATTTTATTCGTCTTATGTTATAGTTAGAACATTGAAATTATGTACAAATGGTATTGCAGTAAATTTCTTTTGTGCCGGAATTATTATTTTTTTTTGTTACTTTGTGGTGTTCTAAATTTTTTATTCTCATTTCTAGGGATATTTTTTAAGGAAGTAATGCATCATTATTGACTGAATACAAATGGAATTGATATCCGTACCGGCAGCTAACTGTATTATACTCTTTGATCTATTGTAGCTTGCCAATTTTGTAAAATGAAATTATAAATTGTTACATGTATCGGGGGTCGTGGATTTTATGCTACGAGTTCCAAAGAACAAAACAGTTCCCTAAGAGTGATGAAATTATTGTCGAAATCAATCCTTAAAAATACAGGGTACAGAGGTAAAATTTGCGCAATATCCCAAGTTTTTACACCTTCTACAGCGTTCAGACATAAATATCAGTGCCTAAAAATACAAGTACGTAGTGTTAGAGATTATCCTCAAGCAATCTTTCATCCGTAGACAATTCCACACTTCAACAGCTGAAATAATGACTCAGTTTCCGCAAGTGATTGTTATTTATGGTCTGCGTGGCTGCTTCCCCACTATTTCTCGAAAATTCGGCCTACGTCATAGATCGTGATTATAATAGATTTCTCCTGAAGCATCCATATGATAAAAAGGTCGCCAAATTTGGTCATCAAAAATTATGTCAACTTGGCAGCATCGCCAATATTTCACCAAGTTTCCCCTAAAACGTCATTATAAAGTAAGGTACGGCGTTGCTTACGAATACAACATTTTCCATCATAAAATAAGTACAAAAGAAAGTAATATTTGCGTATTAAACATCCAGGTGCACTATTTTGAAATGGAATAAAGCATTAATTATACATAATTCGTAACAATGTTATAATAAATTAAGATAGTTATGTTGAGAAAGATATTATTACTCTAAAAAAATTTAAAAATGAGAATAAAAAATCTTCTTTTTACAATAACGATGAATTATTTCGACTTATATACACTATGCAGAATAACTCGTGATAAATAATAAATACAGACGAACATATTTTTAAATGTTAAGATGCCTAGGCGAATAAATATAAAAACATATAATACGAAATAGAACGAGAAATGGAGAGAAATAAAATATTAATTATGTTTTCATTTAAAATGAATGTGTAGGCGAAAATTATAAAAGCAACAAATTATTAGAAGCTTAAATAAAATGCTAGCTCACTTACATGTATTAATTCTACCAAATTTGAAGTGGATAAAAATTATAAAATGTAAGTACACGAGTATCAGCTTCAAGGAATTAATTCTAAATATCTTTTGAGGAAAATATTCTATGATCATCTAATAAAGGAAAAAGAATTACATTTTTTGAGAAAAATGACAACCTGTTTTCTTGGGAATTTAATCCTGACATTTAAAGTGCTAGAGGTATCTTCTGTGCTAAGCTAATCCTCCAATTAAAAAAAAATCAAATTGTCTATCAAAGAACTGAACAGCTGTTTTCAGAAAATTCAGCGGATTTATGTCAAAATCCTGCTTTAAGGTATAAACCTAACAATGATATACACTAACTATGTTTTATTACCTCTTAACGTTGCGAAAAATTTGGAAGCTCCTCGGTACCTAAAGTACATTAAAGCTTAACTCATTTCATCTCCGTGTACATTAAAAAATGACACTCCTAACTAAATGACAAAATTGAGTTGAGGATGCGGGTTCCAAGTTGTCCGACAACTCGAAAAGTGCGCCTTGACACATTTCTTTTCTCTGTTTTCTTTTTCTTCTCCCCCCTTAATATTTTTATTTTTCCTTTCTGTTTGGAAGAAAAAAGGTTTTTCTCAAGAGCAGAAGAGCTTAATACTGATCGCATTATCGGAGCTATCTCTTTCTCTGATTTCACAATCACTAGAGAGGTTTTATTATGGCTTAGTTCAGCTCTCAGATGTCCCAGAAGGTTTTATTTGTAAAATAAAACAATCGAGTATATAAACTGAAGATGCATTTCGGATAAAATAACAAATGTTTCTGCACTATTCCTTTTAGAAAATCACTAGGATTAAGAAAAGGTACTTACAACAGCTAATTTTTTATCCTGATATTTTTAAAGAAGGTATACCTGTTATGCAATGTATAAGGAATTTGTTTCCCTTTAATATATGTATATATATATATTGTAGGTATTTTTGTATCTTTTATCTGCTGATATAAATGAACAACGCCATGAAAGCTAAGCTGCAGCTCCTTTTTAACACGCTTTTATAAGTTTCACTTGCATGTAATGGAATCTTGGAACTCGATTTTTACCCTTTTTAAAAGGTCAGATTAATTCGAAATTTTGCACACTTGTCAAGGACCGATGACAATACAATAATTTCATAATTTGGTTCTATTGTCCCTTTCAGGATCGTGAGGAATAAGGATTATCAGATTTGGCGACAATTCCATATACCATTTTCAGATTTGGCGACTAATTTCATACATCATTTCCAGATTTGGCGACTAATTTCAGATTTAGGGACTAAAAGAATAAGGTGTAACCCTAAGGCGAGTGTTTTGAATTTAAAGTTAATTATATGCAAGTATAAAATACACTTGCGGTAACAAAAAAGTGTTCTTTATGAGAGAAAGTGGAGAGTTGGTGTGTGTTAGCAATTTCTAACCATAATATAAACATTTTTCTGAAAATGAAAATTAAAAAAAAAAAGGCTTGTGAATGTGAAAAAAATAATTGACGTTCTAACTGCTAAATATTTTTATTTTTATAAAACAATACGTTTAGAATTGATGATACGAATTAACATTATAGCAATACGTTTAAAAGGAGAAAAAACGATTGACACAAAAAATAAACATGTTTTTATTAACTCGCTTTCTTTAATGTCTGTCCGGGTGGATTTTGTAATTGATTTTAAACTGTGTGACTTTCGATGAGCTAGAGATTTGAAATTTGGACCATAGCTCAGAAGTGGATGACAATGCATAAAAATGTGAAAAAAGAAAAAAAAACGAAAAGGAGGAATTTTATAATTTTTAGTCCGTTATAAAAACATGGTACATTAAATTTTTTTTTAATTCGATCTTTTTCTTCTTAATGCACTTTTATTTGTTTGACCTGTTCTATAGAGACGGAATCTGATATAATGATACGGGACTCATCTGAGGCCCCGTAAACGGAGAGAATAAATACACTTCAGACCCGTTAATTAATATCCATTGAAGAGCAAGACTAATTCCACAGCCACGTAATTCCAGCTTCAAATATCAAACTCAAGGATAAATTCAACAATGAATAAATGATAGTTTAAAAAACACGCTTTTATTGTAGATCGAACTAAAAAATGAAAAATAAATTATAGTTTAAAAAAAACTAAAAACACGCTTTTATACTGAATCGAACTAAAAAGTAAAAAAATAATTCTTTTTATAAGAATAAAATGATTAGCGAGAAAATTAATGTCATTGGGGTAAAAGCGTGGGGTGCTATAAAAATATTCAGTTGTTATAATTTCTATAACTTCTATCCCGAGTTAGTGTAAAAATGCAGTACAAAGCACCCCGCGCTTTTAATCCAATGACATTAATTTTCTCGTTAATCATTTTATTCTTATATTAAGAATTATTTTTTTACTTTTTAGTTCGATTCAGTATAAAAGCGTGTTTTTAGTTTTTAATAAACTATAATTTATTTAATGCATGACCGGGTGTTGCGCGGTATTTTTTGAAAGCATTACTTTTTTCTCTTCTCTGACGGCGGTGTTGTGACGAAAATTTGTAAAAACTGTTACATGTTGTTGTGGTTTTAATAATATATTTCAATTTAACCACATGTTAAAGGCATTCATTTTTTAATCAAAGGAAGCGAATATAGTCAGAAGAGCATGAAATTTCAGGTTAGATGAGAACCAGTTTTCTTCAAAAACTGCAGACGGATCGTGCTTTTAACAATTTTAGATATTATCTTTTTTACTAATTGCATTTTATTAATTTAAATGGTCAAACTGGATTCCTTGGATCATTTTCAATCTTTTAGTACTTTCTGCGCGTTTCTCCCTCAGGGGGCTCACCTTCTTTAGGTGAGTACGGGTGTCACAATCCCGAGGAGCAGTAGTGATCTTTTCCTTTCCCCACGGTGTTTACTGTCTTTGGTAAACACGGGCTTCATGAACCCGGGGTACCCTAGTGATCCTTCTCTATTTTCGACCCTCTTTCTCTCTTCCTGTCTAGACCACAGATATTAAAACAAATGTTTGGCGCAGTATAGCCGAAATCGGCTCTTGCGCCAATAAACCCCAAAATCACTCACTCACTCTGCGCGTTTCTGCGCTCAGTGGTTCTTAAAAATTGGGAGGTTTTTATGATGCTTAGTTTTTATAATAATGCTGAAATTGACAGCTCTATAATGTAATTTATCACGAGTCTTCGAAAAACTGTTCAAAAGAGTTCATGAAGAAAACGTAATTGTACATGATGAATATTTGCATGTTATCAGTTCAAAACTAAGGTTGGAAAAGAATATTTTATTTCACTAATATTCAATATTTTATTAAACGTAATATTATATGACTTATAAGTTTCTTAATTAATAATTCTCATAAATGGAATGCTAAGAATCTACAGTGGTATCCGAAATTATAATTATCTCAGTTATAGAAGGAAAATTTTAAGTCATTAATTGTTCTATATCCACTCAAATATTAAATCCTAATATAGTCAAGATCTTTGGTCACAAGCCCCATTCAGAATATATCGCTGCCTCAGGAAAGATATTTGACTCTTTATAATATCAACGCTCTTTTCCTTCCAGTTTTCAATTGAGTAAACTAAGTCATGTCGACATTTCAATACCCAGATATTCAGAATTCGATTAAGCAATACTTTGAAAGCATTCATTCTTTCACATGACGGTCAATCTGATACTATTGATGATATATTTCCTCCAAGCATTATAAAAATGATCAGTTTTAAAAATGTTACCACTGCATTAAGTACACAATCTTAAATATGAGATCAAAACATTTTTCCTAAGAAATTTTTTTATAATTTCTTAAAAAGTTACAAATTTTTCTCTTAGATTGTGTTCACCTGTGTATCAAAAATTCCTATTAAAAATATTAATAAAAATTAGTTGTAAAGGAGAGATATATGTCATTTTAAATATTCTGTGACAAATCATCTTCAAATTAGACACCAAAAATACATTTCTCTCATTTTCAAATATATTTAATAAATAAATAAAACCCATAAGGATATATAAATTATCAGTTTCCTAACCCTACTGAAAAAACATGAAATACATGCTAAAGAAATTAAAATCTCATGGTACAATACTTCATAATAAAGGAAAAGCAATTGTTCTTCTCACTAACTATAAACGTAAATTACTTCAAATTTTTCATATAATTGTAAAACATTCAGTTTTGTTAGTTAGAGGAAAAAAGTGATTCAGTAATTCCTATTTAAAAATAATTCACAAAGATGATTATTCAACTTAAAAAATGTGTGTGTGTGTGTGTGTGTGTGATCGCTTAACACATACTAAACTGCCATAAATATAGCTTACAGCCAAGGATAACAAGACTGTATATAGCTCAAAGTTAAATGGCTGCAGTAATATAATGTAGTGAACTCTAAGGATATATATATCCTTTTATACATAAAATAATTTAATAAAAAATAAATTTAATAAAATTTAACAATTAAACAATTTATATAACAGTATATATATATATATATATATATATATATATATATATATATATAAATTATTTTAAATACAAGGTGTCCAAAGTCAGAAATGTTTATAATACTATAGCATCCATGCTTTTATATATTTTTATATTTAACTCCATTATTTTAATTTTTCATATTTCCATTTAAAATCTATTGTCTGGTTATCTTGCAGTTTCAATTTTTTTCAGTTTGATCATGTTTATTCATCTCTCTCTTGTAGAGAAATTTTGCATATATATATATGTATATATGTATATTTATATATAAGTCATAATAGGTCTCAATTTTAGCCATAGACTCTTTTGATTAATTCCATTTTAAAGTTCTAATTCTGTTTCCTATTATACATACGTTTATTTGAATCTAGTACAATATTTATTCCCACCATTTATTTTATAGTTATGTTTCTTAATATCTCTTTTCCAACTTTTAGCTTTGTTGGTTGTATAATTTTGTCTTGTTATTTTTCATTTTATTATACTATAAATATACATATATATGTATATATATATAAACAGGGTGTCCAGCCTTAATGTGACCCAATAGCTAATTCCCAAACCGTTCGGTTTAGATATACACTTTCAATTAGAAAAATGTTTCAAAAAAGGTAAAGAATGTTTTTACGTGCTTTTCGAATCAAAAAACCCATTTAGAAAAAAATTTACAAAAATTAAATTTTTATACGGTCCCCAGGTCCTATAACTTATTTTAGGAAAAGATGCAGTACACAAAAACAAAGTAAACACAAAAAGTTTCATTTTATTACGATAAAAATTGACCGAGTTATGCCTACATAAAATTGAAGCATCTGAATTGCTCAGAAAAGGGGGTCATATATAAATTGAGTTTAGAGAACAGTAATTCACTATCTACAGAAAGATCAAAAGAAAAACATTATAGTAATATTGAAACATCGTAGTTTACATCATAGGTTGACAATTTGTATTGCTGTGTGGCAAACAATAAAAATTAAATTAAATAAATACAACTTGTACTGAAAAGATTAAAAAACACCTTGTTTTAACAAATAGCAGCAAAATAATACAGGATTTGCCGTTCAAATTATAGCATAATGTGGAATGATTCGCCAATCATGAGTCAAAGGCTTTATTATATCAGAATGACCAAATTAACTTAAATAATGATGAAGGCACGAGGTGTGGCACGAGACAAGGGAATACGTCTATGACAACTCTCCTAGTTTTATACAAGCGTTGAACAGCACTGTTAATTGTACAATAAGATAGATGTCTTCGACTGCGAAATTTAATTGCATAAAGTCTTGCCGTCTCTCTCTTATTTCGATTACACTGCCCATACAACAGTACCATTTCGCAGTATTCTTCATTTGTATACATCTCTTTCTCCCGTACTAGAATTCGTAATATTAGAATACGGCTGTATGCAATTGCTAGCGACTACACAACAGATTTTTAATAATCGCCATGATCAGTACCGCAGCAAATCAGTCTGAAGCCGCAGCAAATAAGTCTATTTTTTGTAACTGCTTTTGTGTGAAATGTTTTTTTCGTCCAAAATATTTTATTTTGTCTATATTTTACACGTACAGAATAAATTTTATTTCTTAAGTGCTTAATTATTGTATGATTAATGTAATTTATGTACTTTTAAATTTAAAAACTGTTTACATAAGAGTGACGTGCAAGAGCGAAAGTTTCCAGGCAGAGTTCCAATTAATTTCACTTTGGAGAAGGCCCCTTAATTGCTTCTTGAAAATGGCCTGGAAAATTGAGGAAATGTACGATTTTCAAATTTCCATAACTCGGCCAGTTTTTATCGTAATAAAATGAAACTTTTTGTGCTTACTTTGTTTTTGTGAACTGCATCTTTTCCTAAATATAAGTGAAAAATTTAATTTTTGTAATTTTTTTCTAAATAGGTTTTTTGGTTGGAAAAGCACGTAAAAACATTCTTTACCTTTTTTAAAACATTTTTCAAATTGGAAGCACATATCTAAACCGAACGGTTCGGGAATTAGCTATTGGGTCACATTAAGGCTGGACACCCTGTATATAGTCATACTTCTCTATTACAGAGAGATGAATAATCAACAATCATCAAAACTGAAAAAAAAACCGAAATCGTAAGATAAACCAGACATAAGATTTTAGAACGGATATATTAGAAATTATTAAAGTAACAGAATTCAAAATATAAAAAATTAGGTTCTACAGTATTATAAGCATTGCTGACTCTCTTTCGTAGGATTATATATATACCTTATTAATTTTTATTCAAATTACTCTTACCTTATATTTAATCTTCTAAACCTAATTAAAATTAATACTAGTCTACTTAACACAGATTACTTTAGTATAAATTTACGTAAAATGTATAATGAATTAAATAGTAATATTTATAATTAAAGGAATGATTTTAGTGTTAATAGTATTAAAGTTCTTTTTGTAATATTAATGTATCTCTTGATAGGAACATTATTCTACATTATTTACAGCTTAACAATTATTTACTTTAAAAAAAATGACAAAATTAATAATGTTTCAAGATTTATAAGATACTGAATGGAACACACACATGACTTTCTATTAATTTCTTTATGCATAAATTTCTAATAAGTTCAAAATAATTGGTTTGATCAAGGTCATTTTTTATATCTCAATGTTATTGATTTGATTTATGCTTCTCTGTGACTGTATCATGTTTCCTATAAAATACTCTACTTTAAAATAGATGGCATCATCAGTTATCTTGTCAGGAACTTTTTGAAACTAGAAATTACGTCATTTTTGTATTAAACACCTCTCTTTCTTAAATTTTTTAAGCTTCAAACATTTTTATGTTTACTTTGTACAATTTGCAGGGGATTTTTTTAAAGTATTTTTATGAAAAACTTTATTTTTATGTATTTTATTGCAATTCCCCTTTTTACAGCGTCTTACTGGCATGTAGGTGCAAATGTTTTGTTGTTTTAGTTTTTAACAATAACATTCTGACAACTAATTTTAGTTTCCTTAAATTCTTCATTTCTTTTACTGTTTTATGCTATAGTATTTTGCAATTTAATACCTTTTAGAAATTATTTTTAGTGCTTACAAATAAGTTTCCAACTGTATTTTCTCTTCTAATTTCAGCCCAGCAATGCTTAAAATAAAGGAGAAGGCTGGTGCCTTCAAACTATATTTAACCCTACAATCTTAGTCCTAAGCGCACAAGTTTTTTATTGTATTACTGAGGCCATACGGTCTTGATCTTTACTATTTTGCTATAGTCCCCCATAATATTTTGTATTTAGATTTTGGCATGTATACACACGCACACACACACAAACATACACACACAAAAACACGTGTTTGTGTGTGCGTACGTGTATAAAGCATGAACAGCTAGGTTTGTTTGAAAAACAACTAGTATTTTTTTTTACTGAGAATTTCCCTCGGGATCAAATTTTTGATTCTGTAAGTTTTAAAAATAAAGTCGTATATATTCTTCTACTTTCCAACATTCCCTCAGTCCTTTGCTCAGTCATATCGGTGAAATGGACTGCTATTTATTATAACCTCAGTTAGCTTCAAAACGAGTTGGTTTACCAGGATGATACTGTTTTATCTATTTGACTCTTTACATTGTTTTATCAAACCATAAAATGATCGATAAAAGCACTATAAGTAATGAACTCTCACAGTCCAAAAAAGCACTTTTTTATCGAATTATTTCTGAATTCGGAAGATTTATTTACTTAAAAAATGAGGTAAAAGAAGAAAGTATTCTGTCTATTTTCGAAAATCAAGTTATATCTATCGGCTTAAGATCTAACCATTTCCTTTTGTTTCAGTGATATTCAATTTTTTTTCAGAATGTCAAATATGACAGAATGAATCATTGTAAGAACAGTCGTACACGTAAAAGTTTTTCCTTCGATACGCTCCAAAGATATTGTCGTCACCTGTCACATACTTTTTTTTTCAAATTCAGGAGTAGTTTTATGTCCAGACATTTTTTAGAGATGAAATTTTGAACAGTTTAGAGTGAAATTTACAAACTTCGGCTACCAATTTTTCTTTATGTGAATGGCGGTCACCGTATTTGTGAAGTTTAAATTGCAGCTATATTCAAATAGCATTCTGGTTAGTGTTTTAGTAACCAAAATTCTTCATAAGATTTCACAATTTACCATGAATAAGAATTTTAAGTAAATCCATGTGCTATAAAGTTAAAAAAAAAAATGTCTTTTTTTATTTCTTGAATCTTATTGGTCAAATAAATACATTTAAGTATAATTATCAAAAGTATTAAGAAAGCTCAAATGTAGTTAAAATGAGAGAGTGAATATTAATGTCACTCTATTCAGCTAATCGAGGGCTTTTAGTAACGGACCTCGTAAATTTGAACCATGGTTAAGTGACTAGGATGACACCTGAGTTAGAAAAATTTATACGATTTTCAAAGCTTGTGCAAAGCAGACACCCTGAAACGACGACTCTTAGAAAAAAACCTGATGAAATTGTATGTATTTGGTGGTAAGCTGGCTTGTTCTAATTTAGAATGCGACGAAGACATAAAATTCCGTGAAAGTAACCGCGAAGAACCTGAAGAAAGTGGAGATGAAATTCATAATATGCCAGTAAATATCGATGTATATATCACTTGGGTTGGCATAGAATAGATACCGCAAAATGGTAATGTTCCTATTAGATTTGAGACTCCAAATGTTTTGCGACAATGCAGCTTCGCGAAACATAATGTCAGTGAATATGGTTTGAGATTTTTATGATATAAAATGTCATAGCATATGATAATTATATGAAATAATATTAAAATGTCTTAAAACTAAACCCTACTGAACAGTAGTCCTACAATTATTTAGTTATTACAATTACTTTATACATTTTATACTGCAGTGTTGAAACGACACCGGCGGGCGTTTTAGGGTAATTAAAATCCCGGACGTTTGAGTGTTAATACACTTTATTCAGTGTAAATAATTTAATTTTTCTAGAGAAGAAAGATGACGACTTACAATTTCAGTTTATTTTAAGTAACATCACGACGGAGTTACTCAACTAGAATTTTTAAGAATGGAATTCGTGATCCTGAATACTAGACTTATGCTAAATTTCAACTATGTCTGGCTCTCATAAAAAGCACTACTTACCATAAAACAATTTTGTAAACATCTGGAAACTTTGATCTACCCTTCAGTAGTCCTATAACAACAATAACAAAGTATATTGTTACAGTTTTCCTCAACTATTGGTTCTAAACATTTTTCGTATAAATAAGCTCTACGCTAGTCTTAAAATAGGCCATGTACTCTTCAGAACTGTTCTACGTTCTTTCACCTTACATAGTATAACACCATTAAATGTTCAAATCGGAGAATACGTATACATTCAAAAGATATATATTGTACTTCGCTTGCAATATTTCTTGATTTGTTTTTTATTTATGATGCACTTATTATTATTCCTTATCACAACATGATCTTAGAAACCTCTCAGTTAAAACACTGCCTCATACGTGGCATAGAGAAACCTAATATTTTAAAATATATTGAAATGTATGTAAAAGGGTTAAGATTTGAGCTTCGCTTTTAAAAGCATTGATGGGAAAGCAATAAGCCTTTATATTAAATGCAAGCAGTTTTGGAATTGCATTTGACTCATTTTGCCGATTTCGTGCTTATGTTTGACATTATTTTACTCTCTCTTCGTGATATATAATCTCTCCTTCTCAGACGAATACCTATTAAAAACACATTACGGCATGGAAATATTTATAAACAAGAATCTAACATTTTGAAAATCGATGAGTAAAAAGAGTTCCTTATGAACGAGATATTTATTACTGAAATTCATATTGATTGTTCACATAGCGCAGAAAAAGAAAAAAAAATCTAAAATAGAAAAGCAAACACATTAACCAAAAGTCTTATAATGAAAGGCTAAATTCAGTTTAATTGATTTTAATTTAAATGTTACCAAAATTCTAAAGAATAGCTTTAAAAGCAGTTGATTAAAATTATTTCTGTTTTTTTTCAAGAAATAAATCAAATTAGAATAAGTTTATAATTATTCTTAAAGCGAAAACCTTATTTTAAACATAACGGGATGATTTACACAACTGTTTGTGTCTTATTCTGGTTACTATATATGTGTTCTAACTCGTTTTCCCCATCGATTAAACCCGGGGTTTTCTTTATAGCGTTGTTTGATTTGAGAAACTTGCCCTGTGAAGGAATCTTGATATATGTAAATAGGCTTCACTGTTTAAATAGATCTAAAGAGAGAAAATAAGGAAAGATGGTGAATCTCTCAAAGTATTCGATGAATTGTTGATCATTGAGAGTGGGTTTGACAAGTTACGATTATTCTCATTAGGGAAATGCACTAATAAATTTTGCGGATGGATTCACCAGGAAATTGCAAGGGTCATTGAGACAGTAGCTCAAAGTATTCTTAGAAAGATAAATGAAGTTTTGATATTTGATTACGATTCGATTATTGATATTGCTCCTCCCTTACTTATCTTATATATATTTTGGCCTTAACTCAATAACGATATTTTAGCTTTTGTGTTGGTTGTCAATAAGTTGACCACCAACATATTAGTGCGAACTCAGGTTCATTATGGAAAAAAATTCCTGTAAGGAAAATACCTTTTTCCGGCCATGTTTAATATTGTTATTCTACAATGTGGTTTTTGGCAAAGAAAATTATTTCTCGCTTTTTCTTAGGGACAGATATTTTTTAAGCAACTTTGATATTGGAATTAAAAATTATCATTTATGTAATTTAATTTTAATAATTACGATATAATTATAATATTGTAATTAAATGTAATTTCAAAAAAAAGCTACAAGAAATTTGGAATCATGATTTATTCCAATGCTGAATTACTAGAGCTGAAAACTGAAAGGCTTATTTAGAAACAACATTTTTTTGGTACTAACTATGCATCAATTATAGCAATGCTTTACTTAATGATACTTGTTGACTTTTTTAAAAGTTTCCTTACTAACTATTCATGAATTTGCTATACAAAAAAAGTAACTAAGTATAAAAAGTTTATTTTTATTCTAAGGGAAAGACCCTCTGCAACATAATGTAAAAAAGAAATTGAACTTTAATTTAAAATAAATGTTCAAAATATTCACCCCAGTCTTGGAGACTATGCTGAGCACGTTTGCACATGTTTTGAGAAAAGCTTTTCAAGATGATGGGAGCCACTCCTTGTATATTTTGAGTAATAATAGTTTTCAGGTAATCTATTGTTAAGGGAATATATTCATAAAAACTTTGTTCCTCAAATATGCCGACAAAAAAATCAGGAATGCTCAAATTACGGGAACGAAATGATAAAAGATTTCTTGAATTGAACCACTTACCAAAAAAAAAAATCTTAAATAAATTCTATGGTTGCAATACTTTAATGGTATGTTGTATCACCATGTTTGAATCAAGAATATCATTTATTCATTTATTATAATGCAGCAATCTTTTTGATAAGTTATATGCGCACAATGTTATCAATAGTTGACACGAAAAACAGAGGCCAAACAGACCTTTTGCATGATACGCACTCCATATGCTATGAGTTCATGTGGGGACTTGTCATCGCACAAAAACTGAAGTTTTCGTGTTAATGTAACCGTTTAAATAATGCCAAGCCGTGTTTAGAAAAAAAGACTTATCTCAAATCTTGAAGCTGTAAAAATTAATCTCCGGAATCATAGGCAATATTAAAGTCACTTTTCATTGCCCGATATTTCGGTTGTTGTAACATATTTACACAAGTATGAAAATGTAAGGCTCTTCAAGTTTTTTTTATTGATGCACTTGTGCACCCCATTTGTTATTGCAAACTAAAATTGCTGTATCCTCCATTGAGTTTTTACAGAAATTATATTGTAATAACTTTCGGTTTTCCAAAATTGAATTTATTTTCCACTGAACTTGTCTTACGAAATTCCTGTGGCCACGTTAATTTAGTGGTCAAGGTAACGGACTCGTGGCTGGCGTATCACGAGTTCGAACCCAGTACCGCTGAAGACCCGTCGTGTAAGGGAGCGATGCCCGTTAAGTCTGTCGAGAGCTCAAACGTCTTTCCATTGGTGTGGTATGGTAGTTAGGAGTGGGGTGCCCACTCAGGTGTCGTCCACGTCACTTGATTATGGTTCAAAATTATGAGGTCCTTCTCCAAAAGCCTTCAAGTAGCTGGACGACTATGTATGACAGGTAAAACTGTAAAAAAGGTTGGCGGGGGTTGGCCAAGGAAAACAATGGCAAACGAAAATGGCAGTATATCATTCTGACGACAAAAAAAAGACCGGAACCACACATCCGGTTACATTGCTCAGCAGCTACGTACGGCAACCGGATTATAGGTATAGCAGTTTACTGTAGCCATATATCTGTACTAGCCGTTACCCACCCGCTTCGCTGGGTATTTCATGATGTTTTATAAATTTTTACTGCTTATATATATGTATAATCTATTGATATCTAAGTCCAAGCATTAAGAATTTGAAAATCTCTAAAATTGAAGTATAGAATGATGTTTGCTCTTTCGTAACCCAAAAATGAAGTGGATTCCCGCAAAACCAAATTTCGGTGGATCTCTTCTCCGTAAATTGAACATGCAAGCCAAATTTCAAGTCTAAATCTAACATAAAAAAACAAAAGTTTTACTGTCAATATCCCCGTAATCCCGTAGAGAGCCGTTTTCCAAAATAACCGCTCTTAGCGGATTTCAATTCAACTAAAGAAAAATGCAAACCAAATTTCATTATTATAGTCCTTGTAGCTAGAAAAAAGGATTTTTTTTTGTCCATACGTCCCAGTAACCCCCTGCACCCTCCCCAGAACTTAATTTGCTTAAAATACATTCTTAGTGGATCCCTATTCAAAAAAAGAAACATGCTTAACAAATTTCAAGTATTGGGTCTAACAATTAAAAACAGGAATTATTTTCTGTAACTCCTCTTGACTCCTAGCAACCATCCTTCGGGATCCATTTTCGTTTTACTCTTTGTTAGAGGAACTCTATTTTATCAAAGGGACATGACTACCAATTTTCAAGTAGGATGATCAAATAGTTTTAAAATGGAAATATTTATCGATTACGCCTCTTAATCTCCCAAAATTAAACTTAGTAGTTGATATTCGCGAAACCCATTTTGTAGCAGTCCTCTACTTTACGAAAGGAATCTGCTTATCAAATTTCAAGACTGTACGTCTAATAGTTTAAAAATGGGGATAATTACCTATAACGCCACTTGAGCCCCCGCAACGCCACTTAAGGGTCTGTTTTCACAAAACCCATTTTGTAGGGGAATTGCGCTCTATGAAAGGAATCTGCTTAGCAAAATTTGAAGACTGTGCGTCCAATAAATTAAAAATGCAAAAAAAAATTATCAATAACGCCCCTTGAACTCCCGCAACGCCACCTAGGGGTCAATTTTCGCAAAACACATTTTGTAGTGTATCTCTATCCTATGAGTGGAATCTGCTTACCGAATTTCAAGGTTGTGCGTCTAATAGTTTAAAAATAGAAATAATTATTTATATCTGCCCTTAACCCCCCGCAACACCCCTTGGGGCTCAATTTTCCCCAAACCCGTTTTGTAGCGGATATTTACTCCATGAAAGAAACATTCCTACCAATTTTCAAGCAGGTAGGTCAAATAGTTTAAAAACGAAAATATTTTTCTATTACGCCCCTTAATCCCCCCAACGCCACTTAGATGTCTGTTTTCACAAAACCTTCTTTCAGCTTATCTCTACTCTATGAAAGAAATCTATTTATCAAATATAAAGACTGTGCGTCTAATAGTTTAAAAATGGAAATAATTATCTATAACGCCCCTTACGTCCCGCAACGCCACTTGGGGGCAATTTTCATGAAACTCATTTTGTTGCGTATCTCTAACCTATGAGAGGAATCTGCTTACTAAGTTTCAAGACTGTACGTCTAATAACTTAAAAATCGGAATTTATAACGCCCCTTAAACCCCCGCAACAACCCTTGGGGGTCAATTTTCCCAAAACCCATTTTGTAGCGAATATTTACTCCATGAAAGAAACTTACCTACCAATTTTCAAGCAAGTAGGTGAAGGAGTTTAAAAACGGAAATACTTATCTATTACGTCACTTAATCCCCCGCAACGCCACTTAGAGGTCTGTTTTCACAAAACCTTCTTATAGCTGATCTCTACTCTATGAAATAAATCTATTTATCCAATATAAAGACTGTGCGTCCAATAGTTTAAAAATGGAAATAATTATCTATAACGCCCCCTAAGCCCCTGCAACGCCACTTGGGGGTCGATTTTCACCAAACTCATTTTGTAGCGGATCTCTACTCTCTGAAAGGAATCTGCTTACCCAATTTCAAGATTGTACATCAAGTAGTTTAAACATGGAAGCAATTATTTATAACGCCCCTTAACCCCCTTAACGCCCCTTGTATTTCGATTTTCGGAAAATCCGTTCTTAGCTGACGTCTACTCTATGAAAGGAACATGTCTACCAAATTTCAAGTCTGTAGGTTGAATAGTTCCGGAGATATCGTGATTAGTCAGTCAGTGAGTGAGTCGCTTTTCTCCTTTATATATATAGATAAAAGTGGCCTTTTCACCATTTATCCTGAACACTGTGTGAGTAGACCATGAACAGCAGTTCATCGACTGCACCATTTAAAATGGTGTCAGGAACATAAAAGCCGGAGATCTCAGCAATGAAGTCACTGACTCTTCATATATATGAGAGTGGTTTATATCAGAACATAAATTCTCGGGACTATTTGACATGAAGAGAGGTGGGGATATGGTTTCAGCCCACCAACGTCATCAGGAAAAAACTGGTAAAGTGGTCCTGGATTTCTTGCATGGGTAGGTATTATGTTGAATGGACGAACGAAGCGCCTTATTTTCGACAGCAGCTGACTTCCTGGAGATCGTTGCCTGCTATGAACTTATTTTACCACACGTGCGTCTGATCCGAGGAGCCATTGATCTAGACTTTAGTTTTGTGGACGACGTCTACACAGGTCTCCAGCTGTTGAGGAACTTCTAGATAGTGAAAATACCTGCAGAATGGTTAGACCAACTGGCTTCTTGATTTGAATCCCATGAGACATGTAGGGGATACTTTGGGAACATGGCTAACAGCAATATCCTATCTTCCATATAAGTGAAACAGATGCTCTTTGAAGAACGGCAACTCTTACCGTAAGAACTACTGGATAGTTTGTTATTGAGTATGAACAGACGGTGTCAAACAACCACTGAATATAAGAGACGTCATATCCTTTCCTGAGGAACTTTGGTTTCTTATTCTTCCTCGTGGCCAAGCAATGTTTGTTATTAACGACTCTCTGTATTTAGTATATAATTACTATTTTTGACTATAATGGAGTTTATTTTGTTTAATGGGTCCTGAATTAAGTTTTGCTACTTTAGCAATATTTGTAATGTATCAAAATCATTAGTGACAGTTCTTAATTTTAAAAAATGCTTACAGAATTTTGACTAGGAAAAAAGTGCGAGAAGTTAATGCTCTAAATAATTAAACCTAAGGGTTATGAAATGCAGAAATACTATAATAGACATTTCTTTTATTGAATAAAGATTTTATAAATACATTATTTTTTGAAAGCATTTATAAGTAATACAATAATAAAAATACTTACAAACAACTGCAAAATTTAAAGAACTTTATCAACATATACTAATAGGAAATCTTGTAGCATTTCTGAAAATTGTGGTTTGATTCTCTTGCAAGTAGTGTCATTCTCAATTGAATGTGTATATTATATTTCTTCGTAAAAATATATTTTAGCTTCAACAAATAAAATTTCAAAATTTGTTATTTACATTTTTAAATTATGTTGGAATGTTGAGTTATTGTACTTTAAAAACTCACTGTCTAACCTATGGACAAGTTCTACCGTAAAGCTTACTATGGGGGCGCTACAGTCATTAGTACCATTTTCTTCTTCCGGTTAATGTAAAATCTCCATTGCTTTGAGCTAAAAAATTAACAAGGTATTTTAGAAAAGATACTGAAATGAATACTATAAAATCCTGAATCTGAAATCTACAGATCATCTTCTATCCATATAGTGCAAAAAAAGTTTCAAAAACTTGCATTAAAAGTTTCAAAAAAACTTGCATTAAAAGTTTCAAAAACTCAGTTGAATTTCGATGTTTTCCATTAGATTAACATTACACCGGAAGTAAGTGAGGGTTCCACTCAATGTTGTTGTTTACAAAGTAGAACTTGTCCATAAATAAATGTACCATTTATTAATTGTTTAACTTTTAACTATCAGTACTTAAAATTTCAGATTGAAATATTCCATTTAAGAATATTACATAGTAGGGGCTAGAGTATGTTATATTATGAGAGGTCCCCATACCTAAATGTAGAACACAGGGAATTCAAAAGGAAAAACGAGATTGAGAATCCTTGTTTTAAAGCTGTACTGAAAAGTTATAGAAAAACATGTGCATCTTTTGCTTTTTAAGTGGATGATGTGCCATCCCTAGTTAAAAGAATCTCACAATTTGTGTACATACGTTCTTTCGTTATCCTAATCGATGCAATGTCAAAATCTAATTCCATATCACAATTAAGGTATCCGACTCTACTTGCGACAACTTTTTTTTAAAAAAATGGAGATATGGGAATTTTTTCTGGTTTTTAGATTTGTTTTAGTGTATTTTTAGAAAAATATACTAAAATTAAGAAGAGAAAAAGAAATTATTATTACTAAAATGGGAAAAATGCTTTAAAATTTTCAAAAATAACGTAAACCCTTCTGCACCAAAAGTTTATGATCAAATTTTCAATTTTTCTATTCTGATGTGTTGCTAGGTTGTTCATTTTTGAATAAAACCATCACGATAAGAGATATTTTAATTTTTACAAAAACTAGAGCACTTTATCTTAGTTATTACATGAAATTGCTTAAAAAAAAGTGATTATATTAACATAAGGGACTGTGGATTTTGTAATAAGACAGTGATTGATAAATATGAAGATTAAAACATTGCTACTATTATACAAAACATACACTAAAAATTTTAGTTAATTATTTTCAAAACCTTTTTAGTAATCGCTGTCCCCATTTGAGCATTTCAAAAAGACACATGTCGTGTAAAACGTGTTTTAAGATATGACATCTTGTAATGGCATCTGCTTCTACTAAAACACTCGTAGTTTTTGTTCTAGTGTGAACGGAAAATAAACTTGGTATTTTTATAAAGCTAATAAAATAAAATCATGAAAAATTTGTCAATTGTCGGCAAAATTCACAATTTTAGGGTAGTCGGATATCTTAAAGTTAAATTATTGATTGTTTTTTATGCTCTTTTGTAACAGAAACGGATTTTCAACATCACCATCTACTTAGTGTAATAATATATTTTAAAAATATTACGGATAAATGTTATATTTTTCATTAATATTTTGTTTCTTTATCGTGATTTAAAGCCATTTCAGTTGAATCCTTAAGTTGTTTAAGTCTCAAAAGGTTTAATAAAAATAAAACTTTATATATAAGTTGAAAATACTTTAAATACTTTTTATCTGTATAATATATAAAAAAAATGTTTTATTTCAAAACAGTATACTTTTTTGCACTAAATTTCAATTTTACTTATATGAAGTTGCTGTCAAACTTTAAAGGAATTTATAATGAATGGTATAAGAAAATAATAAATGTCACCAAAACAGATAAGTTATTAAGTAGCAGACATTGAAAATCTATTTCATTATTTTTTCTAAACTTCATACGAACAAAGCTATAACAAAAACTGGAAAAAACCTTTTTAAAATTTTAAATAACTTACTGTTTAAATGAAACATGCTTTTAATATTTTGATATATTTATTCTACTTCTTGTGTAATTTATGATAAAGTTTCTTGTATATTTTAATTAGATTTCTTGTATAGTTAACTAGTTAATTTTCTTGCACTGTTTAAACTATACTGAACCATTTACCAGTAGAAAAAAACAGTTTGCAATGCTTATTAGTTTTTTTCAGGGCATTGCTTTTTTTTAAAATTCCTAATTAAAAATTTAAGAGTTTGTACAGTTTAGTGTTTAATCCGTCTAGACAGAAAATACAAACAGCTTTCGGACAACTTGTAACAGACAAGAGTTCCAAGTTATTTTATACTTAGAGTATAGAAACATCCTTTCTCAATTAAGGCTTTGAAATTTGATAAAAACTGAGAAAAGGTCATAATATGAACTAGCAATATTTTGCATAATAAAAATAAATTGTTAATAATAAATTTTTAGACGTCTGTTCTATAAATATATCGAAAACAATCTTTCCTATTTTTCAAGCCTAGTTTTATTTCAAGAGTTAATATTTAGAGTTCAGTAAATCAAATTGCGCAGATATGAAGATTTTTGGGACAAATTTTGTTAACTCTTCATGATAAGGGTATATTTTTTCAAATTAATACTCATATTTTTATGGTTGTCATTTCGCACGTTTGGCGTAGTTGGTTAAGCGCTGGCCTTTTTCACCCAAGTTTTCTGGTTCAACCCCGACCCCAGTTGGTGAATTTTTATGATGCAGAAGATCAACAGCGTCAATGTCGAATGATTATGCAGCATGTTAAAGATCCCTAGAGTGACTGTTTGGCTTGGGTGTTCTCGGCAAATTTAAATTCTTCATTCAATTTCGCATCGTCAGAGCTCAGGTGCCTCCCCTTGGAGAGGAAACTAGGCATCTAAATTACATCGTGGCAATTAGTATCTACTTATATGGTGCCGCACTAAAAAGCGATGCCAGTTCCCGGAGTATGTGTCAGGTCTGTAACGGTAAAAATACCAATCCGTAGCCCAAATTAAAAAAGATAAAAGATTGCTGAAATTTTTATAATGAGCTTAACAATCACATACAAAAAATTCAATTAGTTCTGCAATTAACATTTACCCCGAGAAAAACTGTCTTTTTCAAAAAAACAAATTAATGGTAAATAATTTTAATTACCCAACAAAAAATGTTTAATATTAATTAAAAAAGTGCAATAAGAAATTATTTCTTAAAGAAATTATTTTAAATGTTTCTCAGAACATGAAGAAGATAATACATACATATATATATATATATATGTATATATATATGTATGTATCTATATCTATCTCTCTCTCTTTCTATATATATATATATATATATATATATGTATGTATATATATATACATATATATATGTATAGAGAGAGAGAGAGAGATGCTCATATGATAAATCGTCAACATAAGATTTCCCACTTTACAGTACATAATTTAAATTTACTGTATCGTTTATTTTAAATTCATTCGTTTCTCCACCAAATAAATCGATATCTTTAATGAAATAAATCCCTGCATCTACATAAAAAAGACAACATAAACGCAAAATGCGTATTGAAATACTTTCTACAACTGTGATTAGATGCATAGCCAACAGGCGAGTAATGAGACATTTTATTTTCCACCAATTGCTTATTATCTACTACCCATGCAGTCACTATACACATCGTAGAAAGTCATTTGGATTGAAGTGCAACAACCCTTTATATAGCCCCAAACAACTCTTCAGAAAATTTGTCGCATATGTTTTTGCTGTTGTGTTTAGGATAGTATAAAGCATGGCGTATATATTGATTTTTTATTTCTGACTCTTTCGAGATTGATATTTATTTTTATGTATGAATCGCAAAATTTAAATCGTTTCTCCCTTTTTCGTTCAAGAATCAATCAATAGAAGAATATGTGTGTGTGTATTCTATTTCTCTCTATTTTTAGAGTTTTGTGTTCTTTTTTTTTTTACTTCTGGGAAGTAATCTCTATGAATGCTGTTCACACGCTAGCGGCAAAGTAGAATATGATTTATTTGAAACTGTAGCAGATAGCTCGTGCGTTATTTAGAAAAAAAAATAGAAGGTTCTATTTTGGAACTATTGAAAGTAATTGTTGTAGTGTCATTTCTGGATGGGTGAATGTATTCACTTTTTTAATCGATATTGCACTCTGATTTATTCTATACTTGCCATACTTAATGGAAAATAGAGAGTTTATTTCTCTCTCTTAAAATTTTTTTAACGTTTCCCCTTGAAAGTGATTATTGTTATACTAATTTCAGTGTGTATGCGTGTGAGTGTGTGTGTGTGTGTGTGTGGAAGTGTGTGCATGTGAGTGTGTGTGTGTGAGTATGAGTGTGTGTGAGTGAAGAAAGAAAAACATGTAAGAATAAGTAAGAGATAAAATACAAAAATCACTAAACAATATATTAAATGTATAAAAAGAAAATTACAATTCAACTAAAAAAAAATTTTAAAAAGAACCAAGAAAGAGTCAAAAAGCAATTTCAGACTTTGGACCGAATTAGTAGGGTTAAACTAGCTGAATAGTACCAACTTGTATAAATATATATCATATTGTCATACGTTCGATTTATTTGTTGCTTTAGAAACCAAATTGTAAATGAACATATAACAGTAAAATAATTCAATAAATATATTTTTCTCTAATGCAATGATCGTTTTTTCCAATTCAATAATCTTCTGAAATAAATTATGATTTCACTATGAATTTATGAATTTCAGAATACTAATCTATTAAAAAATTTAAATAATCTAGTTCGGCAGAGTACTGTGTTATTGTTTGTTCTGTTTTTTTTTTTTTTTTTGAAGTTACAAATATATAATTTTATTTTAAAAAAATGAATAATTCCAGAGGATACTTAAAACATAAGAAAAGTATAATCCTTATTTTTTATTTCTGTTAAATTACTTCACTATCTAAAATTGCTTGCCGAATGTCCTTAAGAAATTTAGGTTTTAGTTAATTAGGTGCTGTTGTCTTTTTATTTATTTATGTTGAGCTGTCATTAAGATTATCTGGAATAAAATGATCAGAAAATTCTTTTTTTTTACGATGGGCACCCAAATAAGTAAAATTGGTCTTTAATGGCTCTTGACGTAACTTTTGATCGTAATGGATTTTAAGAACTTTTAAATATTACTGAAGCTCATATATTTATAATTTGAAGACTGAAAGGATCACCTTCAGTTGCAAGCTTTTTTTGTCTATCTTAAAACTTTGTTACCATTTGCTATAATTTATTACCTTTAATGATCTACAAGGGGTTTCAAATGAAAGTGATTCAAGGTATGTATCCATGAAATGCGTATACACCTGTCAGAAATGAGTCATACACAGAAAGAAACAGCAATATTTAATGAGTGAAATGCATACAAAGTTTGTTAAAAGAAATCGCCCATGACGCTTAGGCAGGCGTCTCATTTCTTAGGAAGGTTACCGTCCGCAAGGAACGGTGTCGGTTGATCAAGGAAACAGTTCAGAACTGCAGCTCTTACGCCATTATTGGGTGGCCGTGGTAGCCAAATAGTCAAGGCACCGGATCATGGCTAGCGTGTCATGAGTTCGAGCCCAATACCACTGATGACCCGCCGTGTAGAGGAGCGAGGCACGTTAAATCTGACGAGAGCTTAAACGTCCTCCCGTTGGTGTGGAGTGGTAGTTAGGAGAGGGGGGTGTCAGCTCAGGTGTCGTCCACGTCACTTGACCATGGTTCAAAATTACGCGGTCCGTCGCCAAAGGCCCTCGTGTATAGCTGAACAGTGCGACGTTAATATTCACTCACTCACTTACGCCATCGTTGAAGTGAAATCGTGGACTCATTAGGTCAGGGGTGGCCAACTCATGGCACGGTGGAATAGTAAAAGAGGCACGCGAAGACTTACTGGAAAATTAAAAGCAAATAATAAAAATCTTTTTTTACACTTTTATTTAAATACGGTTGTCTCATACCAAAAAAAAAAAAAGCCTACAAATTAAAATCAACATATGTTAGTGAATTAATATTTTATTTTATATGAGCATAAAATGAAAATGTTGTTCAAATCTAGCTAATACGCACCTAATTCAACCTAATTTTGTTAATTTCTTCAAGATAATCCTAAAAAAAAAGGCTTGTGATAAGAAGACTTGGTAAAAAGGCTACAAATTCAAAGCCACAGTAAGTACTAACTTTTTAATAATTATTTAAAATTAAACCTTTCAAGTTTTTCCATTTTTTATTTTTTACCTAACTTAACTGATTGAACCTAAAAAAAGTTTATTGACAATAAAATCTAAACTTTCACTTGTGTCGTTAAATTATTTTGCCATGTTGTCTGATTATTTTAAAATCCCTACTACTTAGACTAGCACTAAAAAATGTGTTATTTGCGTAAAAATCCCATAATAAGCTTATAAGTAGCAATTTTTAACCCTTTCCATCATTTGTTGTTCGAAACGGCACGCGTCATCTTTTTAAATCAGAAAGGGGCACTCTTCCCGAAAAGGTTGGCCACCCCTGCATTTGGTCGTCAACGTCACTTTCCTGACTGACTGTCAAGCTTTGAATTTTTAGGGCTTATATAAGTCGGGCTGTTTTTATTGCATGCCGACGGACTTCCAGCTGAACGTGGTGACACCAGGTTTCATCCTCTGCCGCTATCTGCTGCACAAAGTCATCCCCGTCATCCCTGTAATGCAACAAATGTTGTAAGCTCAGGCTCATTTCGACTTACACCACCTTTCCTGTGTTAAAATCTTTACCACAGTTTGCTGATCCGTTTTGGTCGCAGATGCATCCATATCAATCATATTTAAATGAATGCCACGTTCTTAAGAATGTATTGGGTTGATGCAAAATTATCCGGCGTTTATATCAGCGCATTTTTCATCAGTGAAAAGTAGAGTTTTGTTTATTATTTTTGTATAAAAATAATCTTTTCTAATATTTTAGAAAAATGCGTGTCGAAAACCATAGTTATATTTGCCATATTATGCTCTACCACTTCGAGAAAGGATGAAAAGCAGCACAGTCATTTCGCGATCTCAACGAACTTTTTGGCAAAGGAACAATCAGTGAAAGTCAGTGTAAGGAGGGGTTTGCCCGTTTCAAATCAGGTGATACCAGCTTGGAGGTTAAGCCAGGAAGAGGTCGGCCATCGGATTTCGACGATCAGGCTCGAGACATCAGATGATTTGTTGGTCGAAGTCAAAGCGTGGATCGCCTCTAAGAATCGTGTCTTCTTCGCTTGTGGAATTGACCGTCTGCCAAGCAAATGGGTGAGTGAGTGAATATTAACGTCCCACTGTTCAGCGACACGAGGGCTTTTGGGGACGGTCTGCGTAATTTTGAACCATGGTCAAGTGACGCGGACGACACCTGAGCTGGCACCCCCTCTCCTAACTACCACACCACACCAACGGGAGGACGTTTGAGCTCTCGACAGATTTAACGTGCATCGCTCCCCTATACGGTGGGTCTTCAGGGGTACTGGGATCGAACTCATGACATGCTAGCCACAATCCAGAGCAAATGGGAAGCAGCAATTGAAGTAGACGGTGACTACGCTCCCGAATAATCCTTTAAGCATGTTTTTGTCAAATATTTTTACTGATTTTGTTAAATAAAATTTGTTGAAAAAAGCCGGATAATTATGCATCAACTCAATAGTTATCGCAAATCTGTTTGCTCACGTATGTGAATGGTACATACGCCTTCACTATCGCGTATCCTTCACGAAAATACATTGAAAATTGTTTGCATATGCAAAGATTCAAATCATTTTCATTTGAACATGCCTAATATTATGCATATTAGATACCTAAAATGTATCAGTTCAACACATATCTGTCTTTTATTTTCTTTGAATGTATAAAGACGTCTGCAAATTTAAATTTCAGAAAATCATTCAAATATTTCTTTTTTGTGTGACAATGGGCCATTTTTTAAACTTCTTAAAATTATTTCAATGAATCAATGTCGCATAAAAAAGTAATTTCAGTTCATATAAAGACAGTTTTAGAGCTTCAGGAATTGCTTATCATATGAATATCATTAACATAATCTATGTAAATCAACTTTAAAGAAATAAAATAAAGAAGAAAAGAAAACACAAACAAAAAATAACTTTAAAGAGAAACAATGTTGTGAGCAGAAGAAGTCGTGTATCTTACGCTAATAATTTTAAAAACTTTAAATGTTATTGAGTTTTCCTCCTTAAATAATTGAAAATTATCAGTAAAGAAGATCAATGAATTTTTGGAATTATAGTATTTTATGATTACTAAACTTACCAAGAAAAACATTTATTTTAATAAAACATTGGTTAAATTTAAAAATAAAGTAATCTCTACATTTGAAAAAACAAAAATAATATATAAATCTCTTCCCCTAATACAAATTTATAACTATTTTAGATTAGATTCATTCAAATTTATGATAAAGATAAAATTTAATAATACAAATATTAAAAATTGAGTACTCTCATTTTATTTATCTCATTAGTATTTTCCGTTTAAAAACAACAATTTTAAAATTTTTGCATAAACTAATTCCTTTTCAAGTTACCTGGTTTTTAATTTGAGAGAAAAGTAAAAGAAGAAGTCCTGACTAAATGTTAGGTTTTTTTAATTATGGAGCAACGAGATCATTAAGAGTTTCTAGACGATATTGAAAAAGAAAATCCACACCTCTAATGTTCAATTCCTTCTGTTCTCCAACGCACAATAGAAAACTTTTAATTTTAATTATTGAGATTACTTCTCCTTCAATTCTTCCAAAACACCTTCATTAATATGGAGACGTCATTACTGATTACTGGGAGGTCTTTGTCGAAAGCATTTATTAAAAACAATATTTATTGAAGTTTTCGAAACGAGATGTTTCTTTAAATAATTAATTTTCTGTTTCTATTCTGTTCTGCATTAAAGGGTTAACGAAACAATTTAATTACCCTTTCGACTAAATTCTGCATAATTTTCTGGATTGCATTTGAGCTAGATGTAAATAAAAATAATATATTTAGTTTTATCAGAAGTTTCTACTGTTGAAACATTGCAATAAAATTCAAAAATGGATTGTTAATCCAAAACTCCATTGAAACTCTTATTCAACTTCCTAAGTAATTTATTGGTAGGAATATTGGCATTATAGTTGTGTAAGTTATAAGGAGCGTTATTCAAATGCTGATTGGAATTTCGGCATATTATTATGTAAATGGCATTTTCCTCCCAACAGTTACTCAAAACATAAGAATTACATTTAATGAATAACCATTGACCTATATCTAAAATGCAAATGTTTTATTTTTGTATGTTCTGAACTCAGGATACAAAGGATGCGTAGTTTTTATTAATACACACCCCTTAATCGAATTTTGGGTTCAATCAAAATGTGCTCATTTCAGGAAATAAACACGATTGTGGAGTAATTGTTTTCAAAGAATTATGTATATATTTACTTATGTAAATTTGTTTTTTGATGAGGAATTTAATTTATATTTTATCATTTTAGCATGGTGAAACGTAGCAAATTAGTTAGTATCCCCTTTTTAAAGAATTGGAGTTTGTGTTTTTTCAATCATTTTAAGTAACATAAATATTTTATAACTATGTATTAATATTACTAAATCTCGTACATTATTAGCATTTTTATAATAATTTAGTTCATTTTAAATAAGAATTATTGCTTCGGCTCTTTCAATCTATTGCGAAAGGAGTATTTAAATTTCTTATTTTTAGATTTTAGCAATTAATATATAATGAGGATCATAAATGTATGTGTGTGGGATGCCGACTAAAAAATTATAGAAATGTGTTCGTAAGAAACTGCATACAAAAAACTTCAATGCTCTTAACGAAGCGCATTTTAGTGCTCTCTTAATAAAAGCAACAAAAAAAATTACCACTCGATTCAGAATCTAAATTTGAAACAAACTTTGAAATGTATCATTTACTTGAATCTACGCACTTTATTTTAGTGGGTAGTTATCAACTCTTTCATACGAAAAATGGTTCTCTCGATATATTTACAAATTCTTGAAAAATCAAGTCAAGTCTAATCATTTTCATTATATCCTCTTCGAATTCTAACTATCGTGCATTATACTTGTGGTTGGAAACGATCTGCAGAGTAATTTACTCTCTTTTGTATAACTATCTTCCGCTATTATTTAAGTTCTAATTTTAGAGGTTTCGTATCAAAGTATTTGCTTTATATTTTGGAAAAATGTTTCAAATTCAGTGAATGTTCTGAAATATGTACAAAAATAATATAAAAAACGTTCTTTCTTTACTGAAAATCGTTAACTTAAGCCAAAGCTTTTATTTTTATCTGTATATATATGCATACGTACTTTTTATGAAGCATAGTATGATATTCCTTTACATTGAATTAAAAATAAAAGATATTAAAGAACTGTAACTCTTTATATATTGACTTATTAATAGCAAAAATATTTTAGCTATACATGTTAGATCTAAATCGTTTTTTAATTAATTTAAAACTAAGACAGAGACATAAAAGAAATTTTATTTCACAAAACTAAGAATAATTATAATTAGCTAATATCCTCGAACATTCCTATTTCTTCCACAAATTGACTTTCCTATTTTAGATAACAAATATTGTTCCCAGAAGCAAAGCTAATGATTCAAATTTTTAACAAAATTTAAAATTCACATTTCCATTGTATGCATGAAATTTTGCGTAAGCCATGATATGTGTGTGAAATGGTATGTTAGGGATTATCAGTTTGAAAACAGAAAAACTCTAAGCAAATAACAGCATAAAATTATACATCCCAAAAGTATAAAAACATAATTTAAATAAAAATCCATAACTCAATTTGATGAAAACAGATTTATACGTTTAAATTCGACTAAAAAACAAAAAATGTCTCCGAGAAAGGTACGAAAGATTTCTAAAATTCAGCTATATGAATTAAGATTTTAAAACACTACTGACGCTTCTAATGAACAAATATTTTGAATTAAACTCTTTATAAATATTTTGCAGCATTATACGCTGTTTCTTGTGCTTTGACTTGTGGGACCTTATAAAAATCAAATAAAAACAAATAATAAAAAATTATTTTTAAAGTCAATTCCTACCTAAGTCAACAAAGAAAAATTATATATATATTTTAGTTAGTTTTCATTAAATAAGTACAATTTATATAAATATGTACATACATGTGACATAATCACAATTTTAAGTGGCAAAATAAAAAGCGATCTCCCATTTTACATACGAAGTTGAACTATCACTCCTTTGCTTGTTACTATTTATTCATTTATAAATCCCATTCTCAGAAATTAGGCCAAACTAGGAGGGGCTTGAACCCACGACTTTTGGATTAGAAGTCCAACGCGCTACCTATTGCGCTACAGGGACAGACGAGCGATTTTCCTTTTTATATATGGTGTTGGACTAAAAAACTGTAATAACATCAAGTGTCATCTACTATAAGTTTAAAAATGTATTTGAACTTGAGTGAATAAATAAAAGTTAGTTTATCAATGATTGAACGAAAAGTAGGGTTTGAATAAGATGCTATACCAAGATAGCTCAGTAAAATATGCTCCCTTTTACCCCTTTGAACATTAAAAAAGAAACCTAATTTCGGTTTACCGGTAAGGACGAGGCTCTTCCTCAGTATGCAACCCCCATAACACCTTACGGCGATAGAATCTTTCGAATTTAAGTGAAGTCTGTATTCTTCTTATTTTCTCCAGAGTTCAGCGAAAATCGGAGTAATGCGTTAACATTAGAAATGACTTTTATAACACTTAGAAATAACAAACAAAGGCGAAAGAAACGTGCCTGGAAAATGGTATGCGCTGAATGCCATTGGAATCCTCAAACAATTGTCTTTCTTCAAATTTAATAGGACATTGTGAGGCATCTAACAAGATTAATTGAAAGAAGGCTTGACAAAATTCCTAACAAACAAGAGCTCGTGAATAGTTTTTGTTTTATTATGTTAGTTACGGGGATTTTGAAACAGTTTACTGGAATTATTTTACATAAAAAAGCTTAAGAAATTTATTAAAAAAAATGGATTGCTCTTAATAGTCTTGAAATGTTTTATTTATGCATTAACAATACCAATTCCTTGATAAATAGTTTTAATTCGGTAAAAAACTGTTATTTTTATTAAGAATTGTACTCGACATATGTGTAAAGCATTTTGTTTTAAGAATTATATACACACAGGTCTTGTAAAACATTTATAAATCACAGAAAATGTTATTGAGAAAAAAGCAAAAATAAATTATCGTTAAATAGTTATTTTCATAAAACTCAATTTTCGTAATTTCTTCAATGAATTCAAGGGCACGCAGCCTCTTTAATACTTTTTACATTTAAAAACAAAAACACATGATTCATTAAACTCTCAAACACAGCATCTATCAATCTTAGTTTAAATATTCATGGATAAAAAAGAGCATTAGCAATTATGACTAATATATTCCCTTTAATTAGTTACGAGAGCTACACTTAAAGATAGACGCTGTTTACAGTTGAAGTTCTAATATCATGAAGAGTAATCATTTAAAAAATTAATCGTACCGAATTCAATACTCTTTCAATGCCCTATTGACTTTAAAATAATGAATAATATAGTGAATGATTATTAAAAAAAAACTTACAAGATGATAGCTGGAAGATTGCCGATTGTTTCGAAATTAATTACCACTACTTGTGTAATATAATTATGTGGCCACTATTTTTTAAACTTTTTTAATATTTAAACACACTTATATATAAGATACAAGCAGAGGTTTCAAAAAGTAAGGTAACAAGAGGAAATTCCCCGTTTGAAAATCCCCCTGAAGATAACGAAGACGATCACAGCATTCAAACGAGGCCAGTAGATAGAACTGGTTCTACAGTAACATGACTAAATCTCAGTTAGAAGATGGCCGCTTGACAAAGCATCATCTGCGATTGAAATTAGAAGTATGACAAGGCTATCGTGTTTAAAGAAATAAATTATAGTTTAAAAAAACTAAAAAACACTCTTTATAGTTAATCGAACTAAATTGTAATTTAATCTTTTAGTCGCCAAATCTAGAAATGGGATCTGGAATAAGTCGCGAAATGCGGGAGGGAATCTGAAAATGGGAAATCGTTAATCCTGATCAGGACAATGGAACAAAATTATTAAATTATTGTATTGTCATCGGTCCTTGATAAGTGACAAGAATTTCGAATTAATCTGAACCTTTTAAAGGGGGTAAAAATTGAGTTCAAAGATTCCGTTACATACAAGTGAAGTCCATAAAAGAGAGTTAAAAAAATTTCGGCCGAAGTGCATCGGCAATTGGTAGAAGTGTAGGATTCAAGTGTTATGTCACAAAGGTAAGTGTGATTTTGATGCACGGAATTCGATAGAAGCTGAACAGATGTCCGAGATGACGAAAGAGCGTTTTCGGTGGGAGGTAGTGAACTCCCTCTTTTCATACCCGACCGCACACCAAAGAATTTTCCGTCTCTTCGGATCTTTAAAGAAATTCTTGAGAAGTCAGCATTTCAAAGCCTATGTAGAGGTTCAGCAAGCTGTCTTTATGTGGTCGCACAACCTTGATACTGATTTCTACAATGCTAGTTTCGATGGTTTTAGAGCATAGATGGAACAAATGCCTCTACAATTATGGTGACCAAGTAGAGAATTAACATGTACCTGTGCTTTTCTACATTATACGAGGGTTGGGGCAAAAATCATGGCAACAATTTTTTTTCTTATAGATATGTGAACGGATCACAAACGTATATGAGTCATATGGAAGTTCTGTAGGCATGGTGTGTATGCAGAACACCAGATGACTCTGTGATAGCTGGTAGTAGCGCAGCGAGGGCTGTGAAATAAGTCAGCTGGTGAGTGTCAAGTGAGATGGAAGCAACCCGTGTTGAGCAGCGCGCTTACATCAAAATAGCCAATCTCCGAGGAAGAAATGAGATGGAATGTCACAGTGAATTTTTGGAAGACCTTGAGAATAATGCTCTACCATACTGTACAGTAACATAGTGGGTGGTAAAGTTTCAGCTAGGACGTGTGTCAACCAGGGATGAGCAACGCTCGGAACGACCGTTCAGTGTGTGGACCGACTTGGCACGTGCAATCATCGAGCAGCTCATGGATGAAAGCAGACGATGGATGCTACTGGAGTTAGAGAGGGCAAGTGGCATCAAGAAACGCACAACAAACGCATCGTCATGTCAACTGTACGTGAACTGTGTTGTCATTCTTTTGCACCGTGAAGACCATATTGCCCTGTATACTGCCATAATAAATTAGTGTGTTACGATATTTGAGTGGTATTCATTGTCCCCACGTCTAGTTAACACCTTGTCCTTTTGTCTGTACACTGGTGTCCAAAAGTTAAGCATAGTTGATAATTATGTGAATAAAAAAGGAACTGTAAATTAGAAGGACGGGAAACGTGATATGGCGAGTGTAAAATGGTTATAAAATAAGGAAGCAAATCAAAAGAATGATAATAATTTTATTATCCAAAGTAGCAGTTTGAAAGAAAACTGAGCATAGCAAGGATTCACATTTTAAAGAAAAAATGAAAGAAAACATTAAATAAAATACTGATGCTGCAGTTTAATAAGGCGTGTGGTCACCTCTGACAGCCAGGCACGCTGCACAGTGATTTACCATACTTGCTATGAGATGATGAATGAGTTGTGGGCTCAAACGGTTCCAAGCTTCTTGGAGAGCTCTCTTCAGTTCTGTAACGGAGCTTGGTGGGTGCGAAAGGGCTGCAATTTATCTCCCGAGCATATCCCATACATTCTCGATAGGATTTAAATCAGGGGAGTCGCAGGCTACGACATTCGCTAGATATTTTCCATTTCAAGGAAGTCAAAAATCTGCACCGCTCGGTGACATGGTGCATTATCATCCATGAATATGAAGTCAGGACCGACAGCACCTCGAAACAAGCGAACATAAGGCTCAAGAACTTCGTCTCTGTCTCTTTGAGCAGTCACAGACCCCGTGTCAAAGAAATGGAGGTCTGTGCGACCGTCCATCATGATACCTGCCCATACCATTACTTCCCTTGATAGAAAAGGATGTCTTTCCGTTATGTTTCTTGGTTCAAAACGTGTTCCACGTTCTCTCCATATCGTTACCCGCCGAGAATCACTACTCAGACTAAACCGGGACTCGTCACTGAATATCACATTGGCCCACTCTCCCACACTCCAATGTTGATCTTTCAAACTCCAGTTCAAATGAGCGCGTTTATGCGCTGACGTGAAGGAAATGCAAACTGCTGGTCTTCTGGCATACAGGCCAACATGATTGAGTCTCCTCTAAAGAGTTTGTCTCGAAATTCGTATTCCTGTGGTGACTGTGAGCGCCGAACCCAGTGCTCTGGCAGTACTGCCCCTCTGACGTCGCGCACTAATTACCAGATATCGATCTTGGCGAGGGGTTATGACTTTTGGTCGACCTGATACTGATTGTCGGGTAACATCTCCCGTTCTTTGAAACCTCTGCCACAGTCTTGAGATCACAGAGTGGTACACATTCAGAATTCGAGACACTTCGATTTGTGATCGTGAGGATTCCAGCATTCGAACGATTTTTCCTTTCGTAAACATGTCCATTTTGCGTCTTTGTGCCGCCATTCACCTTGTTTGATTTTTAACAACGTTCCTTCACACAACAGTTGCACGAAACTTGTCTGAACTACCTATGCTGCGTGAATCGGTTTCTCCGCGTTCCGACATGCGCCGGTGTTTCGCGCAGGACGTAGACGACTGAAAAGTTTTGCACAAACCCAATGTTTCTTCTTCACCCAATTAATATCCGCAAGAAATTTGGAATAATTTTACGAATATTTACTCCCTGTTTTTCGCATTTTACGATTTATGCTTAACTTTTGGACACCAGTGGATATGTCACATTTTCCAACCGGACTGGTATCTTTAAGGAAAAAAAATAGTTGCCATGAATTTTGCCCCAACCTTTATATATATATTTCTAATTTTTCATAAACGTTTACTTTGAATGGGTTTTTTACCTTAATTTTGAAACTCTTACGAATCTTTAACAATAATTCTTACTTGTATTCACTTTATTTTTTATATTTTAAGAAAATTTTATTACTTTTTCCCTAAAAGTGATTTGTATTACGTCGCAATTTAAAGCAATACTGTTAGTGAAGGACCTTGTAATTTTGAGCTTCTATCAAGGGACGAGAATGACATCTTAGTGGCACTCCTCTCTCTGAGCTTCCTTTCCTCACCAATGCAAGGACTTTGTACCTCAAAAGACTTAGATTTTAGTCTGCAGATTAAACATCTGTCATGACTCGAAATTATCTTTAATATCCGATGGATTTTTAGTAACTTCTCGATTCAAACCCTAGACCCACGATTGTTGCCGACACAAAATATTTTTCTAATCTATACGTGTTAAAAAAAATCTGGAATCTAGATTTATGCATAGTCTTTTTTTATTCTTTTAATTTTTAAATTTTAATGTATTTCCTATAATTCTATTAGTTTCCAAATTTTAAGTTGTCACGCCCCGAATGTCACGGGTGTAAGAGGGCTCGGGGAAGAAGCAGACACATGATCTTAAAAACAAATACATTCATTTATATTTATAGTTTTATAAATGATATACAACTTTATCGCCTAACTTTTGGAAGCAATCTAAAATCCAAATACTTAATCTAACATGCAAGACTATTCTAAATAGCTTAGCTTGAGTCTGAGCTTCTTGTGACGATCCTTTTCAAACCACGATAGTTCGTCAGCTAAAGTGTGATTTCCTTCCACAACTTCCTGGTGGATTCTAAGATAAATATTAATTTTAGGCCGCGTTTTTTCCCAATCGCAATTCCCTCTCTCTTACTCTTAGATTTCATGAAAGACGATTAACTCACACACCAAAACGTCAGGGATTTAATAGTATTTACATTTTCATAATACCAAGTCATCTCTACGGAAAGCAATTTTTAAAATAAAATCAATGTTAAAAATAGTTTCCCTAAAAGAATTAGTAAAAGAACCCGAATCGAACCCATTACAAAGTATTAATGATTTTTTTTACACAAAGCACTGAGAGAGAGTTTTAATTTATATATATTGTATAATTACATCTACATATTAACTCCATAATGTATTTTTTAGATACAATAAATTGTGATTTTTAGGGAAGTATTTGTTTTGTTGTGTTTTTTAAAGTCTGGCTAAAAATAGGCTCTGAAGTATGCAACACAACATGGTATGGAAAGGTTTAATACAGGCTACCCAACCCAAGTTTTTTAACGGTCCACAGAGAATACATGACCATTACAGCGGGCCATACATTAGGTAAGAATGTTTTTAAAAATGCAATGCATTTACAAAATGAGTACAACTTTACTGTTGCATTACGATTCAATACAACTAAATTCCGAGTCGTAATTAATGAAAAATACTTGTTTATCCTTTATTTAACTTAATTTTAGTAAATCTAGTGTTTATGCTCGATGCTGCACATTTTAGCTGGATTTATTAATTGGTTTCAGGTAATGAAGCATGAGATGAACTCTTTGTAAATTTTATTTTTGCAAAAGAAATTTCATAAACATATGTAGATATGTATTTCATATGTAGATCCCAAAACTCTTTCGATTCTTTGGGGGAAATATATTTTTAATTGGAACATTTCTCAAATGTAATATAAGTGTTGTAAAAATTAATATTTTATGTGGACTCTAAAATCTGTTTCCTTCCATTGTCCATTTAACTCAGTTAACTACATTTGCGGATTTTCAGGAACTCTGTTTAAGTCAATATGAAATAGGGAGGAAAATATCTCAAATATTATTTAATATTTTCTAATTCTGAGAAATGTTTGTCAAATGCAGTTATAATTCTCTCTATTCCATTCGAACATTTCGAGGAATTTTTAAGTTGGCTTTTTGGGAAGTTATTCAAGGGGACAGTGGACCCTCATTATAACTAATTTCTTAAAATTTTAAGCTTAATTAGCTGTAATTGGATTCAATATAGTAAAGGATTATTATATTTTGCAATTTATATATATGTATATATATATATATATGTTTTAAAAAGAATATTATAAACTGACTTAAAAAAGTAATAAAATAATTAAATTTTTAAACCCTTAAATGCATGATTTTTTTGAGTTAAAAAAACAGTTTTTTAAAGGAATATAGTCATAGATTACGTAAGAAATAAATAGAAACAACCAAGTACGTATATTAAGTATTTATTTTGAAAAAAGTTGTGTGTTTGGCAACATACAATATTCCCCAAAAATCTGGTACATTTAAAATAAAATTTTCAAATGCAACTTCAAACATTGATAGCTTATCTGACAACAGATGAAAAATATATTTTTTTAATTAGGCAAATACTCCTTTATAGGAGACACGAAAATAGAAAATATCTCTCCAAGTAACTTTATCATCCACCACATTCAAAAGTCAAAAAAAAAAAAATGCATGATTTACATACCAAAAATAATGTCTTTTTTCTGTCACACATTGTCAATGTTTATCAGTGTGTTTTCGGAAAAGCAAACACTCAGGTTTTTGAATAAAATTAAGTGGAACTGGAATGTAGAAAACTGGCAACAATATGCATTTAAGGGTTAAACTATTTTAAGAAATGCTCCTTGTGCATATATATATATATATATATATATATATCTTATTTATTTATATATACTAAATAATATATCTGCTCATAGATTTTAAATTCAGAATAAAATTTGATGGAAAAAAGATATATTTTCTATACTATATGAAATACTTCAGTTATGACACATACAAGTTATTTGAAACAACACAAAATATGATCCATTACATTTTTTAAAAAACTAATGTACAAATTTGTGTGAAGCATATCATCTTTCGTAACCCTAATATCTTTCCCTTAAAAAACCTTTTTTAACTGATCAAGTTTTTCTATTATTTTCACTCAAAAACAATATGGTCTAACAACCAATCATCATCACTTAATTCAGGAATAATTTCTTGTTTATCGTACTTACACATATCTATTTCCTTCCATAAATTCAAATTATTTTTTTTATAAACGTTTTTTTTAAATCAGCCATCTAACATAAGTAAAATATACAATAGCACTATATTCAGAAGATAATTCGCCAAGGAACTTTGAATTTCTGAAGCTGAAGACCATGTGAACAAAAGAAATTTACTGTCTTTAGAACTAAATTTATAGCGCCATTCTTGTATAATATTTGAACACATAAATTTTTGTTTATGTAGCAAACAGAGAATAATAAAAACCATCACATTAGTTTTAATGTCTCTGCAATCTAACTTACTCATATATATATATAGTATATATATACATATTTGAAATTTTACAGCTCCTTTACTTATTCACGCAGGGGCTCAATTTGTTGTTAATAAGAAAATAAGCTCAGAGTTTAAGTTATTAACACGCTTTTATAAGTTTCACTTGCTTGTAACGGAATCTTTGAACTCCATTTTTACCCACTTTAAAAGGTCAGATTGATTCGAAATTTTGCACACTTGTTAAGGACCGATGACAATACAATAATTTCATAATTTTGTTCCATTTTCCTGATCAGGACACCAGGAATAACGATATCTTGATTTGGCGACTACTTCTATATACCATTTTCAGATTTGGCGACAGATTCCATATACCATTTCAAGATTTGGCGACTAATTCGAGATTTAGTGACTAAAAGATTAAAGTGCAACCCCTAAAACGAATAAACACTGTGGTTTAGAAATAAAACAAACAAAAAAAGTGTTCTTTTTATAAGTAAGGGTAGGTTGGGTGAGTCAGCTATTTCTTACCATAATATAAACAATTGTCTAGCTTTTTTGAAAATGGAAATAAAAAAAAGACTCATGCATGGGAAAAAATAATTTATGTTTTAACTGTTAAATATTTTTTATTTTTACAAAGAAGTGATGATACGAATTAATATTATAGCAAGACGTTTAAAAGGTGATAATACGATTGACACTTAATATTTCTTCTTAAAACACTTTGATTTGACCTGCATCTACAGAGATGAAATTTTTGAAATATGACGATATGGGACTGATCCGAGGCCCCGTAACCTTCAGACCCATTAATTAATATCTATTGAAGAGCAAGACTTATTCCAGCTGCTTAATTCCCCTCCCCCGGCTCCAAATACCAAACTCAAGAATAAATTCAACAATGAGTAAATGATAGTGTAAAAAACTAAAAAAACATGCTTTTAATGTTGATTGATCTAAAGAAATGAAAAAAATTATAGTTTAAAAAAAAACTGAACAACTCGCATTTATACTGAATCGAACTAGAAAGTAAAAAAATAATTCGTAATATAAGAATAAAATGATTAATGAGAAAATTAATGTCATTGGGGTAAAAGCGTGGAGTGCTTTGTACTACATTTTTACACTAACTCAGCATTTCGGAATAGAACTAGTAAGAAATTATAACAATTAATATAGAGCATCCCACGCTTTTACCCCAATGACATTAATTTTCTCGTTAATCATTTTATTCCTTATTAAGAATTTTTTTTTTTACTTTTTAGTTCGATTCACTAAAATTTTTTTTTTTAGTTTTTTTAAACTTTAATTTTTTTAGCTAAATGTTTTTCAATTCCAGAAAAACATCTCCTCTTTTGTTGTTTAAATTTAAGAAAAATTTAATATTTTTTTCACTCATTTTAAATGAATCATTCACTCTGCGAGTAAATATCTCACGTTGAAATGTATCCGCGATATCTTTACATTCATCAAATGCTCAAGAATATGTTTTGAATATGTTCATTTTACCACGCAAAATTGCTATTTACTTGCAATTAATTTACAAAGTTTCTCAGTTACTATTATATCACAAAGTTGCTATTATTGTAGTAGTTATTTCAGCTAAAATGCTATCGTTGATGTGTCATATAGTTTGGACTGAAAGACAGATACTTGAAAATATTTTGTTTTTACGAAACAAAACATCTTTTATAACATCTTTTTTTTCCCACCATAACCGATTCATCTTCCGAAAATGATTTTATTTTCCTTGCAATAAGTTGGCAAGAAGTTGCTTTGTCAATGTTAGATGGTTGTAAGAGTGATGAGTCAAACATCGTTTGTTAAATTTTCATATGTGATTTAAGCTCAGTTAACTTAGAACTTTTTGCTTCTTTACAGGAATTTACTCATCAATATGTTTTGTTTCATAATTCCTTTTAACGTTATAATACGGCGTGACTGTCTCCCTTCAAATTAAACTCATTAATTTTGAGTTCTTCATTGTGAAAGAACATTCTTTTCCTGACTATCATTAAAGTTCCTACTTTCATCAACAGTTTATTTTTTCTTTGAATTCATCGCGAAATGTTACAAAAATTAAAATAAATATTAGTATTGGTGTACTACACAGAGATTAGCAACATTTACATTTATAACAAATTTAGTATTTTTGTTTTATAATGACGTACAATTTTGCAAATACCAATATTTGATAACTGTGTTAAACGCTATGCTAATAGTGAGCACTCAACACTTAAAAATTCATAACTTTCATGAATTAAATTTTTTTTTAAAATTCTTACTCATATTTAATTTTGCTTACATTAGTAAACATTTTCTCACTGGAAAAAATTTCAGAATTTTTTGATAATAATCTGATGCCATCCGTTGTCATTTTCATTCAATCACCAGTAAATATAGAATAGAGAACCATCCGATTAAATCCGAAATAATTTGCCTTTCTTATATTTCATACATACTAAAAAATACAGTTAGAAAGTTAATATCAGCAAGTTATTCTTCCTATAACATTCACTGTGCACAGGAAGCAATGTTTTTAAAAAATCATTTACTGTAGAATTATGTATTTATATTTATTATCAGAATTGAAATTAGACTTGACTAGATTGCGTGCGCGCACGCGTGTGTGTGTAGAGCACTTTGAGATTCCGGATCTCATCACACAGTTGGCTTTGGAAACAACCCACTGTATCTCCCAGACATTTTTAAAAGAATTTTACTGATGGCAGCAGAGATGATGGGGGAATTTCTGGTAATGGCGTATACATTCTAACTCCTATCGGTGCCGTGGACATTAGGATGAAGAGTCCGAATTTTTTTCAGTTTTTAGATAGGAGCTTATTATTATCAGAAGGAGTTTGCAGTTCTAATGTGAAGTCAAGAATCAATTTTATGATATTTAGATTTTGGCTAACAGCCTTACTTCAGCTCAACCTCTTTCTAATTGAACATCTATTGAGGACCAGACCTAGCCTTGATATCCTAAATCTTCTGGATCGTATTTCTTCTAGTCAAAATGTACATTCTCAGTGGGTCTCTTCCCACTTGGGGATTGATGGTAATGAGAAGGCCGATTTCTGGGCCTGGACTGCGGCTGAGGAGGGGGTAAGTCCTAATAGTTCTCTTACGTTTAGCAAATTATCCTCTCTTAAGAAGATTGATTCTTCCAATTCCTCCTAATCCTTGGTACTTTGGAGGAAATCAAGGAGGTTCATTCAATTGTATGTCTAAGAAATATCAGACTGCCTTCTCGCGCTTTATGAGCGGCCACATAAAATCAATTACTTTTCGTCAGAATCAAAAGATATTTCTGTAGTACCCCTGTTATTGCTCCGATTCGGTGTCCCCTGCCCACATCTTGGCTTATTTAAACTCTAAAAAGGATGAAGTCCTTCAAGTTCCTGTTCTGTTTTTAGACTTTTTAGAGATTTTTGGATTCTTGTAAATTGTCTAGCATTGCTAGACAATTTGTGATTAGCAACAACAACTGAATTAAAATTACTATTAAAAGGAATTGTGTGGACAATATATGTTCTATTAATTCACGTTCCTTTTGTACACATGTGGTGACCTGTAGCCACCCCTTACATTAATACCTTCCTGTCTATCTGAAAACCCGGCTAGATGTGTGGGGGGAACTAAATGATCCAAATGCATCATTCCAATTCAAACTGATTTATTGATTCTTATCAGTTAATAAGAACAGACACAATACAATTCTATTTAAGGTATATAACTATGGTAGAGTGTAGAGGTGAGAATACACAAGCGGGGAAAACATTACACCTCAACTGAATCTAAGACAGCTTAAATGCGCACATTTACAACTACGCCGCACACTAATAATCAGATTTTACTTAATCAAATTTACGGTACCTTGTTTCTTAATGCTGCCGATCCTTCACGGAGAATTTCATGCACTCAAATTAGCTGGATGAATTGACGGAGACTCCACGCTCCGTAATAGTTAATTCTAATGCTTTTCAATCTTCGAATCCACTACTCTTTGCGCACATCAAAAGTATCAACCTCGCTTAACTTGTCAACAACTAAGTGTCGACTTCTCATTCTCTTCACTTTACTTTTCTTAACTTGACTTCTCATTTCCTTTCTTTCAACTCGCGAAAACCAAATTTATATAATATTCCTTATTTACATAAATCACGTTTGGTTTCTCGATGAAGGTTGGTTGAAATAAATATTTTTATTGATAGGGAAAAAGAAGGAATTAGTATAAGCCCGTATAGATCCGTCACATACCTCTTTCAATTGGTTCGCAAAACAACGGCTTAACGCTTATTATGGATAATTCGCTGTTCACCTCTCCATGAAACCAGTCCACTTTCCTATATTAAACTAAATTCAGTGACGCAACAGCCCATGAGGGCCAAAGCCTACTGTGTCCATCTCCGTATACGTGAACTTAGGCCCTGAGGTGCATGAGCAGATGTTCCGATCAGGTGGTCAGTCTGAAACGAAACCCCCAGTCTTTAGTACCCAAGCAGGCTTAGTACTCATTTATCGACCCACTGAAGGAATGAAAGGGCGAGTCGACCTTACCCAGCCCGGGATAGAACCCCGGATTTGTGGTGTGAAAGCGTGATACGCTACCACTCAATCATTGGGCCTCACTTTCCTTTCTTCTTAGAACAAAAATGCGTGGGTTGGTTCTTTATTACATAACTGCATTCAAATTACAGATGGGAGTTATCAATAGAGGTCAAACGAAACTGATTTTTTTTTCCGTAATACATTTGGATTCCATGGATATATGTCAAATATAGAACTGAAGTTCGTAAGCACACTTTACAACAATGATACATGCAAGTTAAGTTTTTTTTTCTATATAAATATAACGAAAAAAATGTTTCAATAGAAATATAAATCTCTCAGTGAGAGACCCACGTAATTTAACTTGGTGGCTCACATGCGGGACACGGGTTTGCCAGGTCAGTCGATACAACATTGTATATATACAATCTTCCTGAAAACGTAAAAATTACAAAAAGTATCTGAATTAAAATTTCCCATCAGTTACGATATTCAAAACTGGTCTGTAGAAGTTAGAAAACAATTCATTCTTAAATTATTTCACTGCATTCGAGAAAAAGGAATTTATTCTGAAGACAATTTTGGCCCTTGAAAATTACAATCATAAGGACCATTCAAAATGTATGTTGGTTAATTCAGAATCTCTAGTATTTATGAATTTCTCTCTAGAAGTAAAACATTCTGTACCTCCTTTCCAAGATTCTTAAAATGAGCTTCAGGGTTTTCTCATTTAGATATTTCAAAAGTGTACATATACATATATAAAAGGGAGAAATGGCAAAGAAAAGATATTTTGTAATTAATGGAAAAATACTTCGAAGCACATCTGTTTAAATTTCCTGGAATAATTCTCTAGTTTACGGTTCCATTCGCCTGAGGGTAACATTTAAAAATTTTCTAAAAATAATTTCTAAGTTATCCTAGTAATTGATTTGTATTGTTTTCACGATATTTTTTCTCTGAAGATTTTTTGAAGTTATATATATCTCAAGATATACGTTATTTTAAAACAAATTAAAATTTTGCAGTTCTTCTTTCTGAAGAGAAACAAAAACTCAGCAAATATTTATTTATAACTTGAAAGCAAATCGTAAAACATATTTTATATATTCCCTATATATATTAAGCTCTGAATTAAATAGGCAATGAGATACTTTCATTCTCATTAAATCACTTTAAAAAACTTGCTGTAATAGTAAGAAGCATAAACATAATTTGAGATGAGCTCGGCTGTTTAGTTATGAATAACATTAAATTTTGAAATCTAAAAGTAATATTTATTAAGTTGTTACGGGTCCCATCCAAGCATTCCACTAGCCCTCAAGGGAAATCCTTTTTAACCGTTGTATGATTATAAAATCGCTTTCCGTGTAGGAACCGTAATTATGCAAAAATGAGCTGCCCTTTAAAGTCAAGTGAAGAGAGAGGATGTCGATAGTCGTGAGGCTGAGACTGAAGTTCTTTTTTCCAATAGAGCTGCATTTTAGCCTTTGCAGACACGGCAAGCGTCCAAACGTGAGAAGCATTTTATGGTGGCATCGTTACCAAATGTGGACACTTGAATTAACTTTTTAATTTATGCTCTCGTCAGGTGATAAATATTGCTTTAATTTAATTTTTCGAAAGTACCAGAGCAAATTGATACTCAAGGGATCTCTTTTACATGCCACATAATCATATGGCATGCGAATCTACGATTTTCACTCCCAGAAAATCTATCGACTCCAACCGGGGTCGAATCCGCAACCTTGGGCTAACGAAGTGGGCCCGATACCTCTAATCCACCGGAACCGATAATCTGGTTAGAGGTGATCTGAAGTTAGAGGTATAATAATTGAAGCCATCGGAATTTCAGTAAGGAGAGCCGAGATCTCTACGGAGAAAGATCGTCAGTGCTGCGGAATTAATAATCAAAGTGAATCCTTTAAGAATTATTATTAATATTTATGTTTGTGTGTGTGTAATTAAGGTAACGCTCCATTCATTTAAATAATATTTTGATAGTTAATTCATAAGTAAAATAATGGTGTTGATTGTATTAAAATGCCATTGAATCTGTGCATCCAAATCCATAAGTGACCTAAGGGTAAAAACGTAAAAATGCTTTTACAATGTCTAGAATGCTTTCCTTAAGCTGATGTCAAAAATTTGTCACTGATCATGAAAAAATAGTATTATTTGAATCTATTATTTTAATTAAGTTTAAAGTCAATTACATATTTCCTAAGTTTATATAAACATTCCCATTACATCCATAAGTGCACCATGCATAAATGTTTAATTACTTATCACGAATAAATGTTTGTTAAATATTGAAGTATATATAGTAGATATATATATTAGCTGAACTGAGAGCTCATCGGCGCAACAGCCCATGACGGCCAATACCTACTGTGCCTATCCCAATTTACGTGACCTTTGGCGCTGGGGTGCATCTGCAGATGTTTCGGTCAAGTGGTCAGTCTGACATGAATCCCCTCAAGTGTTCAGTTCTCAAGCAAGCTTGGTACTCATTTATCGACCAACTGAAAGGATCAAAGTTAATATTTTCTCTTCTATAGAGACATGAATCATAATAAAACACTATAGCTGAAGCATTCAAAAACAGAAATTGTACTACAAACCAGATATCAGAATTCATAGAAAAAAAGAATTTAATATATAGCAGTAAATAATTAAAAAGAAGACTAATAAATTTAATTATTTTATTCTTAATTCAAAAATATGGTTACTGAAAATTCTATTCAGAAAATATCTATTGAAACTTCAAAATATCGTCAAATAACAGAAATGAAAACATTTTTATGGTAGAGTACGTGTCAAGAAATGCTCCGCTTAAGAGCTGGTAAAAAAGATAAATTAGGAAAGTTAAATTAAAGTTAGTCCATGAAATTAAAATTAATGTAACATTAAAAGATACACGAACACTGCAGGTGACTTCGTAGATATAAATCATATTCAACTTCCTAGGACGACACCCGCGATTCGGTACTTAACTCTCTTAACTTCTTTAGATGGTTTTTAGGCTAGATTATATTCATATTAGGCTCAAGATTTTGACTAAGACTGCTTGAATACCGCAACCGATATTCAAGTCAAATCAGGTGTAAGATATTTCACTGAATCTGCTTTTAATCGCTATATTTTCAAAAACTAATGACATACTGTATCTACTCGAATCTAAGCCGCACTATTTTTCCAGTGTTAATGCTACTGAAAATCGGGCTTGGCTTAGAATCGAAGGCAAAACATTTCTTGGATAGGAGAAAATGAGTTTTCACTCCTTTTAAAAGGAAAAATGTAACTGTCTATTCTGTTCACTTGTGACGGATCTATACGCGGTTCCACTAATTCCTTCTATCTCTTTAAGCAAAATATTTAATTCAACCAACTTTCATCGAGTAAGAAAACGTGATTTATGTAAATGAGGTATATTATATAAATTCAGTTTTCGCGAGTTCGCAGCAAGGAAGCGAGTTGTTGACACGCTGAAGTTGATACGTTAGATGTGTACAAATAGGAGTTAACAGAAGTTTGAGAAATAGTTGTTAGTTGAAGGTTGAAAAGGAGTGAAATTAGTTAAAGATTACAGCGCATGGACCATACGACATTGAACAAGCCGAAGAGAGTGCCTGCAAGTTTCCAGTGTAGGATCCGATGCATTAAAGGTTCAAGTACTGTGCATTTGATTAAGTAGAAGCTAGTTATTAGTGTGCGTTATACTTGAGCTTATTTAAGTTGTCTTAGATTCAGTTGAGGGTCTGTAGTAGTATCCCCGTGTTATAAAATCTCACTTCCGCACTCTACTATAAATCATAAACCTTAATTAGAATTGTATTGTGTCTGCTTGGTAATTGTTAATAAGAATTAATAAATTAATTAGATTGGAAATCATATCTGTGGTTTATTCTGTTTCTCCTACGCATCTAGCCGGGTTTACAGGTAGACAAGAGGGTTTGGATGCAAGAGGTAACCGAACTGTATCACACACTTACACCAATGACTTATCCCATCTCGCAGGTTATCTCCAATATTCAGTCTAGCGTATACATATGCTCGTATTTAAGACATTTTTTTTTATATTCTTTCTTTTAATCACCTAAACATCAAAGAAATCGTTAATAGTATCAAGACGGGTTCACTATGACACAAGTATGAAAAACGGAGGCAATTTTATATGCAGAAAAAACGGAAGCGGAGCAGCAGCCACTGAAAATTTTTCACGGATGAAACAAATATACGTCGATGGTGCAAACAAATATGATTTTTGCTTGCAAATGTTAAGTAGTCTTTAATAATTATCTTACATTCTTGTATAATACATTATTTGAAAAAATGTTGCTCGACAAATGCCTTGGATGGCACCGAAGACGACACAGTATTGGAAAATGGTGACCCCGTCACCAACTTCGAAGTCAGCTATGACAATGGAATTGACGAATCATTTTCAAAACATGATAAAACGGTGAGAGTAATTATAGGTTCATGTATTTATCTGAAAGTTCTTTATACTGGTAAAATAAATAAATTAATAATTTCTTATTATTTCGCATTAATTTGTAAATCTCTTTTATTTCTGTTATTGTTGAACATCTTACACAATTTTTAACTTTTTCTCAAAAAGGTGTAGAGAATTAGAAGTGGGATTTAGAATCCATGGAGGCTTAGATTCGAGTAAATACGGTAACTCAAATATTTCTTGCAATAGAAGACTGCTGAGAAAAGACGTAGCAGTTAATGGATGTGTATTCTCGCAATCCCACACTTTATATGAACATTTACAATATGTGGATGTGTATAACAATTCTTAGTATCGAAATACCGCAAAAAATTGTTTGATTACCGCAGAGACGCAGTATTTCCTCATACATAATATTTGAAGAGCTTTTTTTTTAGCTACCGATGATGATGTTATTTAACCATATAATTTCAAGGGAATCCATATTTTCCAAAAGAAGCATAATATTTGGGAAACAATGTAAATAATGTTAAACGTAGGTAGGTATGACTAACAACTTTATTAATTATTTAGCCAATAAAGATTGGTTGCTTCGCTATCAGTCAAAGTGACCCGAGAAAGACAGTTTTAATGCAATAGAGAAAATTAAGTCAGAGTAAATATTTTTCAGTTTTTGCACAAATCATGATTTTATGTATACACTAATGTTCAAAATTAAGATATTTCGATGTCTAATCGCATTTCTCGAAAAATAAAGAACGAAAGGGAAAACAAAGATTTCAAAAAGAGGTGGAAATTTTTAGCATGCTTTACGTTAAGCTCACACGTACGTACAAGCAGTGCATTAAAAAAAATATTTTTGTAATTATTTATACACCTCGGCAAATTTCTATAGTGTCTTTTTAACAACACTTCGTGAAATTCAAAAGGTAACTATTCAAATGAGAAACTTTCAATATTTAGGCAGTGAAATTATATGAGAGTAATTAAGAGACTTAAGCAGATTTTTTTTTTTTGAAAAGTAGATTATGAGAAATCATAATATAACACCGAGTGATGTGTGTAATTCATTGAGACAGTTTAATAAGAACGGAATCTTTAGGGAGATAGTCTGTGAAATCTCGTCCAAGAGCAGGGATGACCAATGATGACTAATTTCTGTCCATTAAAGAAAGGTGTAACAGAAGTGCAACTGCTTATCAGCAGTCTCGTGAACTTCATGTGGTCACAGTAACACGTTTCAAAAGAAACTTGTTTGCAAATAAATCTGGTATTTCTCCCCCTCTCACTTTTACTAACCACAGATAAATCCATTTAATCTGGAATAAAGACAATTGATAATGGTTCAAGGTTCAGTAGAAAGTCATTCCATTGACAAAGAAGTCCAGATTCAGCTGAGCCAACGATTTGTACATAGCTACACTAGAAGAAACCACAGTTACATGTCTACCTACATTGGAGAAGGAGACTAATATGGCAACTGAATTCTGATTGTCTGGATTGTCTGGGAAGGAGGCACAGATCTCCATGTCAGCGGCAAAGGTTTTGTGAGTGCTGTTAGGTCTAGGGAGTTAATCTTGGAGCCTCGTGTTCAACAGTTCAAGGGTGCAGTTAGCTGGGTTTTTTAAAGGCAACATTCGCTTACACAGGTCTCATCTGGCCAATGAATTTCTAGGAAAAAATTATCTTCGCAGGATAAATTGGCCATCCAAATTTCTAGACCTCAACCTTGTAGAATATGTCTGGGATGCTCTTGGTAGGGTTTGCAGCCCCGGGATCCCTGTGGTTTTTTCAAATCCTGGGATTTATTTTTGTCTGAATTATATTTAAAACACTTTTTCTCACAAAAATTTTCTAAGAATTTTCTAATTCTTCAAAAATTTATATTTTGTTTATGAAATACGTACGCAGAATTTTTTGTGCAATTCTAAGTGCTATAGGTAAAAAAAATATATGCACTGCTCTCACATTTCTCGTATGGGAGAACGTCGCACAAATCTAAGTGGCTCACTGCAATGCTTACACAATAATATAAGCAACATCTCAAGAACAGATTTTGTCACCGTTCCTTCTTCAATTAAATGTCATGAATTAATAGCGGACCTGCTTGGAAGACTTGAGACACTTCAAATCCCGTTGCATTACTAACATCTCATGCAACTGGATCTTCAACTTCAAATGAGGTAACACTTGAAATTGATTCACATTATGATTCAATAACTGGATCAATTTATGTGTACAAAAACCATTAAGTGTAGCAAAAGAACTAAAAAAGTTATCAAAGAGGTATATGCACTAATGATGTCTATTAGATTTGAGACACTGTTATCAAAATTTCAAAAATAAATGTCTCTTTTTTGAAAATGGAGGGAGACGGGGTGACTACCTGAAAAGAACTTACTCCTATTTAATGACGATAATACCCACTAGTAAAGAACGTGCATTTTCTTCGGCAAGACAATTTGTAACAAAAATAAGAAACCGTTTCAACGATGAAACGTTGGAAGAGCTGTGTTTTTATAAGCTTATCTACAAAATCAAAAAAATGAAGAAATGTTTTTTTTTTTTAAATTTCATTATGTACTATTTTTATTTGTTTTTATGATGAATTAATTTTTTATTTGTTTCATTAAAATAATATTAAATGAATTTTTGATTATATTTTTAGTTTTATTACGCAATGTCAACTATGCTAATATGTAAGTATTTTTAATAAATAGTCCAATCCTAATCCCAGGACCAATCCCGGGATTTGGATAATGTAATCCCGAAATCCCGGGATTGAAAATATGACACGGGATTGCAAACCCTAGCTCTTGGTAACGAAAGAGTATTTCAATTTCTCTTTCAGGAAAGTTCAAGGTCAAAAGCGTGTTGCTTGAAAATTGTGGTAGAATGCAACAAGGGTTTGTGTCTTATTTTCAACATGAATTCAGGTTGTGAAAGATTTACGAGAGTAAGAGGGGTCACACCTTCCTATTAGCCCAACTTTTTTTACTTCTTGTAACCAATCTTAGAATACGCTGCAGTGATGAGTCATATAAGCTACTATGCAGGTATATTATAATTACTGTATATATACGAGTGTGTGTTCTATTGTATGAACTTCTGAAGATACTTGGTTTCATTAAAATCCGTCCAGAACTTCTGGAGAGAATCAATCAAATGGGAAAAGATTAAACACCAGTGCTTAGCAAACTGGTTATTTTTTTATTAAAAATTGTGTTTTGTTTCATTTTGCCCTTTTTCTTAGCGGAAGAAAGCAAAAAAAATCTTTTTTTGCTAGCAAAAGCCAATTACCAAAAAATTAATGATCAGAACTGCTTCCTTTACAAAAATATCTTTCGGTTTTCACACCATTAATACCATTCTCTGGGAAAGTTCTTTTTTCCCCCTTGTAAAATGTATTTAAGTTATCTGTAATAGTATGCACATTTGTTTAAAACAGTTGAAGAATTAATCTAGTACTTAATTATACAAATTACTTAAACAAACACTAAAAGGCTAATGCAGCATTTTATTAATTTTTATCTTCCTCAGTTAAGATTAAAAATAGATTGCGTAGTAAAATTCTTATTACAGCAGTTTGTAACGTTTAATAAGTGCACTCTAGCAATTTCGGAGAGTAAAATTTATTAAAAATTTTAAAAATGCCTCAGTCAAAGTAATTAATTACAGTCACTTACAAGAAAAAAAAGGCATTCTTCTTCCAAAATTTAAAAAATCACACCTTTCAAGGGAATGAAAAACGCTTGAATATCATTTATAAAATTATTGATAGTTAAGATCATAAACTAGCTCTAACAATTAATTTTCGATTTTCAAAACATATTAAGGATTTTTTTTTTTCTTTATGAAGAAAAATGATGATTAAATATAGTTTTCTTTATTTCAAATAATTAATTTCTGGAGAATAATCACCGATTAAAAAATTTATAACGTTGATAATTACGCAAAATAAACGAAAGTTTATTATTATGTATCAGTATCACACATGACTTGTTTTTTTTATCATTTCTTAACGCTTCAATAATAAAACCCATTAACTTTTTGAAATCTTTTAAGAATATATTTAAAGTTTGAGAACCATCAGAGAGAGCAGAGTTTGTGTGATTTTTTTTTATAAATGCTGCTTTAAATTACTTAATTACAATAGAAGCACCTTTGCGGTTATGACGTTAATATGTTTGAAAATTAGTTTTTTGCAATAAAAATTGTAAAATAAAATGTATAAAGTTAGCTTCATTTCAGTTCTTTTTACTATGTGTTTAAAAATGTTATAAAAACAGCTAGAGGGAAAAATTGCATTGTAATTATTAGCTAGTTAAAATCCACTCATAATAGAGCCACATTACAGAATATACACACATAAAATAAAGACCTTCACAAAAAACTTATGAAGGAATTTCTTAAGCTACTGAAGAAATGTTTTTAAATATATATATAATTGGTTTTACCCATTAAGAAATAGATATGTGTTATTTTTGCGTAAATTTATATAAGTACTTTTTTCTTATAAAAGTAACCAACCTATAAAAAATAATTTTTCATGCGATAAAAAGGAATATTTTCAAAATTTATGACATGAGAAGGAGAAGAATTAAATTTTTTCCCTTTAAATAAATAGTTTTTTTTAAAACATCGCGTTTATTTAACCCTACTGAACAAAGAAAAATATAGCATTAAGCTAAATACATAAAAAAATCCAATCACAATATAGTTTTCATCATATAAATATAACAATTAACGTTAAATTTCTACATTGCACAGAGTGGTTGACCAAGAGTAAAATATTGAATTGAATACTTAAAAAAAATTATGAAAGAGTCTATTTTCACACAAACACATTCAACTTAAGTTTAATTTGTCAAATAAGTTTATTCTCGACTAAGAAAATAATGCTGGGATTTTATTATAAAATCTTTTCTTAAAAATTTATAAATCTTCCCTAAAAGTATTGCGAAAGATCTTTTGTATCTGGCTGAATTGATATAATGAAACACACACACACACACATTACTTATATAAATTATAAAATAATATTACGTTGCATGTATACAGAGTTGAGAAGACATAGTTTTCAAAGTTGCATGAGCTATGAATATAATAATGAAATGAGACATGCTTTCTTTAGTTCTTCTACATACGATGGATAAGTATATATGTAAGTATAATTAAATCATAACTCACCAAAATTTGACTCCCCATTTAACCTTTGTTTTGCTCTTCCTTACATATTCGCATATAAAATTCAACAGCTAGTCAGCAAACATCCCTCAACCTTAAAATTCCAACCCTATTTCATTTTCATTTATGGTCATAGCCCGAACTTTTTCGTTACTCTCCATTCGAAACCTACACTAAAAGATGCTGAATTAAACAATAATGGAAATAACTGTACAATCCAGCACTCTGAATCAAGTACATCACTCTGTAAGTTATTTTTTAATGCCCAACCAAATACATCTCAACCATCCTTCTCGCATATCAAGCACTTCTACTTGTAACTATATCATTAACAGAAGCTAAGGAGTTACCCTTTTTTACCCACATGCACTCACTTCGACTTTAATCTCTACTGGCGTTTGTTGCAAATGGCGTGACAGCTTTAGGATGTTTTAATCATGGCTTGGAGTACTTAACAATTAGTTGAACTTAACTTAAGCATAATAAACTGAACTATAATTAGTGGTTACATTTTTATTCAAGAGTTGGAATACTGCAGATCATCCACTAAGATGACACTTGAGAATCCATCTAAATCCAGTAATGCAAATGTTACCGTTAAAGTATATAATTCAATTATTTTATAGAATAACTAGGTATTTCATGAATTAACTAGACCAGTCAGTTAAAGTATGTAATAGATGAAAAAGTTCATACTTTACTTAGTTATTCTATGAAATAACTAGTTATTCTATAAAATAACTAATCATAGACCATTAATGAGAAAATTAGACAATTTTGAAGCTATTTTATAATTTAATGGATCATAAATAGCTGTAACCTTTAAAAAATGCATTTTATCTCGATTGTAGATGTTTGATTGATAAATAATAATGAAAAGCGGATGATATTTATTATTGTTCATATTGCTAACATTATTTAAGGTATCCGAACTAGCGACTATTTTTAAAAAAATGGAGATAAGGGGATTTTTTGTTGTTGTTGTTTTTAGATTTGATTAATACATTTTAAGAAAAATATGCTAAAATTAAGAATAGAAAAAGAAATTATTATTACTTAAAGGGGAAAAAATGGGTAAAAATTGACGAAAAAATAACATAAACGCGGCCCATTCTGTACCAAAAGTTTATGAACAGATTTTCAATTTTTCAATTCTGATGTGTTGCTGAGTTATTCATTTTTGAAATGACTTTCAGGATAAGAGATATTTTAATTTTTCCAAAAACTAAACCACTTTACCTTAGTTATTATATGAAATTGCTTGATGAAACAATGATTATGTTGACTTAAGGGACCGTAAATTTTGTAATAAAACAGTGATTGATAAATCTGAAGGATAAAACACTTCCAGAACATACACAAAAAATTTCAGTTAATTCTTTTCAAAACTTTTTGAGCAATTACTGACCCCGTTTAAGTCATTTGGAAAAAAAAAACACATTTCGAGTAAAACGCGTTTTAAAGTATGGCATATATCTTGCTTAAAGTAATGGCATCTGCTTTTACTAAAACACTTGTAATTTTTGTTCTAGAGAATGGAAAATAATAAACTTAGTATTTTTATGAAGCTAATACAATGGCCTATAGAATAAAACCGTAAGAAAATTTGTCAATTTTTGGCAAAATTCACAATTTTAGGGTAGTGGGATACCTTAAACATAAAGAAAAGAAAAAGAATATGTTTTCCATGTGTTACTGGTACACTTGCTACTCTCTGAAATTGGGGGATATTTTAATTTTGGAGAAATGAATTATCACATGGTACTTTTTTCTGTGCTGTTTTAGCACTTTTTACTTCTGCTATCAAAATTAATAATTTTTCACGAGTTAGTACAATGCTTTTTTTTCTTTGTCCCTACACTTGTTTAATAAAAGTTCAAACCTCTCGCACTGAATCGTTCTTATTTACAGATTAGTCCTCCATTCTTGCAGAAGCCATTGCTTGAAAACAGGTTGCAAAATCCGAAATGTAAAGCGCTTACATGAACACACCGACTAAATTCTACGTTTAAAAGCAATGGAATGAAGAGTACACATATTACTCGTACATGTCATTGCAAAACACTATAAGCGGTTTAAACTGATTAAAAGCAGACAGAATCCGTTCAAAGAACTTTCGTGGGGTTTTATTATTTATAAGCGGTTCAAAACTGACTAAAAACAGCTAGAACCGGTTCAAAGAACTTTCGAGCGGCGTATCTTATACTTTAACGATCACGTTATAAATATTGCATAGAATATCTAGTTAAATTATAGAATTCAATAATTGTACATACTTTTACAGACTTGTCTAGTTATTTCATTAAATACCTAGTTATTCTATGAAATAACGGATTTCGCACTTTAACTGTAATATATAGATAAACTGGCAGATATACTCTTTTTGCACTGAGAAAATGACAAATATATAATTCGAGATAGAAAAATAAATGGTAATCAGTCCAATTTTAATTAATATTATAATAATTCTAAATTACAAATTAAACGCATAGAAAGGAACGCATTAGCAAAGTCAAATAAGTAAATATAGCTGAATTATACCAGATATTTTCGAGGATCATCTGTCAGTCAATATATAAATATTATTCATAAATGAAGTAATAAATATAATCTTTTGGGAGTCAATTTCCAAAAAAAAACCCCATTCGTAGCAAAACTATACTCAACAAATGAAACACGCTTGAAAAATTTCAAGTCCGTAGAAGTAATAGTCCAAAAAAAAGGATTTGGGACTATGAGAGATTTCCTTAAAACCCTTTTGTTACCTCTACTTAATAAAAGAAACATACCTCCCAAAGTTTAAGTCTGTAGGTCTAGTAGTTCAAGAACGGGAAATTTTGTCTATAACACCACTGCAATCCGTCCTTGGGAGTCAGTTTATGCAAAACTCGTTCATAGAGGCTACTTAACAAAAGAAGCAGGATTACCAAATTTCAAGTTTGTAGATCTAATAGTTCCAGAGATCCCGTGTTGAATGAAACACTTTTCTAACTCTCGTGCGTGGGTTCGTGCGTGTGTGTTTAAATCCATTCCAAATTGAGAGAGAGAACATAATCAGTCCTGTTTTGCAGAGTTTCCACTGATTTATCACTGTCAATGTCAGTGATATGAGAACTTCAATATTTCTCTCATGCAGCCTCAATTCAGGTAATTTTTCTTCTGATGTATATTTCATCACTCTTCTGGACTTCACTGCGAGGAAGTTTATAAAAGAAGATCAAAACAGAATTTTCTTATATTCCTTTTCTTTTTGCATATTCTTCGGTGGGGTTTTAGTAAAAATCTAGAAAAACAGAATAATTCGTAAACTGAAGTAAAAAGGCACTATAGAGCCTCACAATGTGATGTGTATAAGTTTGTTTTTAATTTTTTTTTCTTAACATCTTCGTCTTATATGCTAAGAGGTCTGTATTTTATTTTACTATCCACTTTAGTTTCGGAGCCCTTTCATAAGTTGTATGCATTTTCAACAACGTACTCTTAGAAATGCTAAATATTTCTTACATAATACACAAAGATAAATGTATTAGCTATTAGTTATTCAATCTCGAAGGTGGTACAGATACAGAGATTTTCACGAACCATTGTGCCACGTGTGTACCACCAATATGTTGATTGGGATAAATTATCCCCCACCACACACAACGACCAAATGTTGTGGCAAGTAGAGAGCGGATAAATTGGAACATAGTCGTTTTTTCTAGCATTGTTTTAGAAAATAGACAGTACAAATTTTCCCTCGGAAATTTAACACCAGTGCACAAAAAAGCTTTAGCACTTATTCTGACTCAGCTTCTCGCTGTATGATATAGCAGCCGTTGTTTCGCAAGAATACTTATTTCCGAAATAAACCTATAACAGCATGTTATAGTTTTTTTTTTTATAATTTTATTTTATGCCCATTTTATTAGCTTTATAAAAATACCACGTTTATCACTTTCCGTTCACTAGAACAAAAACTACAAGTGTTTTAGTAAAAGCAGATACCCCATTACTTTAAGCAAGATGTCATACTTTAAAACGCGTTTTACTCGAAATGTGTTTTTTTGAAAATGCTCAAACGGGACCAGCGATTGCTCAAAAAGTTTTGAAAGTACTTAATTGAAATTTTTTGTGTACGTTCTAATAATAGTAGAATTGTTTTAACTCTCAGATGAATCAATCACTGTTTTATTACAATATTTACAGCTCCTTTTGTGAATATAACCACTGTTTTTTTAAATCATTTCATGCAAAAACAAAGATAAAGTTCTGTAGTTTTTTGTAAAAAAGAAAATATCTCTTATCCTGAAGGTCATTTAAAAAATGAATAACATAGCAACACATTAGAATTAAAAAATTGAAAATTTGTTTATAAACCTTTGGTACAGAATGGGCCGCGTTTATGCTAATTTGTTGGCATTTTTACCTATTTTTCCCATTTTAGTAATAATAATTTCTTTTTCTCTTCTTACTTTTAGCACATTTTTCTTAAAATGTACTGAACAAATCTAAAAATAACAAAAATTTCCCCATATCTCCATTTTCTTAAAAAAAGTTGTCGCAACCAGTCGTATACCTTAATGCCATAAACTTTCTATAATACATTTCAATAATTGATGACCCCTATTCTAAAGCACGTACAGTTTCAATCAGTTTTGTAGTAGGATTAGTCTTCCATGTTATACTATAAACATCCTAAATATGGGTTATCACTTTGGCATCTCTTAATTAGATTTATTTAAAATTCACACATAATTTCGTCTTAACAATTATTCTCCATTCTTTTAGAATGGTCTTAAAAGATTGTAGAATCACTGGTTTTTATCTAATCGATTGTTTTATCTTATTTTTTCTAATGCAATATATAGAGAGTTGACTGCTCAACTCCAAATTTTACAAAAATCCCTTTATGGAGGCAATTGCTCTTTGAATGGAACTTGGAGATGTCCTCTCGAAGTATGGAGGGAAATTTAGTAGAGTGAAGTACCAGTCGGTATCATCCTCTCGATTTGACCAATGAACAAAATTAGGATAACCATTTTGAATACACCATATACTATTATATGACCTTAATACATTAATAAAACCAAACTAATCGTTTTATAATGCATATTGAACATATGTAGCAGCTGTTCAGTGTCCGTCTGCAAAATCAGTTGCCAAAATAATTTAAATGAATATGAACTAAATTTGGAGAAATATAGAGATAGGGGCTTTAATAATATTGATCAGAATATCATACATAAACATATCAATTTTTTTCGCTCACAGAAAAATTTAGATTCTTCCAGATACTTGTAAAGAACTTGTATAAAAATTTCAGAGAAATGGGTTAAGATATAAAATAACATTCTACTCAAAATTAGATTTTTTTTTATTTGATTTTACCTTTTCAGAGGCTAAAAGGCACCTGTGTAGATTTTCGAATATAGAACCTCTAAGTTATACTGTTGGCCACACAAAATGAAACACACTGAAGGAATTATGCAAACCATGTGGAATTTACATTATGCATTGGCGGCGATGAAATATGCAAATAATTAGCATTATAACGCAGATGCACATCACGGGCGACCGTAGATTGATTGTGGATTATTCTTCAGAAAAATCGGTCGACCTGTAGGAAAAAACCAAGGAAATGTGATGCGGATCTGTCATCGCTGGATGCAGGAGGAAACGAAGGACCAACGAGGCCGATTGCATCCATCTCGTTGTACCATTGCCCGTGATGACAGGCGGATTGTGCGCATGCTAGTGATAGATCGTGCAGCCTCATCACAAACCATTGCACAACAAATTCAGTCTGTTACGCATCTTTTGGTGTCCGCTCGTACCATTCGACGCCGTTTGCAGATTGGAATATCCACAAGCCGTTCATTGCTTCGTTTACCTTTGACTGGAAACCACAGGCATGCCATGGACATTGGACATGGGCAATGGAATGGAGAAGCATTGTGTTTACTGACAAATCCCGCTTCTGCCTGCAACACCATCATGGTCAAATTCGAGTTTGGAGACACCGTGGTGAGAGGCTGCAGAACAGTTGCGTTATGCATCGCCACACTGGTCCAGCACCCGGTTTCATTGTTTGCGATGGTATTGGATTTCCCTGCCACACCTCTCTAGTACGCATTGCAAGTACATTGAACAGCCAGTGCTACATCTCTGAGAAAGCCGTGGTCCTCCTCTACATCCAGCACTTGCCATCCTCCATATATCAACAGGATAATGCATGACCACACAAGGCACATAATGTTCAAGCGTTATTCTTTACCCCCCCCTCAGATTGAATTGCTTCCTTTGCCTACTTGTTCTCCCAATCTATCACCAATTGAAAGAGTCTGGTCTATGCTTGCATGACTGGCTCGGGATACACCACCCGCTGCTAGCCCACATCTACTTTGGCAATATGTGGAAGTCGCAAGGACATCTGTACCCCAAGGATACATCCAAAGTCTCTTTGATTCTATGCCAAGGCGTGTGGCAGTGGTTATAGCTAACAATGGTGGCTACACTAACTACTTATATTTTCATCATCTACACGTCACAAGAGGCTATAATTTTAATCGTTTGATTTTTTTACAACATGTTATCTGCAAATAAATTTCGCTGTGATATCTCTGATCCTTCTTGGTGTTGCTTTTTGTGTGACCAGCAATTTATTTTACAGCTTGCGAGTATATAGCAATTGTTAAAAACAGCTATAACGTTTTTATTTCGGAAATCAGGTTCATCTGACAGATGAAGATTGCTGTGCCCCATATGTTTTTTCCTTGGGATCATCAACAGAAAATTTTCAACATTCCTCTTAAAAAGAACCTCCACAGTTCTGAATTAGTTATGACCATCTCTGATTAATAAAAGCGTACACATATTAAAAAGTAAAAAAAATCCAAAATAATTATCTATCCTAGTAATATTTTTCAGTTATACCTCTTAACTTGAAAGACTTCTTTTCTATAAATATATATTTGGAAGAGATTTATTCTGAGTAAAAGAAAGTATTTTTAAAGAAATATTGTAAAAATATACGGAAAGAAATATTTATTATATTTTTCATCACATTTAACGTAAAATGAGTTCTTTAATGAAAACATGTAAGAAAATTATGTGTCTTCTCTTAAAAAGAAACTTGAAAGCAATATCTGTAAAAGTATATCATTTTTGATTACAACAGCCTACAGCTAATCATGCGCAGCAAATGTGAAATGCATATAAAGCGAAAATGAAGAAGATCTTGATATTTCTGTCCATAATTATCTTTCTTGGATTGCTTTTATTTTCTTTATAAGTAAGGTATTTTTTTCCACAACAATGCCTCTTTTTTTTCAAAAATACACACGAAATGAATACCTACTTTGAAAAAAAAATTTCGTTATTCATGTTTTCTTTAAAAAACAAAATTTATTTTTTTAACGCTTTCTGATTTTTATATTTTTATATCAACACTTTAATTATAAGCATTCATCTATTTAACTATTAATCATTTATTAAAACAAATTGCATATTAGAGCATGCATATACTAATTATTTCTCATAATATTTTGAGATTATAAACACTCTGGAAAGAGCATCGAATTACATTTTCAAGTATATAAAATAATTGTTAACGTTTAATAAATTGCCTTATTTCCTTATATTTTTTACAATAGTGATAAAAATGGCAAGGAAACCGAAGAGTAAACTATTGATATTTTTTATTCCATTATCAAAAATTCTTATTTAGGAATTTGTACAACACAGATTTTGAAAAGAGGGTAAAAAAAATCCAATTACCTATGATCCTTAATTCTCAATGCGTATGCTCTAAGAAATTAAATAAAAAATTTAATCGAGTGTAAAAGTTCAATATGTTCATAGAGAGAATTATGAATTCGGTTAAAAAACTTAATACTTTTTACATTAACTCCCCTTTTTAGACAAACTCCTCTGCTCCATTTCAGCATATCATTTATGTTTTGCTTTTCCTTCTAAAATAAAAATAAATTTCTTTTGTTCAGACAAAATAAAACCTGATTACAATTTCTCGTTGATTTCGGATTTGTTTTGTGTAAATGAAATTTAAAACCTTTTAAAAGAAGCATATTTCAACAAAATAACAACCGAACAACATTTTTTTTAACAAAAACGACAAATGTTCCATGATTGAAAAGCAAATATTGTTTCAGTCTCGATTCAATTAAGTGTACAGGATTTTTTTTATTTTACACGATATTCCTTTGATTACAATTATAACGTGATCCATGTAATCAAAATTATTTCTTGCGTGGTTTTTTCGAATCTGATTTTTTTCAATCTTCCCTATATTTTTTCAAAATTTTAGCAGCTTTAAAAATACTGAAACTTTTCATCCAATTTATTTTAGAGTGTTAAAATAAATTTAAGTAAACACGAGAAAAAAAGTTTTTAATTCTGACTACAAAGGAATACCTAGAATGAAAATCATTGATTCTGAAATGGTAAACAATGGTTTAAAAGAGTCATGGAACTTATTTTTATTCAATTATCTCTCGCAAGATTTTGTCGAATTCAACTATCCGTTGATATTTTCTTAGGCATTTGCTTCACATTTCAATATTGCATTATTTACTCTGTACTTCAAATGAGTTTTACGTTTGCGCTTATATTATATCTCATTCTGTAAATCTTTTTTAAATAAAATGTTAATAAAGATTATATAATTTTCTCATACAGTATTATTAACCTTTACAATTAACGAGAATATTCAAAAAATAACTAAGAAATTTTTTTTTATTTTAGAGGGTAAAATTAAAATTTTTATACGTTTATCATTAAAAATAATTACATTATTTTTTATAGTATTTAAGGTCGGAAATTCAAATGTATCGTACACGTATACGTCGTGCATTTGTGATTTTTCATTATTTTCTTTAAACTAAAGTAGCAAGTATATTTATCGATAAAATGTGCTGTTATATTAAAGAGACGAAAGCAAAAATAGTTTAAAACATTTCACCAAATGCAATGTGTACATTTTTTTGGTGGGTGTACATATATTTTTCAAAAAATGGTGCATTAAAGTTTATGTTCTCTGAAAAATTCTAGATGTATCAATATTTTCCATTAAAGGCATAAGCTAAACTAGTTAAGATAATCGTTTTTGGACTGGAACGATGAAACTCATTAATACTATTTTGAAAGTCTATTTTATTTGTGGGTGTACTGATATTTTTTCAAAAATGGTGTATTTAGGTTTATGTTCTCTGAAATATTCTAGATTTGTCATTATTTTCCATTAAAGATATTTGAGATAAGATACTTAATAACAATAATCGTTGTTGGACAGGAACGATGAAACACATTGAATGCTATGCTGAAAATACATTGCAGTGACGAATGTGAGAGCTACATTAACTTTGCACTATAAAACAAAACGAGGGCTGTTGGCAAAGGACCTCGTAATTTTGAACCGTGATCTTGTGATGAGATCGACACCAGAGCTGGCACCTACCTCTCCTAACTAGCACAACAACGGGAGGACATTGAGCCTTGAAAGATTTAATGTGCCCCAACCCTCTCTACTCGGCAGGTCTTCAGTGGCGCTAGGTTTGAACTCATGACATAGAAATCGGAAATCGTTTATCCTGATGATCTTGATAAAGCAATGGAACAAAATTATTAAATTATTGTATTGTCATCGGTCCTGAACAAGTGAGCAAAATTTCGAATTAATCTGACCTTTTAAAGTGGGTAAAAATTGAGTTCAGAGATTCCGTTACATACAAGTGAAGCTTATAAAAGAGTGTTAAAAACAAAGGACTTTAAAATTGATATTTTTAAGGATAGAATTTTATAACATAACAGGAGGTTAAGATTATAGATTGTTACTTAATATAAAATCCACACAAAATGTGAGCGTAATTAATTTCAAAATAAATATTTCTAAAATACTTTATTTTCAATGATGATAAAATATATGTGTGAGAATTAACAGCGATACGTTGGTTTTTCAAAATTAATTGAAATTTTACCTCTTCAGTCCCATTTCTACCCGGAACAAAAGTATGCTAAATACTTCTATACTTCTAAAGGGAATATACTCCTCCTTCTATACTCCTAATTTTGAACCGTGATCAATTGACGAAGTCAACATCTAAATCAGCACCCTATTTTCCATATCCGCGTCTTACAATTCCAACCTGAAACTTTAAGCAGGACAGATTTAACGTGCATTAGCCTCTCAATATGACGGGTCTTTTACGGAATCAAGTTTCAGAAAAGATATCTCGATCGCAGCTTTTATATAAGTATATAGAACATACAGTTATTACATAACAACTGTTTCGAAATCTGACTGTCTTATTTTGTACACATGTTAAGCCAATGATGGTGACTGAACATAAGTACAATATATATAATACATACTAACTAATCTATCCTGTGATTATCCTCACTTTATGGACAAGTTCTACTTTGTAAACAACAACATTGAGTGGAACCCTCACTTACTTCCGGTGTAATGTTAATCTATGGGAAAACATCGAAATTCAGCTGAGTTTTTCAAAGTTCAAACGCAAGTTTTTGAAACTTTTTTTGAACGAAATGGAAAGAAGATGATCTGTAGATTTCACATTCGGAATTTTATATTATTTCTTTCAGTATCTTTTCTAAAATACCTTGTTAATTTTTTAGCTCAAAGCAATGGCGATTTTGCATTAACCGGAATAAGAAAAGGGTACTAATGACTGTAGCGCCCCCATAGTAAGCTTTACGGTAGAACTTGTCCATAGGAACTCATTGGCCGTATGAGCCCTATGTTAAAAATAGGAATGAAATCAGAAACAACTGCACTCCTTAAAAGAATAACATAGGGCGACAAGCAGTCCTATTTATATTTCACACAGCAGTCACAAAGTCTTTGTCAATGACATGGAGGTCTGTACACCTTCCACCTTGATGCATTCCCGAACAATCCAAACCCCGCTGCTTTACCAGTTTTATTGTTTCCGGTACTGGTAAGCTTGTAACAGTAGTTTCCTCCGGTTCCTTCCAGTAATTGCAAATCGGTGATTCGGCAGAATCTAGATTCATCGGTGAATAGAATGACTTTCTGTGTTGATCCACGCACCATCTCGTTAACATTCTCTCTGTTAAATATTTGTCTGTCTAAAGTATAACTGGTGCGCAAACATCAGGTTTTCTTGCAAATAGGCTTGAGTGATTGAGTGAATATTAACGTCGCACTGTTCAGCTACACGAGGGCTTTTGGCGACGGACCTCGTAATTTTGAACCATGGCCAAGTGACGAGGACGACACCTGCGCTAGCACCCCTCTCATAACTACCACAAAACACCAAAGGGAGGATGTTTGAGCTCTCGACAGATTTAACGTGCATCGCTTCCCTACAAGGCGGGTCTTAAGTGGTACTGGACTCGAACTCATGACCTGCCAGCTACAACCCGACACCTTGACCACTAGGCTACCGCAGCCATGCAAATAGGCTCGAAGTGGCATGCTTATCCGGAGGACAGAGGCCGTGACCTTTGGATCTGAAGCCGAGTAACTTAACCACTAGACAAAAATGATCACTTTAGCCCCGAGGTTGTTACTTGCTTATATAGATGATACCGCTACGGGCTGTTCCGTAAATTAGACTTCAGAGATTACTGTATCATTTTGGAAACAGTAATCTCTTTGAAACTTTGTTAGCTGTGGCCGTGTGAAATGCATTAGGCAGGTAAGAAGATGTTGCGCTCTTGTTGCACATAGATACTGCAAGAAAATATCCATCTTAATTAGTCGTCGTGACTCTGGTCTCATATAGAAAGGGTCTCATTTAACTATCACTGTAAGTTGAACGCAACGGGTGGTGTTACTTTAAAATTTCAAGCAATCAGTACTTCACACACACAGACTGCCCAGCTCTCTAAGTCTCTTGATTATATTTTTCTCCTCAGTTAATTACACAAACATTGGAGATTACTCAGTTTAACTGTTACTCTAGAATTTTTGCAAGCAACACCATGAAAGTCACTGAGATTAGTAAATGAATGAAGCTCGGAACAGTTTGCACTTGCACTTACAAAGATTTTTAGCGCGTTTTTCACGTAGTGGAACAAAAGCGCTATTAGGACGCAAATTTCGTCTTCGTTCCATATTTTGTCGTAAATTTTTCTCAGCCAATAAGCAACCAATTGACCTCGGGTTTTCGGCATTTGGTCGCATTTGTGCCCTAGATGAGCCGAATCATATTTAAATTTCCCCATAGTTTTCCCGAATTTTCCTACAAATTTTCCTGAATTTCGCTAGTTTATAACAAAATTTTCTCAAATTTTACCTAGTAAATTTATTGTTTGTAAAAAGTTTTTTTTTAAAAATCTACCTGCATTTTGGAGGAAATCTTCACAAAAATGAGGAAATAAGCCTTTGTTAGTTAAGCTAAATAAACTTTAAGTAATGTAGTAGTTAAGTTATTATTAATTGTATATACTTTTCCTTGTTAAACTTAAAAGTATAAATACATAGAAGCGAGTTTTATGCCTAGACAAGGAGTTAAGTCACCTTGTCCGGGCTTTTGTAGCTTCTGTAAAAAAAAATTTTTTTTTTTTTTTTGCTTTTTTATAGTGCTAATACAGATTTGTGTCATTATTTCTTTTCAGCTCAATAGTAGTACATTTAGAGGAGTGGTACAGTACTACTTTCTGTTAGTAAAAAGTTCATTAGTTGCATTATTGTAAAATACAACATGTGAAAAACGCGCTAAAATTACTTGGCTATGCCAATGATTGATATTTTCTTCTAAATATACACTGCCCACACGCACATGTGTACACTTACATAATCTACATTAGCATTTTCTTGTCCGATTAAAATAAGGGTAAGCAACCTTTTTGGGAAAAGTGTCATAGCAAGTCTAAGTACTGGAAATTTTATAAAAATGTAATAAACAAGACAAAAGCACAAACTTAAGTTTTAAGCTCCAAAATCAAGACAAAAATCAAAAATTTGATCACATTAGAAGATGTATGGCCGATTAGGGGAGAAAAAATACAATCTTTCTCTGTGAATAGTCTTAAGTTATTTAAATATCCCATAATATTGGTAAGAAAGCTTATTTCTATATCCAGTCTTCCTTCTTGAGAAACAAGCACGCACTGTGCACAGTCCATATTTGCTTCCAGGTATTTTAAAACAAGCTCTCGCAAATTCCAAAATCTTGGAGAGCCAAAGGATACAAAAATGAAGGAGTATTCTCTACATGATAATTTTCTGTTGTTATTCATTTAAATCTATTTATAATAAATTTGAGGGGTTTTTTTTGTTTGAAACAACCGTATTCTAATTAAAATGGTTAAAAAAATGTTAATTATTACCTTTTTAACATTTTTTTTTAAATTTTCAATAAGTTTACGCGTGTCAGTGTTTTAATTCCGCCTTACCACGCCACACGCGTGCCACGGGTTGGTCACCTCTGGTTTAAAAATATTAGTTATACTTTAATGCAGTATTTTCCGGAAGCTTAACTAGATGTGCAGGTTCTCTTAATTTTAAACAACAGTGCCGCTTCAGAGGGCAGCTAAAAATAAAAAAATGAAGAGTCTACATTCAAAAAGTAAATTAGAGTCTACGTCAGGTAACTAGACCCAAAGGTTTTCACCGTACATTTAATGTTAGTTCATTATCATTAATTTCACTTCTCGCCCTGAATGAGATAGTAGATCCTTAGAGATCTGAGCACAGAAACCGAAACACACCTTTTAGGATTAATTTTTAGAAAATGATCTTTTCTAGTAACACCTCTGCTTTCGGTTATAAAATTTCAAATCAAGTATATAAAACCTGTTTACGAAAATCAAAAAATATTGCTATAATATCGAGGTAGATTTGTCTATAAATACATTAAAAATGCATATATTTGCTGCCATTATAAACATATTTCTGTCAAATATGCTCAAATTTAAAATATTTTAAAATCCATTATGGTATGTTAATATAGCATTAAAAGTTATTCTAAAATTATAAAGAAATAACGTACATTTATTTTACTTAATTCTTTTTATTTCATTTTACAAGAATCAAGAAGGACTATTCACAAAATAATTTAATTTAAAATTTAGCGTTAACTGATACATTCAAACAATATTTTCTTACGTTTCATTGTATTAAAGTCATTTTTGTAGATCAATGTACAAATTTAATAAGCTAACAATAGGAAAATAATTATATAAAGTGAATAAAATAATGCCTAAAACAATACTGTAGTGATTCTTTAGTAAAAAACAAGTAATATATAAAAAAAAAAAAGTTAAGTTAATTCTTACTTATTGCAAAGAAAAAAAATTTTATTTTAGTTAATTATATTTAATTTATGAATTAATATTTGAAAAAACTGTATCAATATTAAGTGCCTCCACTACGAGGTCTAACAATATATTTTAAGCCAAGAAAAAATTCGTTATAAAAACTTACTGGCACCATTTATTGATGCTAATTCTAACATCATCAAAAATATATATAACGCGGATTAAATTTAAAATTAAAAAATAAAATTTAATTAATGAATTAATGTTTGAAAAAATTATATTAACATCAAGCGTCATCCACAACAAATTTTTTTAAAAATGTATTTGAACTTCTGTGGATGAACAAAAAGTGTTTTATTAACGATATAAAATTTGAACAAGATGTATATATATATATATATATATATATATATATATATATATATATATATATAAGGAGAGAGAGTGAACTATAAAAGTAGGAATTGAAATAATGGATAGGAAATGAGGGACAAGTAAATAATGTTGGTGGTTAATTTCATTTTCACGTCACAAACGATTGAGATATTTTGCACTCACAATTGTGGTTCTCTTAAGAGAAGAGAACTTAAATTTATAAAAAAAAGGACAAATTTTAGAAAGAAAATTCAAAAAACTTAAGTTAATGACAATCTATAAATATAATTCGAGAGCGTTTAAGGTTAAAATCCCTGAATTTAGAGCATTAATCAAATGGTGAGGAGGACACTTGGGCTAATCTACTATCTCCTAATTTCCATTCATTCTCAGTGAAAATACTTAGAACAAGTTAAAAAAGTGCTGAGCCTGTTATGACACTTTCATCTTATGAATACATTGTATAAGTGAAACGTCCTCAAAATTGTTATTTTAAAATTAAATTATTCTCTACATTTGGGATTGAGAATCATATTAACGTCACACTATAAAGCTATACGAGAGATATTGGCGATGGACCTAGTAATTTTGAATTATCATCAAGTGACGAAGATGATATCAAAGCTTTGGCACCCCCTCTCCTAACTTCCCCACTACACCAGCGGGAGGACGTTTGAGACTCGACAGATCTAACGTGCAGTGGCTGCCTTACACACTGTGGGTCTTCAGGAGCAAAAGACTTGAACTCATAACACGACAGCCACGAGTTCGTGACCTTGTCCACTAGTCTACCGCGGCCTCTGTATTTGGGATTGATAAAACACTTTTATCTTACAGATAACGAGTTTAATATATTTCATTTGATAAATGAAAGAAAAGAAATTTCTATGTTTGATTATAATCAACTTATAAGGCATTCGACTAGGTTGGGAGACCAATTTTTCAAAAATTGATTTTCAGGAGAATTTAACTGTTTTGAAGAACATAAATAGGTTCAAAGAGTCAGGACTATTTAATAAATAACATAGTTTTGAAAACAAGATTATTTTTATAAAATTTTAGCAAAATTTTCAAAGTTAAGAAAAACTTTAAAAATAAAAATGCACTAGACAAATGCAATTTTAATTTCATTGATATACTTCTTGATCTATATGGAATGTCACAAAACGTACGGTAAAAATATTTTTCGAAATAAATATTTTACAAGCATTTAAATTTGATGTTAATTAATTTTTGTCAAAATTATTGTATGTTCTAAGCTAAAAATGGCTGTAAAATGTGACTAAATGTAAACTATCTTAAAAATGCGATTTGTTACACTCTTAAGGGTTTATAACATATATGATATACATTTCATCATATTTGATTGGATTTTTTTTTTAGATATCCCTTTTTCCACGCACAAAGTATTGTAAAATTGAATTCTAAGCAAAAAGAAAGAAAAAAAACATTAAAAAACTACAAGTTAGATAAAGTAAATGCTATAAAAATAACTTAAAGAATGCCGAGTTTTATATGTTATATATATATATATAGATATATATATATATATATATATATATATATAGATATAGATATATATATATATAGATAGATAGAGATATATAGATATACATATAGATAGATAGATAGATAGATAGATAGATAGATATAGATAGATAGATAGATAGATAGATAGATAGATAGATAGATAGATAGATATATATATATATATATATATATATATATAAATAGATAGATAGATAGATATAGATATATAAATATAGATAGAGATATATACATATATTTTCTAATGGTCCTAACATCAAACATACTCTTTCAATCTAGTCGGATACCTTAACTTTTCACTGTCTTAAATTTTCATAAACACATTGAATTTTAAATTGACAGGGATAAAGACTTCAAACCAAAAATATATATCTCTCATTAATTAAAGTATTTAAAATTGCTTCGTACCTTAATTTTGCCCCAAGAGACTACGATGGGAACCTAAATGAACTAAATATAATAATAGATAGGGAATAAATAGAAATGTTGCAAATCATGGATCGAATATATAGTGCCCGTAAACATTTTAGACAGTGATAACCTAAATTCAGGCTTTATAACATTCTACGGATAATTAATTTGACGCAAATCTCTTGTTTAATCGCTTGTTATCTCTAAATAACCGTGTTATATATATAATCCTTTTAAATAATGTTTAGTCTGTAGGATAAATCACGCTTAACGCAAATTAATTTTATGTGAATGTGTAAATTTCCGCGAAGTTTAGTAGATATTATTCAATGGACTCAAAATAATCAATTATAATGGATTCAACAATCTGCCATGCTTCTGTTTTTAAGTTATCCGACTGGTTGCGACAACTTTTTTTTTTTATAGAAAACGTAGGTATGGGGATTTTTTTTGTTTGTTATATTTAGATTTTTTAGTACATTTTAAGAAAAACTTGCTAAAATTAAGAATAGAAAAAGAAATTATTATTACTAAAATGGGAAAAAATGGGTAAAAATTGACAAAAAATAACATAAACGCGGCCCATTCTGTACCAAAGATTTATAGACAAATTTTCAATTTTTTTCATTCTAATGTGTTGCTATGTTATTCATTTTTAAAATGACCTTCAGGATAAGAGTGTTTTTCTTTTTTACAAAAATTAGAGCACTTTATCTCAGTTATTATATGAAATTGAATTAAAAAAACAGTGATTATATTCACATAAGGGACTGTAAATTTTGTAATAAAACAGTGATTGATAAATCTAAAGTTTAAAACACTTTTACTATTATATAGAACTTACAGAAAAAAATTCAGTTAATTATTTTCAAAACTTTTTTAGCAATCTTTAGTATTTAAAAAAACAAACATATTTCGAGTGAAACGCGTTTTAAAGTATATCTTACTGAAAGTAATGTATCAAACTTGTAGTTTTTGTCCTAGTGAAAACGGAAAATGATAAACTTGGTATTTTTATAAAGCTAATAAGATGGTGTATAAAATAAAATCATAAAAAAATATTTGTCAATTTTTGGCAAAATTCACAATTTTAAGGTAGTCAGATACCTTAAAACAATGAAAGTATGAAACTTTTAGAAATTTTTATCAAAAATTGCTCTTAAAATTATCTTACGGTTCAAAGTTTTGAGTAATTTCATAGTTTACATTTTTAATACAAACCTACAAAACGTTAAACTTACGATAAATTAAATTAAAAATAATAAAGGAAGGAAATAAAATGGGACCTTTCATTCTTGATAAATCTGCTGTTGAGATTCATGGTGTTTTCAAAAGGATAACAATGGTGCCGAGCTACAAGGTGGACTCACAAAGTTCTCTTGCTTAGTGAGAGTATGCCAGTGGGGCATCCACACGAGGCATGTCATTATAAACAGAAAGAATAGCCTCTAAGAACCGCTTTGTTACATGACACTAAAAATATTTTGTTTGCTCTAGTAAAACCTTATCCAGCTTTGTCCTACTACTGTTGCTCATAAAATTGGGACCCATGAAGGCATTTGTGAAGGTCGTTAGTAAAAATAAACGTTCATTTGAATACTTATGCAGAAAGTTACCAAGTATCTAAAAGGTAAAGCAGCGTTATTTATAGGTTCCTAGGTATACAAGCTTTTACAAGATAGACTGTTTAAATTCAATCACAACCTGAGGAGATATGCATGCCTAGAATTGTTTCAATGAAAATAATTGACTAATTTTATTATATTTATTTATAGTTAAGCTCTTTTTTTTCATTGTATGTACTTATCATGGCATTTTTGTAATGTATATATAATTGGGAAATGTTTATTTTTAACGTATTCAAAATTTTATGTTGCGATTTTGAAGATTTAATGCTAGGGTGTCACCTTATCACGGTACCATTGCAATTCTTATAAAAGCCACATGTATTTTTATTGCTATTAAGTATAAAGTAACGAATCATTTGCTGTCGTAGTTTTTGTCACTGCCTTCTGCTTTTTTTATGTATTTTTGTGTAGTCGTCACCTTGTTATTTTTTTTTTTTTTTTGCTTGAGTTCTCGGATTTCTGTACATTTCACACTCGAGCCATGCTCCTCTGAGAACTGGGCGTCAGATTACTTGCGGTATTGGTATCCCTATATGTTATCTCACAAAAGTGACAGTTCGTAGGGAACGTACTAGTCTGCAAGATAAAAACAATCCGCAGCACTAGAGAAAAAAACTAATTTCGTAGTATAGCACAAAATTACAATGCTTTTTGTTAACATATATTGTAAAAAACCTTTCTTCCTTCATATTCTGGATAGTTCTCGTACCTTCATGTGTGGTATTTGAACATTATATCCAGTCTTCTGATAGAAGGTACCATGCAACAACATAAATACAAAACGCAGGTTAACAATAAACTGAAAACAATAGAAAGCACATGGGGTAAAATAGTGATATCCCAGCTTTCATCTCAGTCAACTTAATTGAATTTCAATGTTAAAAGTCTTAAAATTTTTAATTTTTATGGTAGAGTTAGAATAAAATGAAAATGAATAGCGTTTATGTGAAAAGAATATACGTTAAAGTACATGACAAAGAATAACGAACTTTCTTATCCGTTAATACAAGAAATCTTTTGTTGAAAGTCTTGAAAATTATAACACGTGAGACAAAATACAGGAACAACTTCTAAAAAATAAAATTAAAAAAATGTCAGTTGTAGCTTCACTGGGTAAATTTTTAACTTCTAGCAGTGTGGAGAGTTAGCAGCATGAGTAAAACGGTACCTCTTTAGTAGTATGTATAAAAAGGTGTCACTTTGTATAATGCGCTTAAAACAGCGTTTCTCAAACTGTGGGGTGCGCCTCCTAGGGGGCGGGATAACTCTACAACGGGAGTGCGAGCATATTGAAGAATCGAAAACAGAAGATTATTTACCAAAATTATCAATTTACTGAAAGTAATCAAATATGATATATATATATATATATTCAAGTATAATAAAAAACAAAATACATATTTACGCTGATATAATACACTTATAAATGCACTGTACAATGTATTTTATAATTAATTTAACAATACTAAGTTAAGAACAAGGTAACTAACTATCAGTGACCCAATTCGCTTGTCATATATAAAATTGTATACAAAATCTAACGCTCATCTTGTTCATTTGAACGGTTAATATTTAATCCCTTAACTGCTGATAAAAAGTTACGCAGTTCACTCCCCCAATGCCACCGTTTTCTACTTTGGCACACGTATATGATATGGGGGGAATGGAATAAATAAACAAATTATATCTGAAATAAGTAAATCCTTTGCAAACACTGTCAAGGTCCCTTTATTGCATTCCAAGGCCTTCGGAATAATTTTATGGATAGCAGTGCATAGGAAAGATCGTATTTCGGATAGACGTATATATACATCCGGAGGAATTAACGTTTTGGATGAGTTATGAACAAGACGTTTATATACGCCGATGGAGCATAAGAGGTTAAAGCCGTATTGTAGCTTTAGCGTCCATGTATAATACTTCTGAATTCAATACATTGTTATTGTATGGAGGGGGGGGCTCATTTAAAATTATGATTGAATATTGGGTCACAAACATTGAAAGTTGAAGAAGCATTGGCTTAAAATTAGTGAGTAAACTTGCTTCCGTCTTCCCTAGACAGCTTTTAAGTAATCTTCTGCCATTCTGACTCCTGTGCGTAAGGCTAGGTTTGAATCCTAGAAAAGGTGTGGATGATTGTAAACACATATAGTGCCAGTGCGGCATGGGGAGCATTCAGAATAATAGTCGAGCCTCAAATCTTCTCGAGAAGTTGGTGAAAGGGAAGAGAGGGAGGAGATGCCTTTGGCTCCCTCCTTCCCAGGTTTTTCTCCTTTTAAAATCGGAGCGGAAGCGAGCCAAAACGTACTGTCATCTGCATGGTGCTCAAAGCTTCGGAAATAACAGGCTTAAAAACTAGCCCCTTGCATTAAGAAATTTCATGGACCTCGATCTAGCACTGCCGATCAGGTGGCATTAGTAACAACGATAGCAAGTGATCCTCTTGCTGAAAATTACAAAAACTTAATGGAGAAGACCTTGTATTTACTTAAGAGAAAAAGGGCTGCAACATGTCACTAAAAATGCATTTCCAAAATTTGAGTATTGATATTTTCCTGCAGAATTGGGGTGCTTTCATTGATAAACAATGAGAGTGATTCTAACGGCTTATTTCTGCAATGATCCGGACGTTCCTTACAGACAATAGGTAAGAATATGGAATATATAAAAAGCAATTTTTTTTATTTTTTATTTTTTTTATAACTGCTATTAGTACTATAATATTCCCATACTGATATATGTAAAATGAAAATAGTGAAATAACTCAGAAATCATAACCCTTTTAAGCATAAATTTTGTGTTTAGCGACCAAATATCTGTAAAGAACAGATTTTTCTTTCGGGAAAATTTTCACTGTTGAACCTATTATATAAGTTCCAATTTTCTTAAATATTTTCAATCCATTTTGCGAAGTTTTTCCTTCACTAAAATCTCTCACATGTAATATTGTAAGTTTTTACGCTAACATAGAAAACGCTGTTTCATTGTTACATTATTTAGAGACGATGCATGCAGAATAAAAGTTTAACACATGGAACCAATATAATATAATATTTTTATCATGAAAAGACGGGAACGTCTTTGTTCCAAAGAGACTTTTGCATGTAATATGAAATAATAATAGTTAAAATTTGGAATTGGATCATATTTTCCCTTTTAGTCATGTTTTGATAGTATATTAATTTTTGTTGCAATGGTTAAGAAAAAAAAATCGTTTTCAGGTTTAATACAACAATTTATGAAGTTTGTAATTGAAACTATTTATTTCACGGATGCAATTATTAACTTCAATTGAATATATAAAATCTTAAAAACCTTAAATTTTTGGTTCCTTTCCCATTTACGGTATCCGACTAAGTTGAAAAAGTGTTTTTTAGGGGTGTAAGGTCTTAGGATCATTAGCAATAAAAAGAAAAAGTATTGAGGAAGAAGTATATATATATATATATATATTTATTATCAATCTCAAGTTGTTTTTCTAATATTTATACTTTATCTAAGTTATAAAAATATTTTTAAATGTGTTTTTTGAGAAGAATGCAATTTTCACCAAATAATGTGTACATGAAAAATGAGATATATCCAAAACAATCCAATAAAACCCAATGAAGTTTGTAAAACTAATACAATAAACTCTTTAGAGTGTAACAAACAGCAAGTTTGAAGATACCGTAATATCAGGCGTATAACGCGCATCTATACTTTCAAGCTGCAGTTTTTAATTGTTAAAGTTAAATATATTTGCCGTATAATGCACATCCCCTTTTTTACGATGAATTCTGAACCATACATGTGTTGAGCAGTGCTTTTGTTTGAAACTCATTTATTTAAAATATTATGCCGGATTTTTGAAAAACAGAATGTTCCCAGAAGAGGGTGTCATTTCTTTGGAGTAAACAGTATTTCGATACATGTAAAAGTCTTAATATTTTTGTTCTTATTTCTTTTTCATTTTTAAAGCTATTATTTTTATACTTGGCGTATAGAGCGCCTCCTTAAACTTCGATTTTATTTTTGGTGTTAAAAGTGCGCGTTATACGTCGGATTTTACGGTAGTTACATTTAATTACGTTTTAAAGCCAATTTTAGTTCAGATAAATAAATTTAGATGAAAAATCATCTACTCAAATTTGAATGCTTATAAAACATTTATTTCTTAAAGTATTTTTTATCCTGCAGTTTGTGGCAGATTGAAAATATTGCTAAAATTTTAAATACATAAGGTTTTTTTCAAAACAAGGTGTGATACATGTTATTTATTTAATATAATTATTACTCTGTTTTTTAAAAAATAAAATTCTTTTGGAAATCAATTTTTGAAATATTAATCTCCAAACCTAGTCGGATGTCTTAAGTTTGTTTTTCAAAATTAAAATATAATCATTTAAGCAAATGACATTTCTGGCAAACATGAGGAAATGTGCTTATTTTTATTGATATTTCCACTGAACAAGAAAACTGTAATTTTCATGAACGAAATGCACTTATCACAAGAGTTTAAATATTTAAAAGGCTTATTTCAAAATCAGAGCTTTCACTTAACTAGACCGTTACTGAATAAGTAGAATGAGTTCACAGAAAATGGAAATTTATTTCACGTTTTCATTTAATAATGCTCTCATTAGAATTTTTAATGAGAGGTATTTAGAAAGTTAAAAGCTTTTAATAGAAGGGATGGGGTCACATAAATTAATCTGATTCTAATGAAATGTTACTTCGAAAAGAAAAGAAAAACCTTCTAATTTGCAAATAAAATATAGTTGATAAATATCCAAATGCATAATAAATGATTTTTTTTTTAATTTTATCTGACGTAAGAAAGATTGTTTCTAGGTTTACTAGTAAAAGAATAATCGTATTGAGTAGTTAAATTTTCCATTAAATTCAAATTTATTATTACAAATTTGAATATTTATGGAATAAGACCATAGCTAAATATATAGCAGTCTTATATATATATAATCAAATGCTGTACTTTTTACTTATATTCTTAAGAATTACAACAAAAATTATTCTGAATTATTAATTATTCATTAAAAATTTCTGAATTATTAAAAAAAAGCTCTTCATTTTCTTATTTACCGGATACAATGTAGCGGGTCTATCCGCGAGCCTCTTACTAATCCTCTCGGGGAAAACTAATTCTTTTAAATGTTGTTCTATTGAAAACTTTCTCCCGAAGAAGAAGACATGGTTTATGTAAATGAAGTATGATATTTAAGCATTCACTTTTAAGTAGGTGGAGTTAGTCAGGAGTTAGAAGTAAGCATTTTGTGCTTAGCGTAAAGTATATGTGAACTAGTCGAGAGTTGTTCGACGAATAATTGATGAATAATTAAATATTGCTAATTCACTATTTAGTCAATAAGTTGTATTAGATTAATAATGACCAGAGGTTGAATAGCTGAGAACGGAATTACGGTAACTTAGACCGAAGATAACCAAAGAGTTTTAAGAGTAAGTTAATTGAATTTTAATTAAACATTAAATATCATTTCTACCTTACTTTTGATTTTATACATTATAAAAGATACATTTCCTACCCCCGGGTTATTAAAATTAAGTGAAAGATTAATAAAAAAGAATTGTTTTGATTATGGCTTATCTTTATTCTAACCCACAAACCAATAAACATTACAGAACGCTTATCCCAACAAGATAACCATAATGAGTTAATTGGAAAATATTTGGAGTATTTTATTGTTCGTAATATATTTAGTATACCTGTTCTTTACGCATTAATAAGAAATTTATTTATGTATGAAAGTTATTGGTGTATGTATCGAAATGAATATAGATTTTTATCGGAAGTTAATTTATTCTTCTTCAAATATATAGTGATTATGGAATGATAAAAAATAACTCAGGGTGTTTCAGGCATTTACGTTGCGAATTTATATCTTTTCTATTAAATTAAACGAATGCAGTTTGCAACAATAAATTGAAATATGAATTGAGACAATATATTTAGGCGAGAGGATTTTTTTCAGTTTTATTTGCTTTTTTTAATTTAATGTTCAAGATAATTATACAGAAGATCGTTCGCACTTTATGGAAACGCTTTTAGAATTCATTTTCTCGTTTGCATTATGGCATAAAACTTTGACACCAACTTCATAATAATAATCTTCTGGACTACTAACAGTTTTATTTTTGATTATATATGAACTTATGTCGTAAAAAAGAGATTTATTTTTCTAAAAATGGCCTGCCTAAAATATTGAGATAAATGGATCGACAGATTACGTTTGTAACTGCTGCGCTCTTTCCGGAGGAGCGGAGAAATATTCCTTTATCAAACACAAATGTATTAATTTCGGAGTAGTAAAAATTCTCGGTTATTGCTTTAAAATAAAAGGTATTTATAATATATTAAATTTGAATGAGAAAAAGTGTCTTGCTAAAAGAAAAAAGGGAAACATGACCACGAAACTTCATCCTAAGACTGTTCAAACACAGGTAACTATCAAGAAAGTGAAGTCTGTGATTCTAAAAGAAAATCCATCGACTCAAAGATTCATTGCATTGAAACAAGAAATGTCTTCGGGACTGCAATTAAAATCATTCATAAAGATTTAAAGTAAAATAAAAATGTTTAAATCTAAATTTCATCTACTTTTTAAGAACACATTGCTGAAAGAAAAGCAAATTGTAGAAAATTATGTAAGAAACACCTAAATGCTGAAAATAGGAAATTTGTGGTAGCACTCAAATAGGCATAGGTATATTTAACCGCTTGCCTGATTATCCCGAGTTATCTCGGGTTCGTATATATTGCAATTAATTATTATCCCGAGAAAACTCGGGCAAGTAGAATTTGTCAGTACGCTTTGTTTTAGCTCGGTCTTACTCGGCCTGGAGGAAATGAAAGGAAATATTCAGCTTTGATTGGCAGTTTGTCAAGGTTTGTTGGTTTCGTGGTTCTTTTAGCGAGACTATGTGTGTCACGCGTTTTCTCTATTATATAGTTTCGTCGGCTTGTGGATTATTACTGTATATAGCAGGATAGTTGCGTTGACAAAAATTAAAGTAATGCTGATGATACAAGATAGCAAAAGCTATGATTTTTAACACCCTTTTATGAGCTTCACTTTTATATAAAGGAATCTTTGAACTCAATTTTTACCCTTTTTAAAAGGTCAGATTAATTCGAATTTTTGTTCACTTGTCCAGGACCGATGACAATGCAAAAATTTTATAATTTTGTTCCATTTTCCTGATAAGGATCATCAGGATCAACAATCTGCCGTTTTCAGAGCCCATCCCACATCTGATGACTAATTTCAGATCCCATTTCCAGATTTGGTGACTAAAAGATTAAATTACAACTTAATTCTAGTAACTATAAAAGTGTGTTTTTTAGTTTTTTTTAACTATAATTTATTCAGATAGTGATAATGAAGAGGTGGGCATTGAAAATAGGGGAAGTGATTGTTTTGTATGTAGACTTATTGAAGACGATTGTACCCTTATCAAGACAGTATGCTTCCGTAAAAGAGATTCCAGAGGTAAGCCAGTAAGAAAAAGAGACCAGATTCCAGAGTACAGAATGTCAGGTATCACTTTGTGTTGTCCTTTGTTTCAAAAACTATCATACAAAGATTAATATTTCACTTTTTTCCATTTTCCCGAGATAACTCGGAATAGTAAACATATTAAAACTAAATACTTTTACACCTGTAAAAAATTAAAAATTCAACTTAAAACCTACATATTTTGTTTAGTTTCTTTCCTGTATTTAATAATAAAATAAAAAAATATGATGATTTTTTGCCATTTTTTTCTCAAAAAAATTTCTAAGGGAAGCGGTTAAGTGATTGTGTGTAGCAAAAGAAGATAAATGTTCTATTGCTCAGAACTGACGGGAATGATCGTACGAAATGCTTTCGTCAGTTTACAGTAAAGTTCCCAAAGGGATTCATGATAAATGTAGGATTTTCTAACAACGGCAAATTAAAATTCAAAAAAGTCTCAATCAAAATCAATTTATTCTACTATCAGCAGAATATTTTAGAACCAATTTTTGAAGAAGAACTTCAATCTTATATTAAAAGGACATTGATAAAGTTGATTTTCTTACGGACAAAGCCTCTAATCACACGTTTAAGTCACCTGCCACTTAATTAGCAAAAAAAGAATCAGAAACAGGAATAAAGTGTATCCCATTTGATGAAATACATGTAAGATCACCCTACGCTTCTGCAATAAGCTTTTGTGCTTTCGTTATATTAAAACGAGCCTTAGGAGAACGGCAACCAAGAACACTGAATGGGACTTTGGAAAACGGTTCAAGAAATGGAGTAAAATTTGCATAGCAGTACTAAGAAAAAGTTTACTTTCATGAAACATTCGAGCTATAACTCTTGTCAAGGATCATGGCTATCAGACAGAAGATAATTGCCCCAAAAAATTCGGTATTTATAGTAAAAAATAACTATAAAACTCATTTCCAAAAAGTTCAAAAAACCTGATTTGTATAATAATATATACAAATAGTTATAAACGTAAGTATATATAGCCAGAACAGAGAGAGAGAAATAATTATATTAGAGCCACAATTATATATATAAAAAAGCAAACTCATGGTCTTAGGAATCAAGAATGCAGATTTAAACATGATTTTTATCTTGCCAAAATTCACCTTTAATTTGCCTATACACTGGACCAGTGGCGCAAAAACTCAACGGCTTTGGGGGGAGGGTGTCCAGACCCCCAGGACACCCCCCAAAGCCCTTGAGTTTTTTTTTCATTTGATGATAATCCTATATATATATATATATATAACGTAAAATTTAATTAAGTGCTTGTAATTAACAATTTATTTTATTAATTAATGCTAATTATTAATTCAATAATTTATTTGTTACTGTTTTTTGTTAAAAGAATCGACAAAATCAGAAGAATCAATTGGTGTTGTCTTGAGGTATGATAAGAGTTGGGAGACTTCCTACCCTGAACCCCTTCCCCCCTTGAAAAATATTTGTGTACACTACTGCACTGGACCATAGGAAAAGGAAGACATGTAAATATGTAATTATTAGCGATTAAAATACACTAACACCAATTAATAATATATAATTATTAACAGATTATTTACTATAGTATAGAGTTTAAAAACATTTGTAATAAAAACGGGAAGATTAAAAACTCACCCCGTGAACACAACATCTAGTTAATGTTTCCGCAAACACAAAAAGGAAATAATATTATCACATAAAAGTAGGCGCATTGAAATTGGGCGTAAAATCAGTACCACATATATATGTGTGTGTGTGAAGTACAAAAAACGTGCAAGAATAAATAGTAAAAGAGACAAATTACAAAAATAACTGAACACTATATTAAGTATATAAAAAGAAGAAAATAAAAGTTCAATTAAACAAAAATTTTAAAAGAAACCCAGTGAGTCAAAAAGCAATTTCGGATTTAGGAACGAATAAATAAAGTTAAACTAGCTGAATGGTACAAACCTGTATAAATATATATCGGATAGCATACATTCGTTTTATTTTTTGCTTTGGAGACCAAATTGTAAACGAACATATAACAGTAAAATAATCCAATAAATATTTAATGCTCCAATTCATTGATTATCCTAAGAAATATCCCGTGTTCCTTTGTTTTTAAATGCACTTATTGCTTTAACACAGTGGTTATACTCTATATAACCTTAAAGTAACAAGTATTCTATCATATCATGACACTAGACTTAAACCTAGACGAGTTATAGATGTTTAAATTGTAATAAAAAAAACCTAAAATCTGCCGCATATTTCTTAAAAAGAACCAATAATTATAAATCAGAATTCTCTAATGATTATAAATGTCGAATTTGGAAGTAACATGAGAGCTATTGGCAGCAGATCTTGTAATTTTGATCTACGATCAAATTATGGGGGATGATATTTGAGCTGATACCTTACTCTCTAAATATCTACACCACGCCAATTCAAGGACTTGGAAACTCGACAGATTTAAAGCGCCTAGAGTCGTTACATGAGGTGTCTTTAATAGTACTAGGAGTTAAACACAGCACTCATCTGTTTTCAAACATCACAAACAAAGAATCTGAATAATACTACTAATCTTAGTAATTTTCTTTATATAGTTTTTAAAATTGTTTTTAACAAATACGCTGCAAACATTGACTTAAGACGTAATTAGACACCATTTTTTCCTAAAACATAATAGAAGTTTTACTGAAAAGATGGAAGAAAAAACTATTTAAAAAAAACAATTTTCAAAATAAAACCTATAAATAAATTCTGGAATTGGCGAAAGTATTTTACTTTTATTTTCAATTCTGTGAAATGCAAGAATAATGGGATATATTGGATCACATGATACGTTGATTGATTATCAGAAAAAAAGAACAATTTTAGAAGTTTCCCTTTGTATGCACAAAAGACTTTAACTGAAGCATGCTTTACAAGCAGGTACCACAACAAATATAAAAAAAGGTTCGAAACATTTGTAATGCAGGCTTATAAAAATATAAATACATAAATAAAAACAAGAAAGTCAACTTTAACGAAACAGCACATGGAAGCCTGACAGGATTTTGCTGCAAAGCTTATGTCCCAGAAGAAGGCTAAAAAAAGAGTATAGGAAGGCTATATTTTCTGATAAAAAAAATTTAACTTTTTTGATCCTGATCGATGTATCTTTGTTTTTAGAAGAAAAATGGTATGGGAGGCTTTTAATGGTCTAAAAAAATACGCTGTAAAGAATAAAAAACAAAGTATTTTTTATCTATGTAACAGATTCTTTGTGTCATATTGTTATACTAGAGTTTTATATCAGCTTTTTAATGTTAATTTCAGATTTATGGTCGTAGACATCAAGATAGACGTTTATCATGCCTCTTTTTCCATTTAGAAAAATGTACGTTTTATAATGAGATTTAAGGCCAAAGATATAATTACTTTGATTAAATTAAGTCTCTAACCTTTACTGTTTATTTAATTGTATCCTTATTTTCAATTAATGTTTTACTCTCATGTTTACTACTGATTAACCCCTTAACGCAAATTTTTTTTGAAAAAAAAAACAGCAAAAATAATAATTTTTTTTTTGTTTGGTTATGAAAATAAAGGCTTATTTTGGCTAAAAAGTTTTAAAAAATACAAATCAATCAAAGTTTTTATTTTAATTTTGGAATTTTGATCCACATAAAAGCCGAATATTGGAATGCTGTACATAAATCGACTTTTACTATCTTTCTTTTTGAATAGCTGTATAAAAAAAAGCATATTTTTTTCATAAAAATATTTATTTATACATTTTAGCACAGAAATAATAATAATAATAATATTTAATTAAAAAAATTATCCAAAGTTTTTTTTCGTTTGATATATTTGGAAGCACATAGCCCAACATTGCAATTATTACACATGTAACGAGCTCTCTTATTTTTCTTTTTCCTTTGTTATTCGTTTTAGCACAATCTTGTGGGAGGTTTTTATGTTGTGGGGGGCGCGACTGGGAAAATGACGTTTCGTCAATCGTAGAAAACCAGAAGATTTTGGCGGGCCCGATTTTTTTTATATTTGTATCGCTACAACTTTGTGTAAGAGTTTCTATTAATTTTGCTTCTGAAATCTAAGTATTTGCATCTCAATTTTTTATACAAAACATATGGATTCCAAATAGATGTCTGGCCATGAAGGAATACTTTTTATAGTATTTATCTAAATCTACTAAAACTTTATCTAAATTTAGGATATCATGACGACGGACTGTAGTCAGCCTCAAGAGTGCAGACAGCAATCGCTTATATTCGAGTCTGAAAACTACAGCAGCTTAAAATGCGACGTTGCTCGAATTATCTCGATTGTACACAGTTTGGATGGTTAAATGTGATCAAATTAAATTAATCACGCATATTAAGGGGTTAAGTAAAAGATCTTCTGTCAAACTTCAAGCATACTTCCAAATTTTATGAACTTATAATTTTATAACATATTTACAAAAAATATGCCAAATTTTATAAAACTTCACGTGAAGAGTTGTTAAACATTAATCTCTTCTTATTAAACTGCCTCTAAAATTTAAAAACAATCATAAATAGTCACTTTTTCTATGTAACATATCAAACATAAGGCTAGTTTAGCATTAGAGTACACAAAACGAAATGTGAAGCTATTTCATATCAGTGAAATGGATAGGTCGGCAATATTATAATTGTGGTGTGTGTGCCAAACCTATCTATCCATATGATTCAGAGTGCCACGCAGTGGGAAATATTTGGAACAATTCGATTCTCATGGTAATGTATACAGATTTAGGGAACAAAAGTAAAAAGTACAGATTTAGAGTTTTATAATATATTAATTATGCATCATTTAATGTTATTTTTAACACCAAAATTAGCAACCTAAAATACACCCATTTCTCACCATAATTAAAAAACTAAATTTATATTATGTATCTTTTAAATATATTTATTAAAATAAGAAATATATATATAAGAGCAACAAAATATATGAGAGTCACCCTTTAATATAGTTAAATTTAGAAAGTTTTAATGCGAAACTTGTTCCTGCACCGTTCTATCAGGGATATAATTTGTGACTTTCAAGGATACGATTTTGAACATTTTGTTGTTAAATAACCTTTTTACAGACTCAAAATATTTTCCATTTGAAAAAAATACGTAAAACCAAAAGTGGAAAGCACACAGAGTACATCCAAATTTTCTTCAAGTAAATCCCTCCGGCAACAACTCCCAATAATTTATAAAAATAGCTGTAAATTTATTATTAGACTTGTCATCCAGATATTTTAATAATTAAGTAGCTGTTGCTTTCTTAAATTCTGAATGTGTTTGCTGTAAATGGAGTAAACATGATATACTCCAACACTGATAAATTTATAGAGTTGTAGAAGAGCTTTAAGAATTGTACCGCGTGCCATGGGTTGCCGAAACCTGGAGTAGAATGAGTATAAGGAAATATTATGTTGCTATATTCTGCTGGGTAGCGAAGGCACGTAATATAAGATTCATTTGGTGAATACTAAATATAATACTAAAAGAAACGTTTTGATTTTGTGTGTCCCATTCTTTAACATTATTCGAAGACCGCTTTAATTATAATTACAAAGTTTACACAAAAAGAAATTACTTAACACTGTCTGCGCTTTTCGAAAGAAGTACCCATATTGAATTAACTAATTGGATGACAGGATAGAAATGTTTTCACGTTTTTCCGATTCCTATTCATTCAAAAAAATTAGAAACTTGATGGAAAAAAATATTAGTTCAATTAATAACTCTTTTGACTATAATTTTTCGCTGATAAATAAATTAAATGAAATCATTAGTGCTGAAGGGAAAAAAATGTAAGGTTACATACACACTCGCGCGCAGTACCCTTTTTCAAAAACCTTTTTTGGAAACAGTAATAGTAAAAGTAATTTATGTTTTATATTCAGATTATACTATTAAAGTTGATTCAGAAAGTAAAAAGTCTGTTTCACCAGCCATTATTTTATTATTTTAAAAAATTAAGAATATTTGAAGTCTTTCAAATTTTTATAAAATGGTCCCTTTTTAAAAATTTTTAGTGATTTTAAGTTATTTATGTTTTTTTAAATTATTGTGAACAAAAGTTAGTATGGATTTGAAAATGTATTCCCTTATGAATTTTTAATAATTATTTTTCAAGAAAAAATCTGGAAAAAACAAAAAATTTTAAAGGAAAACCTTAGCATTTTTTAAAAACAATAACTAGAGATGTCAACTCTAAATCCATAATAACTTTTATAGAATATACGTTCGGGAGCATATACAAAAAATTTTACAGAAATTATACAGATTTTGGATTCATCATTTCCAGTAGTTTTCCATACCTTCAAAATATTGTTTCTTACAGCATCCTGAAAATACTTTAGCCATGGGATTTACTCAACAGGAAAAAAAACATGACAAAGATTTTAAGTTATATAAACCATTTTTTAAAGCAAAAATTGGCCTTGAAATCAATTTTAATTAATAAATTATGAGTATTCAAAAGAACTCAAAATATAATCAAGTAGAAATGATTTTAATAACGAAAATTAGAATTAATAAACAGTTTGCACTAAAGGAGTTGATTGTGCTCAAAAATATTTTTAATTAATTCAATTTAAGAGTGGAAAAATGCTTTAAAAAGAAACCGAAACTAAAACCATAGCTCAGAAAACTTCAAATATCTTAAAAACTATTCTGTTCACAGATCTGACATTTGGTGGCAAGCTTTTCAGTGATATGATCCACATGAAAATGCAAAAAAATAAATTTTTGGTATAATTATGAAATTTTCAAGGTACTGTGTAGTCTTAAATTCTAAATTTGATTTTAGTTATAAAATACAATGTAACCTTTTTCTCCTAAAATACCCTAAAATACTTTTCGAAAAGAAATGAAAGATTATAAAGTCATTATATTTTTGAAAATTATTAAGAGTCTTTAAACAACATCAGAATGTTACAAGGCAATAGAATTAAAATAACAGGAATTTTTCTCCGTGAAATAAAAAGCACACATTCTTAGCTACGGTGAGAAAGAATGAAATGTACAACTGCTTTCACTTCCCGCTATTGTTTTAATAATCATTTTGTGGAAAATTCATAGATAAACTCTTGTAAACATTTAAAACAAGAAATCATAATTCAAATTGTTGTTTAAGTTACTTTAATTCTCAATTCATAACCAATAAACTTTTAGAGACATCTAATGTTATTACTAATTAGCAACATTTACTTAAATCTTACTTTATAATTTATCACTATTTAAATAAAAATTTACTTCTCACTCAAAAAAAGTTTTCCCTTTCAAATCCTTAAGAAATACAATATTTGAAGCCAAAATTGCATTCCATTGCTTTAAATATTGGAATATATGAATATATATATATAAAACAAAAGCTTTAAATAATTTCTTTTATCAGATACGCATTCGGTTAGAGATAACATATTCGAATTTCTCTATGAGTAATCTTCCGTAAAAAGGCGTTAGCATCAATAATTTTGAAAAGTAAACTATTGGAAAGCGATCCATTTTACCATTTTTTTTTTCATTTTAATATAATAGCGAATACTTCAATCGCAAGAAAGAAGTGAAACAGGTTTGCCATTTTACTCAAGTTTCTCAATGATTTTGCCAAGCAGTTACTTTCATCGTATTGCATAATATTTTCCTACACTTCTTCATTTAATACCGTAGGAAATGCTAATCTTGATATAAAGACAAATTTTAAAGCTTCATTTAAAAAGCGGGTTTTTCTGAAGTATCTGAAATAAATCTTGATTTTATTAAATTTCCTTTGTGAGACTTTCGGATACATTATTAGAGAGAGAAGAAATCGTGTTATATTGCTTTTCCTTATTCCACAAACTTTTATTAACTAGGGCACTTCTAATAACGACAGATTTAATCGAGAGAGAAACTTATTTCAAACCCCTTATCTAAAAAGTATATATGCATATTTATGTAAGCATCTGCGGTAGAAGATTTTAACTTTTTCAAATGAGAAAATCAGTATAAAAAATGAGAATAATGCACACATATAAAAAGTTTAGTAAGGTCATAAGCTATAAAAATGATGTCACAATACTTTTCTTTACTTAAGTATTTTATATAGATACATAAATATATGAAGAGTTAGAGTTTAAAAATTTTGTTAATGTATCACGAGTAAATGGTAGAAATTTATGATTTATATTGTATTTTTAAAGCATGCTATTATCTTGCCTTAATTTTTTTTCTCTGCTTTTTAAGAGTTCATTTTTTATGTATACTAACTGGGCGTACATAAGTGGACGTGGTAGCCTAGTGGTCAAGATCATAGACTCGTGGCTGGAGTGTCATGAGTTCGAGCCTAGTACCGCTGAAGACACACCGGGCAGAAGGAGCCGAGACAAATTACATCTGTCGAGGCTAAATGTTCTCCTTTGGTATGGAGTCACAGTTAGGAGAAGGGGCGCTAGCTCAGGGATCGTCCTTGTCACTTGACCAGGATTCAAAATTATGAGGTCCATCACCAAAAGTCCTCGAATCGCTTAATACTGCCACGTTAATATTCACTCATTTGGCGTACAAAATACTTAATCATTACTACATAGTGTGTTAAAATTAAGATCAAGTGAACTTTTCGAATGTAACGTCATTCAAAAGAGTTTCAAATCGATTTTTGTTTGGCAGAAGTCCGTTGCATGGTTCTTGCGATTTCTCCGTCTACTGCCTATCCCTTCTCTCATGTAGGATAATAAACTGGCCTTCCGCATTTATGGACAATCGTGAGCAACCTTCACTGAGCTCGCGGAAAATTGTTTTTACTGTTTGAAACGCTTTACAAATGATGTAAACAATATTGTGAATAATCCCGAGCCCAGAAATCATAACACTCGTAATTTGCCTTTCCTTCATCTTCCCATTGGCAAGGGCCGCCAGATATTATCTACAGTATTTCATGTTGAAATATCACCCAAAGGCAGCAACTCGGCGCTCCTCTAAGACTCTGATGTACTTTACACAATAGCTTTCAAGGGAATATTGTGCATATGTTACCGTTAAAGAGTATAATTCAGTTATTTCATAGAATAACCAGGTATTTCATGAAATAACTAGTCAAGTCAGTAAAAATATATAATAGATGAAAGATTTCATACATTGCCTAGTCACTCAATGAAATAACTAATGATAGACCATTAAAGTGAAAAATAAAACATTTTAAAGTTATTTTATAAATTAATTAATTATAAATATCTAAAACCTCACGAAAAATGCATTTGATCCCTATTAAGGATGACTGGTTGATAAATAATAAAGAAAAGCAGATGGTATCATTTATTATTGCTCATGTTGCTTACATTAGCTTAATTTAAAGAAAAAAAGAAATGTTTTGCATCTGTTACTGGTACAATTAACTTTTCTACAATTTAAACTTTAAGGATATCATAATTCTGGAGTAACCAACAGTCACGTGGTAATTTTTAGTTTTTTAGATATGATATTTCCACTTATAGAACTAATTTCAGAAATCACATCGTTTTTCAAAATACAGTCGACTCTCAATGATTCAAATCTTCGATAATACGAACCTCTCGATAATTCGAAGTATATGATCAGTCCCTAAAAAAATTCTTGATATTTCGAACTAAAACAATACGTTTTGGAACACTCAATATTTCGAAGTAAAATCTGTGGCTCGCCAGACTACAACACATGATAATTCGAAATTATCTTATAAAGCTCTCGACAACTCGAACACTCACTATCATGTGCAGTCCTGTAGCAAACAGGTTGGAGTTCACAAGTTTTACGTTGTATTGTATCTGCGTCTCTCCCCTGAAACGTAACCCCTTTGATGACTTTCTGTCTGCTACCCTTTCTTTGTGTTTTACGGTACCTCAGGGGAAAAGACACTTTTATTGCTTTCCTTCTTCAAGTGGACACTAGACCAACCGCACCTGTTATCAGACGTCCATGTCTTTCATTTATCTCTTGGCATTGCTACACATGTGTTCAGAAAGGATGGTCCGCTATTGTGAAGAAGAGATGCGTAGGATTGTGTTTGCTTGTATTGAATCTATTCTTTTAACATAGGACTTTTAACTTCTGTATAATACGTACTTTTTAAAAATACTTTAAAATAATTTTATACATATGTACAATTGTTGTTTTATTACATAGTTTCAAATTTAAATGCAGTAGAAAAAAATTTCTATTCGTGTATTTTGGGAGTTTTTTTTTCTACCCTCTTGATAATTCGAAGTTATTCATTGGTCCTTCCAACTTCGAATTATGGAGAGTCGACTGTATTTACTAAGTTAAACACACACACATTTCATTACATAAACCTTGTCTACTCAAAATGTAATTTTTAAAAAACAATTTCCATATATTATTATGCATTCATTATTATTTTGAATAAATATAAATGTGACAATACTATTCTCTGATTGGTTTTGTTATACTAATACAATTTTTGTCATATTTTAACATGGAAGAAACTATATTAATATAAAGAGTTTAAAAAATACAGTGTCATTGAAGGTCATTAAGATAAAAAGGCTTCATTCTATAAATAATGACGAAATTTTTAAACACATTTAAACACTAATTTTACCGTCAATACAGATAATGCATTTCTAGTACTAAATCGCTGGGAATTACGAGTTGTAATAAGGTATAATTAAATTACCAATAATCTTGCATTTATTGCTACTGCTTCCTGTGTAAACACTTTCAAGAGAAGAATAAACTATTTTGTTACTTTTTTCTGCGGTATGTTACAAAATATTCATTCGACTACGTCAGCAAAAATGGTTTTATGAAGGTTATGGACCCCTTCCTTTTCCCTTGTGAGGACAAAACTCTCCGTCAAACAACAGAGTAGCTATTCTAAAACTCTAAGGGGATCAACTAGATCCACATCATAACGACGGATTTTTATTGGTAGGAAAGTTATATGTGGTATTTGAAGTACTGTATAAAATATATATTTATCTTTATGGGTTTTTTCAAATAATTTTAAACTGAAAACAATAGCTAAATCACTGATGTTGGTGATGATTTTTTGATAACTTTTTCTACGCATATAGATTATAAGATCCGTATTTATTTATAAATGTAATTCTACAAAATAAGAATTAAACATTTAAATTCAAAAGTTATTTAAACAATATGAAGTTAAATTACTGAGATAGAATATTTAGATAAAATTCTAGTATAACCAAAGGCTTTGATTATAATTATTTACTTGCCTCTTCTTTCAGTGTTTTTTACACTTAGAAAGGAAGTTAATGCTAAACCTAAAATTCAGTTCCAGGCATTGCTGAAGCTAAAATAGCAAGTTGCAATTTTTGCAAAGAATTATTAACCTAAACAAGCTTTTTGTATTTCTTTTCGAGCGTACAACCATAGTTTTTATAAAATGCTTAAATAGCATATGGTCCGTTGCCCAATTAATTTTTAAAGTACAATTCTTAACAGTACATATCTGTTTAGCAAAATTAAAATAATTAGAAAGGAGACACAATCTTATGCCTAACAATTAGGAATGACTCAAAATAGATGTATAGTTCTATCACAGACTCCAACTTCTAAATTATGCATCAAGGTATGGTTTTATATACTAAACCTTTTGAGAAAGGAGAATGTGACCTTCTTAATTTTGCACACACTCGTATCTCGAAATTGGTTTCGATATAACTTAATGCTTAGAATAGAGCACTACATAAATTAAAAATTCAACTTTAATTCTAATTCCTTTTATTTATATTGTCTCTTTTGTGTTTTTTCCTTAATTATGTTTTATTATTATTATTATTATTATTATTTTATAATGTTGTTACCACTTATGTCTGTAAGCCTCATGTTATGCAATGTGGAGCATGAGGAGTTTTGCAAATAAATTTATTTTTAAAAAAAATTCTAACACGTTTGTGAGCTATTTAAGTAAAAAACAAATTTAAATCAAAAGCATTTATTTATTTACTAAAAAGTACATTACATAATATGGTATGAATGAAAAGGAAAAATTACTTAAGGAATCCGAACACTTTCGGAATAATTTTTTTTTTAAAATACCATATTTAAACATTATAAATGCTTTCTTAGGAATCAATATCAATAAATACTAATATTTAACTAACAATATTTTTTTTAAAATTTCTAAATTTTACAAAAATCATAATTATAAGTGAAATTTTAGCAATATTTTTGAAAAATTTCAAAGCAATTAGAGAAAAAAGTAATGAGCTTATATTTAAAAAATTATTACTAAAACAAATTAGTTGCATTTATCTAAAAAATGTTCTAAAATTTTATTGTTTTATTAAAATTTGAAAGTGTTAGAGCTGATTGAGCAAACATTCTAAGAAATATGATATTCGTCAATGGACCATTATTTAAATAACAAACCGTAACACAAAATATATTCATACAATAAGAAATATGTTTTAGTACATTCTCTAGAAAATAATATAAATATCAGGTTCAATAGTTTTTTAGAAGTACATTTATAAAATTTTAAGTTATCAAACTCGCCATGATAGAATTTTAACAATTTAAATGCCCATTTCTAGTACATCAAAGGCCCAATTCCAGTTTTTCTAATTTTATGAAATTAATGTAACTTGGCCTTTAGGTGTCGTAGGAACAAAACAATGTATGTTTTGTAAGGCCAAAAGATAGCTCTATTCAATAAAATAAAAAAAAAACATAAATATCTGTTTTGAGAGAATTTAGTCATTTTCAACGTGTTCAGATCCATTAGAAAAGAATAAAAGCTATATTTTTCGAAGGCTACATTTGAATGCTCCATCTGTCATAATGGCATCAATCAGTGTATGATTTGGCTGTATATTATTTCCTTCCTACATCAGAAAAAAATTCACCTTGTTAGGAATGTACGAGGGTTGATCAGAAAAAAAAGATTACAAGCCGCAGCATTTGAAAACTACATATTGTGGAGGAATTTCCCCCCCAAAATGTTGACAGATGGTGCTACTTGTCATACAGCTGGTTTTCGGATAGGTAGGAAAAGCTACCAGATGGTTCAGGTCAATTGAATTGGCAAGACTTTAAGGAAATTAGTCTCGTTTGGAAGTGCAAGCCATGATTCAATTTTTATGGTCAAAGAGTGTGTAAGCATGTGCAATGAGCAGAAAATATGTAGCGAAATTGTGTCCCTCTTTTCAATCAGCCAGACAGGATGTCGAAAACCTCATTATGACAGGGAACTGCCGGTCAAATTCTTCAACGACAGAAATCAACGCGACACGAATTGAAGAAATGGTTCAAAATGATCTCGAGTAAGTGCATAAATTCTCGTCAGAACTGGGACTGAGCTATGGTAGCGTGCAACATATCGTTTCTGATGTGTTGTGATATTCCAAGACAGTTCTGTAAAAACATCCGTCGAGACGTGGCTCAATGGAGTAGGACCTGATTTCTCCCAAGAAGGGTTAAACAAGTTGGTCCTGTGTTCTAATAAATGTCTAAATAGACTTGGTGATTATGTTGAAATGTGATAGGCACGTATACCTCTAAATTCCTTTTTGTATTTTCTGTCTAGTAACAACCAATATTTTTTTATTTGACTTGTAACATTTTTTTGGATCAACCCTCGTATTTAATATTTGTACATCATACATTTCATTTCTAAAAACCTAACCGAAATATTAGTAATACAAATTTAGTATCCAATCAGACTTCCCTTTATTGAAACAATGTAACGGTAAAATATCTGAAATAAGAGAAAAATTTCTGTGAATGAACTACTATTCTTAAAACTTCTAAGGACACATCACATGTTCGTGACTACTTACAAATGAGATTAGGGAGGAGTTGACAAGAACGGGGCAACTTTAATTGGTGAGTTAATCATCTAGAACAAGGGAAATGAGTAAATCTCGAAGTTTTCAAGTTATAAATACTTAAAATTTGAAGAAATATTAATGACAACTTACAGAGTTGTAGAAAAATTAGACTATAGGAAAAAGGCGGGAATTTTTTTTTAAAAAAAATACTTTAAGTATATATATATAATCATATTATTTCATTCTAAATAAAGAATGTCGTACTATTTAATTCTAAATAAAGAATGTCGTATTATTTAATTCTAAATAAAGAATGTCGTATTATTTAATTCTAAATACATATTTTTATTTGCTTCGATTAATGATTTTTACACCTCTGTATAGAAGATTCTTAGAGATTTTTCCTTATGTTAACTATGAATATGCTGCTTTTAAACGATGGTTCGTATTTATTTTTCTCCTGATAGAATCTAGAGAATAATAGAACTAATTTAATTAGGAGCTACATACATCTCAATTATTTACCAATATACAAATAGTCTGTAATCTGCTTGTCAAAATCCCCTTTAATTTACTATAAATAAACATATTACAATTATTTTCAGTTTGTGTCAGAAAAAATTTTAGACTATGGATGTTTTAAAAGTTTAAAAGTTTTGGTTTCCATGAAATGTATAATAACGTAATCATCATGAAACCAAGTTTCTTCGATTATTTTCATTACCAATTATCAAATTTCGTAAATTTATTTTCATTATGGAAATGTCAGCCCTCTGGAAACTCCGTATATCACTAAATGAGTTCTAAACTCACACTTAACTGCCTAAATATGAATTAATTTAGTCCTCGTAGCATGGAAGTGTGAAAACTAATTGACTGAACAGTTAAATAATTCTTAAAAATAATTATAAATATTAATAATTTTCTTATAAGAAATTGAAAATACTACATATATAAATGTCCGGTCTAGAAAGTTTAACTTAAAAATTAATCGAATAATAAATAAAAATAAAAGGAACTCTTTATTACCCCTTAAGGATTTGAGGTTAAATACGACTATTTAGTTGGCGCTGACGTAGTTAGAGCATACTCAAGAAAAGACTGACAGTTGACTCCTTGCAGTGATGTAGTCTTTTGTCCCACCCGGTTGCGCGCCAAATGGCTGCCATGTTGGAATGAATAACTATGCTCGATGAACAATAAAGAACAGATAGTTTAAAGATGACGTTTTCCTTCATTTACCAGCAGGCCTGGGGCCTGACACATATATATATATTTATGCGTATACACACACACAAGTGCATTTATAATCATTATTACTTTCAGAACATTCATCATTTGTTTTTGTTAATTCCGTTGAGCTTTCCGACATTAGCAGTATGGTATGCTTTTTGTATCCAACATTGTTAGGACCATTTTCTTAGGAAAGCAGTAGTCCGCAGGTACAGAGAGCATTCTCCATCACTGGTTCACAATATACATCATTTTTGGACAATTCCCTCATTTTGGCCCTGGAAACTGTGTGTGTGTGTGTGTGTGTGTGTGTGACATACTTCTAACTTTAAACAATAGTGTTTGTTGTTGTGGGTCATTTTTCCAAGTATGGCTTAGTTCCGTAAGAAAAAAAAATCCCAGATTGCATTTAATATTTTTTTACTATAAAATCCTCAGCAGTACTTTTCTCTATTACTCACTGAACTCCTGTATGTTCTACTTACATAAATGATATAATTTCAAGTTATGATCCGAAAACTGCTGAGATTTTTTGCCTGTTTTCGAATTACATTTTTTCCCCATTATCTCATAAATAATACCTTAAGATTTGAAACCACACTGGTTAAACATTTTTTCAGAAGATAATTCGGATAAAATGAATTTTAATTACATGCACTGGTAAGAAATAAATACCGGATAAACTTACATTTTAATGATTTAGGTTCAAAATTGTCAATTAGTTTTAGTAATGAAATACTGCTCCTATACAACTAATGTAAACTTGATCTATAAACTGTACTTTATTAACTAAATTTAATGAATAGTATTTTTTAATAAATTGATACAATTAAAAGTTGCGATTTATATGATTCTTAATTTTGTCCTGAATTTCTTTTATCAGTTTAGATGTGAATAAATGTGAAAGATAGCTCTTATTATTATTTAATTTCATTTAGGTAGAGTTTAAATATATAGATTTTTTTAATATAAATGCTTTCAAAAATGCAAAAAAATCAATTTATAAAATTAAACTCGAGAAATTTAATTTCATTTTAAGTATAAATGTTATTGGTTGAAAATATACCAAAATAAACAGAAGGTTTACATTTGACATTTTAAGAAGTAAATATATATACACATATAGGGAGAGATAGATCAATGTATATATATATATATATATATAAAAATTATATAAAATATAAAAAAAAAAAAAAAAAAAAAAATATATATATATATATACATATATTAAAGGGAGAGAGATCAATAAAATCTGTATACTAGACTTAATTGATGAATTTGTTGAGAACATTTGCATAATTTTAAGAGTCAACTAATGCTAATTTTTAAAAAATTTCAGTATTAACATAATTTTAAGAAAATCATAATATCAACATTTTTACTAAATTCTTGGCATGCATTGAAAGATAAATAGTTAAAGCACTTTTAAAAGATGTATTATGTTACAATATAAAAGAAACATGCTATATCCTTTTCCCTTGTGAGATGAAAATACAGAAACTTTTTTTTTATTTGATGAGCTGCAAATAATAATTTTAAAAAATATGATGGCAGAATATTCTTCTTCATAGCATGGGGACTTTAAAATAAGTGAAAATATTACAGATCAAATTCTATACAATGTTTATATGTATTCAAAGTTTATAACCTTAGATAAAAATCTGTTTACTTTGTGATTTCTACTATATGATTCATTTTTGTATAAAATTAAATACCTTAACATGCGTTAAATTTGTTACTGTTATATATTTTCATGAAAATTGCGTACGTGATACTTAAAGGGAAAAAAGAATAATTTAATTTTAGATGGTTTCAAAAATATTTTTAATTCAATTAACTCAATAAAATATAATTCAGGTTTGGTTTTACATTCATCACAAAAACAAACTGTTAGTTTAATATAACAATACATTTCCCAGATAGCTTTAAACTCGTTTTTCTAAAAAGTATATTCTTGGATATTGATGCCTTAGCTGTTTACAAATATTTAATGCTAAAACAATAAATTAATGTTTGTGCTCACTTTTTAACAATAACAGCAGACAAATGTTAAATTCGGGGAAACAGAGAGCTGAAATATCGAGTAGCTTTCTTAATTCCTTTCTGAAATGAGATATAGAGTAAATATTTTTTCCATGTTTTCAAATCAATATTATAAAATTAGAAAAATCTGTTTTTGGTAATCATACAAAAGAAAACTAAAAGTTAAATAAATATACTTCTTTCGTAATAACTGTCGGCTGGGTGGCGTAGTTGGTTTGTCACTGGCCTTCTACATCCAAGGCTGTGCGTTCAACCTCGGCCCAAGTCGATGGATTTTCATGATGCAGGAAATTGATAGCGGCCATGCCGTATGATTATGCGGCATGAAAAAAATCCCTTGAATGTCCGTTTGGTTCCAGTGCTCTCGGCAAAATTAAATTCCTAAGTGCAATTTCGCATCATTAGAGCTCAGGTGCTTCCCTCTGGGGAGGAAACAGGGAGTCAAAATTACTTGCGGCAATTGGTATCGTATATATGGTGCCGCACTAAAAAAAGTACCAGCTCCCGGGGAATGCACTAGGTAAAAAATACCATTCCGCAGTCCTATTAGAGAAGAAAAAAGAGAAAAAAGTAAAATAACTGAATTTGTTAAGAAAGTGTAATAGTTACTTGTCACAGTGAGTATTTAACAAACATCGAGGAATTACAAAATATCTGGGATTGCTTTGTAACGGGTCCTAACCGCTTCCTTCAATAATACTCCTGGGAAATTTTTTTAACTGTTGTATGGTAATAAAATCGTTTTCTGTGAAGGAACTATAATTTATGCAAATGTGAGTTGCTATTTTAAGTCAAGCGAAGAGAGAGAGGTAGCCGATCATCACCAGGCTGGTACTGAAGTTAGAGTGTTCGAAGTTTCAGTAAGAAAATTTTACCAACGGAGGAAGATCATCAGTGCTGCAGAATTAAACGTCACAGATAAGTGATCTAATTAATTGTTAAAGATATTTTGGGTAGTAATTATAAGTTGACTGCTCCCTTCACTTAAGCAAAAGTTTGATGGTAAATTAATCTAAAATAAAGGTGTTGATTTTTTATTAAAATGTCTCTTCAGTCTTCATTCTGTGCATCCCAATTTTCCGGTGAATACAGGGTCGCGATAGCTTAAATTCTACTTGTTTTCTGAAAGTTGAATTTAAACTATTGTTTATAAAAAATTTCGAAAGTGTCAAGGACATAAATGAAAAATAAATGCCTTTTCAATTTGATGATTTGTGTGGGAGCTCGATTCATTCTATAATTTAATTAGATATTATCTAGGGCTAGTTGATATTTCGTTCGGAATATAAGACAGTATATGGGATGGAATTGCTTTTATTTGTATCCCTACTATTACTAAAATACATTCAAAGAATAAATGGAGTCAATTCATTTGAAAATCAGCTCTGATTATTTCAAATAGGAGTAAATATTTTGATTTCAGAAGTTTAAAAAATAAAATGTTTAGTAATAGATTTTATTTGGCCATCACTAGGATTATTATTTTCTGGAGGTTTAATTTGCTGATGTCATAAAATTTCTAGATAATTCACTGGATTTTGTTTCTAATTTTGAACATCAATCATTCTTATTCGAAGAAGTGAGAACTTTTATTAATTGTAAGCTACCTTAAATATTAGGGGGGAAAACACAATATGCCTCCCAGGGAAAACTCATAAAACTATTTTGCTGCTTTCATTTAGTATTATCATATGCCTGACGTACATCGACCAGTTTAATAAGAAAAATCTCGTTATGGTCTTAAACTATAAATACTTTATTGACTCGAAAGTTATTGATTTTTTATTTTCTATCAATACCTTTATAGATGGATAAGGCATTAATCTATTTTTTATTGGACATTTATTATTATCTTAAAACAGCTTTATGTAAAATATTTTTTTAATGTCAACATTTTAGTATCGATCGGATCGGTAGTAAATAGCATAAATAAGACTAATTATTTATAAAAATTACACAACTGCTTAAAAATGTATTACTTTTAAGTAACCTAACACAGACAAGTTTCTCTTCTGTATCTATTTCACCTCTTTTCTTATATGTACTTAATGATTATATATAATATATATATATAATTTGATGATTTTTTATTAGCATATTCCCTTTTAAAGCAACATGAGTTCTATTGGATACAGACCTCGCAATTTTGGTCCTGGCTAAGTGACAAGTGGTCTAGGTCAAAACAACACCTTAGGTTGCACACCACATTCTCCAAACTTCCACGTCACATCAAGGTGAGAACTTTATGCCATGGTACATTTAACGTTCATCGACTCCTCTATACGACGGGTCTTCAGTGGTCTTCGAACTCACGCTTCGACAGAAATAACGTTTACTTCAAGTTTGCAACTATGATCTCAGCTACCACAGCCATTGAAATTTTCCTCAAGTAAAATGAAACGTTTAGCCGAAAGCATCTTTCCTAAGCTGTTAATTAACATTGCAACAAATATCTATTATACTGGTTATGTATCATCCATCTTAGGTGTATGAACAATTTCCCCCCATACAAACAACCTATGTTTTTTATTCAGAATTAAATGTTAGTTTAAAAAAAAAAGGCTTCAAAAATCTTTCCTTGTTAAGTTTTCCACCCTTAAAACGGTACATATACTTATCACAAAAAAAGAACTCCTAAAAAGTAAGTAATTATGAAGATTAATAAAATATCTATGAAATATCAAGTGTTATTTTAAATATTATGTGTTAATAATAATTGTGTGTAAATAACAATTCACAAATGTAATAAATCACCGGACACGATTTCATGACCATGACCACTCAGCTACAAGGCCACATATAAACTTATGCACAAAAACATAATTTCAATTGACACAAATACATGAATAAATTATAGTTTTAAAAAAACAAAAAAAACACCCTTTTATATTTAAAAGAAGTTGTAACTTAATCTTTAGTCACCAAATCTGGAAATGGGATCTGAAATTCCCTCGCCAGATGCGGGATGGGATCGCAAATGAGAAATAGTTAATCCTGATAGGGAAAATGGAACAAAATTATTAAACTATTGTATTCTCATCGGTTCTCGACAAATGAGAAAAATTTCGAATTAATCTGTCCTTTTAAAGTAGGTAAAAATTGAGTTGAGTTAAAAAATTTCGTTACATACAAGTGAAGCTTAAAAAAGGGTGTTAAAAACACAAACAGCCATGTGACCTCTAACTCCATACCGAATAACAAATTTGTACACAAAAAAATATTGAATATCTTAAATATAGCAAGCGTCATGCACTGGTTATTTTAACCAAGAAGAAAAAATTACGATGTTTTACATATATCATAGCATTATTTATTTTTTTAAAAGTTCAAGCTATATGCTCATCATTTCAAAGCTATTGAAAAACATTTTCCAAATTCAAAAAGAAACTGTATTCGAAGGAAAAGAAGTTTTCCGTTTTTTTAAAGCTTTTAAGAAGATAATAAACAATATTTTAATTGCTTTCTGACACAAGATATTAAGGGAATGCAAAAGATAATTAGTTTCTTTTTTTTGTGAGAAAGTAGTTCATTTACAGTCCATTAACTTTTTAACAGCATTTATTAAAATAAATACAGAAACTGTTATGAATACTTATTAATTATGATTCTCATTATGAGAAAAATAATTAAGTTGATTTTTATTAACATATTTTGATTCCGTTAAATTGTCTGGAACAATAAATTTCATAATTAAATTCATTTGGTTAGTGCCATCTTTATTATCCAATTACTTATTTAAAGTATGAAAATGTATAGATAAATTTCCCCTTTTAGGAGCAAATAAAACAACTTTTACTTTTATCGATGCTATAATAAAATGAATTATATTTTTGAAAAAGTATCTTAAAACTTCACGTGCAAAAACTGCCTTATTAACATTTCTTATTACCATAATTGTATATATATACTCAAGTTATTTATTGCAAAGTAATAATTATGGTCAATTTTGAAACCTTTTCTTTTTCTCTCAAAGAGAAGAAACTTGGGTTTATTGCTCGAATTTTTGGGTTTTGTATACATTTACTGATATTTTAACTATATATGTGACCGCACAATTTCCTAATTAGTTTTTTTTTAAAAAAGAATTAGTTAGTCTTGTAATTTCACAGAACGTATTGTGTTTAAAAAAGTTACTGAATAATATTTCAAACAATGTTTATAAAGCTGTTAGTGTCATTAATGAACCATATTTAGTGCATGAAGGGAAATTAACTCTGATTAACTCATATTAAATTATGAATTCTGTTCAAGTTTAAGTGCATCTCACAAATTTGAGTGTTTTATTAAGGTTATACTATAAAGCACTACAGGTGGGTTTTGATGATGGACCTCGTAATTTTGAACCGTATCATGTGGCGTGGTGAATGCCAACTGAGTTGGCATTCCCTCTCCAAACTACCACACCACGTCAAAGAGAGGTATTTGAGCCGTGACAGACTTAACGTGCATCTGTTCCTCTGCACGATGGATCTTCGGTGGCTCTGTAATGGATGACTCACACCATTCATTAGTGTGAGGGGGTCAGTTTGAAGACTAGCCATATTCAAAACAAACTCTATTTATTCACAATTATCAACAACAACACAAATTCATTAACCTAAGTTAAGAAATGCACCACTTTCCAAATATGTGAAGCAATAGTGAGGTAGACGAGATACTTGGAGAATTAACAATAATTCAGATCACATACTTCCAAGCAATACACCTTCTAATTCAACTCGTTCTAATCCAAATTAACGCATCACTCGTGTGAAAAGAATGACCTAAAGTTCTCGCGAAGGGTATCTCATACCCAAGGGTGTTTACATTCTGTTTTTACCGTAAAATTTGTATACAAAAATTAAAAAGGAAGAAAAAAAGTAGGAAATACAATATGTTTATTACATTTTTCAAACGTAAATTTAGTTTTTCTGTTCTTTTTATAAGAGTATTCATTGCATTGTTTACACACCCCTTTAATCTCGTCGTGATTGAGTGCGATGTTTTCACTGGATCTTAATTTTTTTTAAATCTGTATCTTTAAAAAACTAAACATATGGAAGTAAACTTCTCTTTTCTTTAAATTCAAAAGTTTTGGAATTTTTTTTCTCTTATTGTTCCACCAATAGTTTTTTTTTCTTCAAAAGTTCATCTGAAAGCGGATAAGATGTGTACCAGTTGTCTCCTTTAAAATTGCGTTCTTCCCAAATGTTTTTATGTCTCTACATATAAAACACTTATTTCCAACAGTGCCTCCCTTTTCTAAATCTGGATCGATTTTAGTGGAGGAATCATACTTGCTGTTATACTCTTCATCATTTGATTTTTCCTCATCATAACCGCGAAGAGAATTTCTTCATCCGAAAATACTCTTGCACTGTATATTTTAAATACTGTATCAAATAAATTACTTAAATATCACATTTCTTCATCATAACTACAATAATATGCTATAGCATAAGGAAAATTTAAAACGTGCTCATGCATTCAGAACCGTAACGGTGATTCACGCGCAGAGTATGACGTACCTGAAGAGGTGATATCCAAAAATATATATTTAGAATTCACCTATAAGCTAAGACCCCTCAAAGGATATGACCTTAAAGTCAGCTACACGAGAAACTATCCATTTTCCAAAAAAGGTTTAGGAGGAGCGTTGGAAAAAGTTAGACGGTGGGTATGACACACCCTGCGCTAGAAGTGCCGGGTTAATTGACCAAATCGTCAATCTTAATATTAATCAAATAAGTTACAAAGTTCTCTCGCCTAGCTTCACACTAATCAATCACTGCTATCCCAGTTAACAGTTTAACCTCTTACCTAACTCGAAAGTTAATTTTTATATACAAGTCTTAATTTACATAATCACATCTTCTTCTTTTGAGGAATGTTTTCAATAGAATAAATTTTAGACCCATTGTTTCCTAAGAGGACTATTAGTAGGAAGAACACGAATAAGGGCTCGAAACTCATGGCTCGCAGGCCACGAGTTTGTGAGCGTAACAACTAGTCTACCACAGACTCCTCACAAAATTAAGGTACAGTCATCAGAAAAAAATTAGGCGCACTTAATAACTATAGCAACTCTCATCGAATCTAGGAAAAAATTATTTCAATGTAAATGGCTTAAAAGGAACTAAACTGTCGTGCTAATGGATTAATTAATTAACATAGTTAATGTCTAAAACAAAATATTTCAATTAATATCCATCTTCTCAAAACATTAGGTAAAGAATGGTCTAAGTGGTCAGATTTAATACCAATTTAATACCAATATTAGTTCCATATATATTCAGGAAAAAAATCGCAAGAGGCTTGTACTAGATTACTTCTTACAAACCTAGCAAATTCGCCTAAAAGTTTCTGTTTTTTAACACCCTTTATTAGCTTCACTTGTATGTAATAGAATCTTTGAACTCAATTTTTACACACTTTAAAAGGTCAGATTAATTCGAAATTTTGCTCACTTGTCTAGGACCGGTGGCAATACAATACTTTAATAAATTTGTTCCATAGTCCTGATCAGGATCATACGGATTAACGATTTCCCATTTTCAGATCCCATCCCGTATCTGGGGACTAACTTCAGATCCCATTTCCAGATTTGCGACTAAAAGATTAAGTTACAACTTAGTTCGATTAATCATAAAAGGGTGTTTTTTAGTTTTTTTAAACTATAACTATTAGCATTTTTAGATAAGTGAATCGGTAGCTAGTATATGTCCCCGAGAAAGTCAAAGATTCCGGATTGTGTTTTTTCGAGACTCTCGTTATTTCTAAGTTTATTCAAAGAAATTACATGAAATGTTAGATTTTTGGGTTTCATAACATAATAAATTCAATTAGGTAACAATTTTAACATGTTAGAGCATCTATCTTTTTTTTAATTTTGTATTTACTATAATCTGAGGTTTCTTCATATTTTTTTTCAAGTTTTCATGCTCTTAAAATTAGAAAAATAATTGTAATTCGTTCAGTACAAAACTTTAATACTATAAAAATTGAGAAGAAAATTTAACATTGTTAATTAACTTTTAATTGATCATGTTTTTATTTATTTTATTTTAATATTTATAATATGTTTTTGAATTGAATCAGAATTCAATAGGCGGTAGTATTTAACTATCCAGCGTGTTATTAATAGCTTTAAATCTACAAGAGTTTACTCATCCAAAACTCGTTCCCAGGTCGTCCATCTAAATTCACAATCAGAGAAAAATGAAGTATGAAATCGAAGTATGATAGGAGGTGAAAAAAAATCCGCTTTTGACTGCAACTCAAATAGTAACAGACATTCACGAGGAGTTTAACAAAAACATTTATGCGGATACTGCAAGAAAAATCTTGAAAGAGGCCAGATACCATAGTTGTGTGACTCTCAGAAAGTTTTATATTTCAATGACCAACCGGCTTAAGCGGATAGCTTTTGCAAAAGAGCTTATACATTAGTCTCAGGAGTTCTGGAGGGCTGTGATATTCTCCTATGAGAGCAAATTTTGCATCTTTTGCATAAAAGATCGTAAATTGGCATGGAGAAAATATTGCACAGCGCTTCAAGAAGAGCATTTAGTACCAACGGTAAAGCGCAGTTGAGTCTTGGAGGGGGGGGGTGCATGGTGAGCAATGGTGTTGTCAAGTTGTATATCGAATCAATTTTAAACAAATATAATTACCTTGATGTCCTAAAAAACAATTTAAAGGAAAGTGCCACCAAACTTGGCCTAGGATCGTCGTTTAGTTTCCAACTTGACAACGATCCTAAGCATACCGCTGAGATTGTGAAGCTTTGGCTCTTGTATAACGTCCCAAATCAACTGCACACCCCCTCAGTCACCTGGTCTGAATCCTATAGAACACCTATGCGATTTTCTGTAGCGTAGGATTCGTCAACACAATATATCTAGCAAGAATATGCTGAAAAGTGTTATTTAGGATGAATGGGATAAGATAAGCGCTGAAGAAAAAACTGCTAGACTTGTTAATTCAATGCCGAAACGACTTCAGAAAGGTTCTCAAAAAATGGTGTTATCCAACCAGCTATTAAATAGCTCATTATCATTTTTAAATAATTTTTATTGTTACTACCAAAACAGTGAGCGCAGTCTTTTTCTATCTGATTTTTGTTAGCATCGCTACTAACCTGTATTTATTTTAAAAGCTATGAAAGCAAACCGAATTTACTTTTGTTATTCTCAATACTTGAAAAGAGCTAAATAAAATATAATTTAGATTTTTTTTCCAAATTCCGATTTTTAAATTTTTTTTCGTTGTTTATGTAAGCAATAGTACATAAACGAAAACTCTTTCTAGCACGTTTATATTGATTTAAACTCCTTAATAAATCAACTAAACTGTATAAAAGCCATTTTAGTCATAAGTTGCTGCGGAGCATTTTAAAACTTACAAATATTCCTTAAAGATAAATTATTCTTTAATAAAGTGTATTAAGGTACGAGTATCTATAAGGAAAAATAACAACTTTAGCTATTTTAGTCAATTTTTATAGTCCAGGTGGGTTTCATTTCGTTTAATTTTGATTAAATCTCTGAAAAAAAGTCACGCTAGGTTAAGATAAATTCTAACTGAGAGCTCGATAAATCTTTAATTTCATTCAATTCTGGGCAGGATTAATAAATGTAAGAGAACTTAAAATATAAATATAATAAAGAAACATAAAATAGCTAAATATAACTAGAGGTAATAAAATACGAATTGCAACCGCCATTCTCAACTGAAGTCTAAACAAATCTAAACTCGATTAAATATCAGCTTTCTTGACTATTTAACTCAACTACAATGTCTTTTACAAGAGAAACCACACAACTCATCTAATCTCAAAACTATTATCTATTATAATATCGTGTGTCCGAAAAGTAGGATTACACTTTCAAAAATGAATTTAAAAAAGAAAACAAGAATATTTTCACTGCATGCTTTTGTGTTCTATAAACAAAAGATTAAAGTTTATGTTCATGAAATGCAAACAAGATGGTACAATGTCTGCATTTTGCAACATTCTTGCTTCAAAATGGTTTCCCCACAAGAATGAGCTCAAATTGTAACATGGCTTATCAAATTTATATCTGCAATACATGAACAGCTTAAATTTTGGACTACCTATAAATTTCCACCTTCAAGATCCCAATTTTTTAGCGTCATGAAAGATTTCAGACGATATATATAAATAACGTATTGTCAAAAATAATATCTCTGGTCGTGCTATCAGAGAGAAGCTGAGATATAATAAATGACTCTTAAAGACGATGTGTTTCGCGCGATGAATGAGGCGCACATTTAAATCATGCACTAAAACATTATAAAAAAACTTAGTTATTTTTTTATAGAACATAAAAAACCTCGTAAAAGAATATTTTTATTTATTTGTAATTAAAATTTAAAAGTGTGGTCATATATATATATATCATCATGTGCTTTTCTTACACCCGGTATATCCCGTGAACTTTCTTATTATCTAGCTCTCTCGATTTACTTAGAGAGAAAGCTTGGTTATATAGAAAAATTGTGATGTGTGATGCACATCTGTCTTAAATTCGCTGTCTGTTTGAATAAATAAGGTAAAGGAACAAGAGTTTGCTGTCAAAAGTAGAATTAAGAACAGAATAAAATTATACAAAGGGACGTAATAAGAAAAATAGAAATTTCTCAAAATTGAGTATACTTAAAAGTGTAAAATTATTATATTAAATTAATGAATTTTTAATTATTTGCATTTATTTTCAAAAAAAATTTGTACAAATTATGCATTGATTCTTGTAAAAATTTATTTACAATTGCAAGCATATTTTATTTTATTACTAGTCTAATCAGTTATCATACTTAGTTCACACACTTTTGTGAATTTCTTAATCACATTGTAATATAAAAAATCGCATTTAACTAATTCTATATAACGACGACGGAATTTATTTTAGAGCAAACAATATTAAAACAGAACAAAAGCTCAATTTCAAAAAATGAAAATTTATTTATAATTTTATGAATAGACAATTAGTTCTTATCTTATTTGTTATTTGAAGCTAAAACAGTTTGTTTCTAAGATTAAGTTAAAAGTATACCTCAAATATAAGGTTATAAAGCATACTTAAGTTTACTTCTATAATAGGAAACTGTTTAAAAAGCACATGAGACTAATGCTATTTTAGTTGAAAGCGTTCTTATAACATCAGCTATTTTTATAAAGCTAGTAATTCATTACGAATTTCAAGATTTAATATATTACGTAAATGGGGTACCTCCATGATAAATGACAAATACTATGATTACTGCAGTGTTGTAAATAAGATGCATTATATAAAATAAGTAATAAACACAAACATTGTTGATAGTATTTTCAGACGTTTCATCTACAAAAACAAATTGCAAACGAAGAAAACCTTGAGTATTTAAAAAAATACTTCCGCAAACCAAAAGAAACTAGTAGCAAATGACAATATGATACAAAAACATTTTCTGCTTTCTATTTTCTTTAAAACGTGTTTCACATTGTATGTTATTTCGAACTTCGAAGAGAAAGAAATAACACTGCAAGAAAAATATATACGCAGCATTTTCGTTTCAAACAATGACGAATGATTTCTTCCCATATACGTCGATTATGGTTCAAGAAGCGTCGTATTCACAGCAAACATTTTTGCGGTATTACTTTGAAACGAAAGTAAGAAAAATTGCAATTTTGTTTGTTCGCAACGGAAGATAAAATTCTTTTTTCCAATTGACTTGTCATTTTTATTTTTTAGGAAATTTTCTCCTATTTCTTTATTTTTGATTATTCGTTTCTTCAAGGAATTTCTTTTTTAGGAGCGGAGAGACATATTTGGCTGTATATCTAAATTTTTCTTTCGTTCGTAAATAAAATGCAAATAGACATTGCTTTAGCTCTCTAACAAGTCTGGAAAATGGCACATAAGAACGAAAAATATTTTGTACTTCGGAGTAAATAAAAATAAAGGAATTGGCATTTTTCTTCTCCAGTATGGTTATGAATCTTTATTATTTAAACTAAAGTCTATTCTTTCTTCTTTTAAATAAGATGCATCTTAATATTGCTCGAGAGAGACTGAATTAAAATAAAAACTCGAATAATTTCAGTTAGTTTTTGAATTTATCCAGTATTTTGAATCTTACAAATGTCAACTGAGGGCGTTAAATGTAGGAAATGTTGCTGTCATGTGATTCATTACTGTCTCTCAGTAAATTTCAACTAAAACAAGGCCACTATAGTCTAGTGATTTATTTCATTAGTTGCTAGGCCAGAGGTATAATCGACCTTTTTTTCCGCCGGGCCACATACAAATGATAGGCATTTCACGCAGGCTGAAACACGAGGATAATGGGAGGGGGGGACATCAGACTAAAATAGCATTGAACAAAGCATAGTTAATCGAAATATTAAAACACATTTTTACTTTTATTTTAATACTATACTAACCTTTCTATCCAACACACGCAAAAATAATTATATCTATGCATTTTTACTGAGTTATGGGGAAGTTTCAATTTCTTTTTCGACCATAACGAAGCCTTTTATTTACATTCGATTATCAAAACAAGCAAATTGATAGAAAAACAAAAAGAATTGATTCCTTGGTTAATAAAATTTCCTACTAAAATTTTAGTAGAAAAATATAGTCTTAAATAATTAAAATTCTTAGTGCTATGGGCCATAACTGGGCCGCAGGTTGAGTGTCACTGTGCTAGACCAAAATGAGTCATAAATTCAGGTGGGATTCCCAACAAAACTATAATAGAAGCAATTACTTGTTACATCAGTTTTATAGCTTCAATGCCCTTCCATCACAAGGTGTACATTAGGATGAATAGCGGTTAAATGAAAGGGGAAAAAATGTTAGTAATTGTACCTGTACGGAATCCTACCTATACGGAAGTATAAGTGTGGAATTCTATTGTGTGGAAATTAGGAAAGAATTTTAACAATATTTTCAAAATTTAAAATTGCTCCAAAGGGGTTGAATTTTCAAAAAAAAAATGGGAAAAGACTTCATTTCAGTTGGATGACTATACAGATACAAAATAAAATTATTTTTCTACAACATAAATAACCAAAAAAGATGATTATTGACAAATGAGTACTTAGTAGTCAACATTACAATAATTCATAACCCCGATATCTCTCCCCGCACCATCGAATCAATCCCCTCGAAGTTTTTTTCCATTTTCCGATTCATCGTGTACTCCAATTTCGACAGTAGGTTTTTTAAAAATTTAATACTAAAGAAGCAATTACATGTACCTGATGGGTTTTTTTCTTGTAACTATTCTATTAACTCATCGCAATACATGTTTTTCTTTAATAAAAATTACTTTGTCTTTTCATAACGTAAAAAAAAGCTTAAATACCTAAACTTCACTCCATTTGTGATAGTGGCGTTTTAATCTATAAGCTTAAATACACAGAATGGACTAAACTCATTTGATAATATCAAAAATTGGATTTTTGGTACACCTCTGAAGGAAAAGTTTCGAATTTCATTTTTTTGCTATGTTTTTGTTATAAAAAATAGTAATATTTTGAGTTTTGGAATGATTGTAGTGCATTTGGTGCGTATATATGTGTTGAGTCTACTCTATAAATTTAAAGTCATTTGGTCAAACCGTTATTGAGATATGGAGGAAAGTTTGAAAAACACAGTTTTGAGAAAAATGCGTTTAAAAGTCCGATTAAAACAATGAAAATCTTAATTTATCTTCAATCGATGATGCCTGGTGGCGAAGACTAAACAAGTTCGACGAAACATTCAATAACTATAGATATTTCCTTTTAAACCTCTACAAAATTGTTTGAACGTATATTTGCATAGAAGGGTCAATGGTATCAAGCCGACAGTACACAATAGGTCCAGTCTTCGATTGCCAACTCAGCGCTCCGAACAGCTGTTCTTCTAACACTTACTTCTTTATATTGACTTTGAATTTTAAAAAATCATTTTACCACCGTATTCTAGACATGTTAAGGAAGCAATTTAATGAGAGAAAATTTTTTTTTTAAATTTTTCGAACCCATCACATGGGTACACCCTCTTAAAAGGATTAACTAATTGTTTATGAAATATTTTGAAATTTTAAAAACACTATATTATAAACAAATATTTGAGTTACAATGTTGCAAATTTTATAAAAATTGGAGTATTTTTCTGTCTGAAAATGAACTGCGCGTTTCGTTTACGCTCTCGTACATATGGCGAAAACAGCCTTAAACATAATTCAAGTTTCCTCTCCAATACTATTCGTGTAACATTTGGCTAAAGCTAGATCTCAAATCAATCCTTTTACAACTAAGCTGAAAACTATTCACGAAATTATAGAATGCATTCCATAGAAAACTGAGAGAGATATTGCTTAAGAGATAAGATTTTTTTTTGTCATATTTTCCAAAAACAGTGGTTCACATTTGCTCAAGGCCAAAATAAATACCGGAGAGACTTCTAAACAACTAACTCAATTGTCAGTACAAAGGATTTGAGTAACAGCATTTAATAAATGTGGATAATAATGTTAGAAGACTGTTCTAAGCCGCAACAGTTTCCGTTTCATCTTCGCCCTCTTCCACTTAATTATGACTAGGGATTAAAATCGTTTATCTCTCAATTTGCAGTACTCAGGAAGTTCATTTAGAGTAAAATAATGTTACGCAGATGTTAAGCACCAAATCTAACTTGAATTGATAACGTTTTTTAATTCAGCCGATTATGTAACTTAGTCACTAAATTCATGTTTCTTTTAATGTTATATTTCTGCAAAAATAATTGCCTTAAATCTCTGTTAGTAATTCTAATATGAAGAGGTCCGGCACGTCCATAGGAGCCCATGTTAAATTGCGTAAGTTTATGTACCTTTTTCTCATAAACTACTTACTTCTAATGAATAAAATTTTTACAGTAGATTATGTATACTATTAATAAAACTTTAACGAAGGGTTTTGTCTTTTTGTTAAGAATTAAAGAAAATATTAATTTTTTTTAAAAATGTCCAATTTTTTTTCTTTAAAATTTAGTTTAAAAACGCTTTATCTAAAATAGTTTGCTAGATATATCTAATTCTCTCGATTAAAATGTGTAAACATGTTAAAAGTTTGCTCACTGAAAATTTGAGGATTATATAATAAGTAGTTTTTGAGAAAAAATGTACATAAAGGGGAAAATATTACATTTTGAGAAAACATTTAAAGTAAAAATTTGTAATTTTTGAACATTTAATTTTTTTAGTACTTTCCAGAAGTATATGAAGCCTTTTCTTTACCCTCTGCTCCTACAAAAGACTCTTCTAACATTCTTTTTTTTTTCATTATTTTTAACAATTTACCCTTTTCTTAGATTTCAAGATGCTTTAGTTGAGCTACGCGAATCCTACATGCATCTAATTTTTTGAAGCATGACGCACAGTTATAACTTGGTTTAGTATCACAATGTTTTAAGATCATTAATTTTGTTGCATGACTCGTATTGAAATGCTCAGTAGCCATATTTACCCTAATTTTAGAGTTTTTAATTCTACAAATGTAAATTTTGGAATCACTGACCATATGATGTTATTAACTGACTCATTTGGGGGCTCTAAGTCTTTCCATGCGAACATTTTTTTAATAACATAGGATCACCTAGATCTCTAAAAATTTAATTCATTATGGTATATAGCACGTGTGTATATGTTTATGATCATGGTGCCTCTCGTTATACTTAGCTTCTGCCTTTTGAAACTGGCACCATACATTTATACCCTCAGGACACAGTCTATGGTGAGGGTTGTCGTTTGAAAACAGAAGATGAAAATAAACAACCCAAAAGAGTAGTTTTCATACTGTGTAGGTAGAATATCGGTGAGTCAGTTACGACCACTTAGGTTTTTCCATCACTTAACTTTTTTTTCTGTTTTTGCTTTTAAGATCCAAAAAGCGTGTACCCATACACTTTTGGATATTCCCAATACATTCTAAATTTTTCCACTTGAACATCACATGTATTTGAGCTCATTAGAAACTTATGCAACGGGAAACACAGGTGATCCTAGAAGAGCTCATTCAATGCGCTTCAAGGAGTACCTTCGTTTAAAAAGAAATAAAAATACTTCTAATTATCGTATTTCCTCATGTTAGATATCATTTTAAGCAGAAATATTTGAACTTTTAGAAAATATAAAAAATGGAGAATTGATCATTTTTCAAAATTCATGTGCCTGATCTCCTTAACTATAAGGCATAAGTTAAATTAGTACATAAAAGATCTTTAAGTTTTACAAAGACATATTTTTGATATACTATGTTTGAAATTAACCCCAGCTGTTGTAAGACACTGTAAAAAAAGAAGAAAAATAAACACCTAATATTGATTTTGTCAATCTGAGACTTAGCAGCAACCATTAGCTTTTTGTTCAATCTTTGACTGCCTGAAAAAGTCAAAATAAAATTGCAATAAAAATGTTTTTGTTTAAAAAGAACAATCGAGAAAGAATATCATCCAGTTCAAAGATTTGATTACCCAATAATATTAAGCTTTTACCGAATGTTTTTGTTAGATTTTTCCAGTAGGAACAGAAAGAATAAAAATCCTACAAAGCGAATGGTAATATTCGGATGAAATATAGACAATCCGAAATTTCCTACCCATTGCAAATAATGGCTAATCAGTAAAATGGCCAAACATTTCATCCTGGAGTAAAAACGATGAGCAGAAAGTAAATGCAATTTAGTATATGGCTGAAAATGAGACTCGTTTAATAAAGGAACATAGAGTTCATGAGCCTAAGCGGTAACTATCCTCTCGGCATATATTTCCCAAAACTCATAACGGGGACACTTGTCATACTGAGTCAATGGAATGTAAGCGTAAGCGGCAGACCATATATCTACAAATAAAAAATATCTTTTTTCGTATAACATAAGGGAATTGACTTCGTTATAATTAATATTAAAGGTAAAATCTAGAATCTCTAAATGTTTCCTAATATTTTATAAGAGAATAAATGTAAAGACTTGCATCATCGTATTTTACATCTTATAAATACGATTCGAAAATATTCTAATAAATGCAAGCTTTAATTGACAAGTGAGCTCCCCTCACTTCTTAACAAATGATTCTGTAGTTCGAATAGTAGATAAAAATAACATAATGTTTAGAGAATCTTTATATATGTAATAACGTAACTTAATATTTACTTAAAATTGTTATCTTATATATTTTCCTCTAAATCATAACTCCGTATACCCGATTTTGAAACGCATCTTACTAATGGATACATTATTCGTGATTACTTGTTAAAAATATTTAACCTTGAATTTTTTTTGTTACTGACTTATTCACGATTCCTAGAAAAATAATATCATATCTTAAATGTGCTTTACTGAGCAGTTGAAACTTATCCTTAAAATAAGCATTTTAAGGATAAGTTTCAACTGCTCAGTAAAATCCTAATTTAATTTCTAAAATATTTCCCTTCATTTGAACATGTGATTTTATTGTTACCGTTCCATTTTTTTTCCCTATTTTTCCTTGTATATTCAAATGTAGAAAGAGATAATTTTCTCTCTTGCTCAGCTGGCGCTTTAGCAAGGGGGGTACACAATTTTCTCATCTGATGTTAACAGTACCCAAATAATGATTTGATCTATATCCCTATCTTTGACTGCTACGATTACAAATAAAAAATGACAACTATATATATACATAAACATATATATAGTGTGTGTATGTGTATGTGCGTGTGTGTGTGTGTAATAACATAGAAGCAAACTAGGTAAGAGTTCTCTCCCATTGGTTCTAAATGTTTTTTTTTAAATTTTGTCTGTAACATTTCCATAATTCTATAATTACTATTTAGCAATTACATTCAAGGCAACATTTTCATAGAAGAAAAGCTACGTATTTTTAATGAACAATTTTAACAAAATGTTTGAAAGAAGCAAAGATAAAAAAAAAAATTTTATAAAAAACCTTTAAAATATAATATCAGTATATTATGAAAGACACACATAATGTGCTGTTTTTAACATATGTAGATAGAACTTAATACTATTTCTCTATATATCATAAGTTTTTTCAGCATCTGTAGAAATAAATTATATATATATTGCATTTTTTACAAGTCTACAAAATAAATACTACTAAATCTTTTATAAAATCATATTTAAACATGAATTCAAAAGTATATAATTCATTTTAAAATCTACTATTTACTTCAAATTACCATTAAAAGCGATAAAAAGAAACTAATATTTGTAAAATAAGAGAGACTGGATGTATTTTGAATTTCTCTTACAAATATATGACAAAAGAGAACTTTGTTATTTTCAAAGGTAAGTTAATTTATTATAAACAAGTATTATTTTGAGAGTTTTCGAAACGCACAACATTATTTATTCAACCTCTCTTTGTCGACACTTTCTCAATCTGAATAAACTGCGGGCTCAAAAATTCTTATTATAAGTGTAGTTAATAGAATCGAGTAAATAAAAAAAATTCTTATTATCAAATGCAGTTAGTTTTAGGTATTCAAAACATTTTGTGATTCATTGTGAATATGAAGAAGAATATCATGTCAAAAATTTTCCTTATGATGCTGAAATTCGAACAGACAGCAAGTTTTTATGTAAATCCAGACTTTTAAAGATTTATGAAACAGAAAAATATCACGTTTATTCTATTTATTTGTTTAAAGTAATAAATTGCATTTTCATTTGTTATATTTTAAATTGAATTTGAACACAGAGCAGTAACTACGTTTTTCATTTATGTAATGTATTTTTCTATAAACTTGATATACTAGAAAAAAATCTCCTTAATTATTGTCTGTTTAATATGAAAGAAAAATTCATACCAAATTTTTCAAATTCATACCACTTTTTCCATGCTTAATTTATGAAGTACACAAATATACTATATACAATGTGTTTAATAACTTTGAATCTATTAATACCCCTTTAAAAATGTAAACAGTAGATTTGACAATAATACATAATGCATAATTTTTTAGCCATGTTTTTAATTACTTTAAGTAAATTTATACTATTACTATAGTTAAATTATACATTTTTATAGGAGAACGTATTCATAAAATATATCTTTATATTAGTTTTAATATGTATTTGTAGGAAACAAAAAAAAGAGAGGATAAATGCATTGTAGAAAAAGGCATGTTGTTTACCATGTATGTTCTAAACATTAAGATATTTTTTAGATTATTTTAAAATTAGGTCTTTTTTAATAAATAAAACTTTTTTTGTTAGTTTTGTTTTGTTATTTGTGAAATTTTAGACTACCCTTACTTTCCAACTTATCTTTGTACATTTTTACCATTCTTGTGTTTGTTAAAAATAGGATAGCGCAATCCGGAAATGAGTATATAATGCTTTTTATTCCCCAATCGGGAAACCTTCAAGCTGTGAACTTTTCCTTCAAACTGCTTTGTATTCTACCAGTTGAGTGCATAACTACATTTATTCCTAATAAATAGATAAAAATTCTTAAATAATGGCTTGAGTTTCGTGAATTTGAGCGGAAATGCTATTAAAATAACATAAATCGCAACGTCTAAGTAAGCATAGTACTGCGAGTATAGTTTATGCTTCTATGAATTATCATATTTTACGGAACTTACTATAAAAATAAATGCTATTAAAATGTTAGTTTTGCATTAACATCTTCCTGAATTATGCAAATACAAAACAGGGAAGTCGAAATTTATTTCATTAGCGCATTTTCCCTGAATTATTTCTTTGATTTAAAGTAATTTATCAATCTTTAATCGTACTTTTAGATATCGGAAGAAATGTTTAAAATAGAAAAGTATAAGGAAAATGTATTTTCTAAAGTAGAAAGAGTTTTTAAGAGTAAGAATAATGTTATTCACAGAACAATTCACGCTCGAAGTGCAATGGTACAAGACGAATGTTAATTCTAGAGTTTTTAGGAAAAGAAAAAAAGGCGCCCCGTTTAAATGCGGGTTATTTACACAGATCACTGTACGTTTGTTTATCGATAAGCACAAACTCTCAGTAAATTGCACTCATTTAGTCAGATTCAATATCTTTTTTAATAGAGGAAACATTTAATTAAAAAAATTTTCCAGTGCTTCCCATTATCTGCCCAATAGTCAAAAGTAAGGGTTGATATTCTGCATTAACTTGACTAAATTTCTGGGGTTCTAAAAATAATTAGTTTTCTGCAGGAATTTGTTACGGGTCCATTCACGAGCCTCCTACTAATCCTCTTGGGGAAATATTTCTTTTAAGGATCCGACTACGTGCGACAACTTTTAAAAAAAAAACTGGAGATATGGCAACACATTTTCAATTTTTCAATTCTGTTGTGTTGTTGTGCTATTCATTTTTAAATGACCACCAGGTTAAGAGATATTTTAATTTTTACAAAAACTAGAGCACTATATATTCATTATAGTTGTCACTGTGTATGATGAGCTTTAAAGCAAGAATCAACGCAAAGTGCTTGGTTGTTGGGACATATTGAACAGAAATACCTAGTCACCTTATGTTTTATTTTGTTTTGTACACATTCTACATGGCAAAGTCTGTGGGAGAAAGATGTTCTAAGTAGTGAAAATCAGTTGCCTTTATTTGCATTATGGTTGCTGCTTTCTCCTGCATCAAATAAATGCATTAAATAAATGCCATCAAATAAATGCATAATAACCGATTTTTTTAAATTGAAGTATTATCATCTCTTTTTATTCCTTCGATTTCTTTGACTATAGAGCATATATGTATTCTGCAAGATTTCGAAATAAAGTAGAGATTTTCTTGTACCAACGGAGGGTTTTCCTGAGGTCTGCTAATTATTACTTATTTGTCCATTTTATTACTTTACTACTCTTCTACCATCTATAAGGTGATTTACCATCGCCTTATAGGTTTTCTTAGTGAGAATCATTACACAGCTGTATGAAAATATGACAAAACATTGCACCAGATGAAATTAGGTGACGAGCTTGTAAAATAAAAATTTAAAAAAATAAAACTATTGTACATGAAGATATTTATCGGGGAAAATAACCTCTACAAGATAAGTGGCACACAACGCAGGAATATTATTCAGTGACGCCTGCTACAAGTTATCTCTCTCTCGTAGTGCTTTTTTTCTATAAAAATTACTGCACATGCCCTTACAATATATCATATCAGTAACTTAACATTATTATATTTTGCAAAATTTCATGTTTTTTTTTAATGGAACTTTGGCATTTAGGGCAAGTAGCTCTAAATTTGCCTAGCAGAGAAAAGGTTAAGACCCATTTTAAAATAAGACCGATGCCGAAATTTAATTTCCCTAAAATTGTTTTTATCCTTGTGTATAAGAAGGATAAACTGGACGAAAACGATGTAGTGTGGATAAGAAATATCTGAAGAAAATATATCCAGTTATTCTAAGGAATTCAGAAAGTCTTTTAATTTTTAACATGTTTAGATCCCATCGAACAGATATACGAAAAAATTGCTCAATGAGTGCAACTTATAAATTGCAGTTATCCCAAGTAGATCAAAGCCATCAGTTTAGACTTTAGGTGTACGTATCAATAAACCATTCTAAGCAAAGTTAAAATGAAGGGAAGTATGCGGATGGAAGAAGGTAAGAAATCATTTACTAAAATAGGCCAAATATATTAGTAAAAATCTTATTTTTATATGCTTATATTTCCTTTATTTTTAAAGCTATCATTTTTTACCTAAGAACCCAAGAATTTCAATCTTATTTTTTGCGTTGAAAGTACGTGATGCACACCAGATTAAGGTATCCGACAACTTGTGACAACTTTTTTTAAAAAAAATGGAGATATGGGAATTTTTTCATGGTTTTTAGATTTGTTTAGTATATTTTAAGAAAAATATGTTAAAAATAAGAAGAGAAAAATGAATGACCTTCAGGATAAGAGATATTTAAATTTTTTCCAAAAACTACAGCACTTTATCTTAGTTATTATAGGAAATGCCTTAAAAAACAGTTATTATATTAACATAAGGGACTATAATTTTTGCAATAAAACAGTGATTGATAAATCTGAAGGTTTAAACACTTCTACTTTTATACAGAAGAGACAAAAAATATTTCAGTTGATAATTTTCAAAATGTTTTGTCCCCATTTGAGCATTTTCAAAAAAAACCACACATTTCGAGTAAAACGCATTTTAAAGTAAGATATCTTGCTTAAAATAATGGATCTGCTTTTACTAAAACGCTTGTATTTTTGGTTCTAGTGAATGGAAAATAATAAACTTGGTAGTTTTATAAAGCTAATAAGATGATCTATAAAATTTTTGGCAAAATTCACAATTTTAGGGTAGTAGGATACTTTAAATGGTAATTCGACAAAGAACGTAAATGGACAATTTTAATACATGAAAAAAAAATCTGATATGTTTTTATACTGCTATGTATTTTTATAAGTAACAAATAAAAAGATGCAAAGGTATCTCTATTTTTCAACCGATAAAACTAAAACTTTATTTGAAATTATTGCACTTATTTTTCGAAAATTTTTTATAACTTCTTCATAATCCATGACAGAGGCATACGAGTAAAATCCTTATAAAATACATTTTATGAGCTGATATTTTCCATTTTGCCGTTGCTTTTACTGAAACATAAAACTTTTACTATATAAATAATGATCCCTTTAACGAAGACTACTTTTTATGTATTATTGAATTTTCATAACTAGAAGAAAGTAAAAGTAGTTATATAGCATTTAGAAAGCGAAGATTAACGTAATGAAACTTTTTTAAGAGTTTCATCGAGACATGCATAACTGATTTAAGGTTAGGATAATGGAAAATGCAACATAATACTTAATTTTATAGGAAAAATATTAATTAACTGAACAAATTCCAGAAATATTTATGTTACATTAAAATTTCTTTTAAGATATTACAACTCGTGTATTGAACAGAGCTCCCTGTTAAAAAATTACCGATAACCATCTCACAATTAAAATAATAGCTTTTTCATAATTTGGAATTTGAAAGTTATATTTGTTTCAATTTAATGCTAATAAAAGTCTTTATATTTCAACATTAAACTTTATATCATAAATAAATGTAACTGAAATTTAACATGGAAGTCAATATTTAACATGCAATTAGCACTTTAATAATATGCATCCAAAAATATGCACAAATATCAGTATTCATGTTTTAAATCTAGTTATGCATAATATTATGAATTAATGAAACTTAATGTATAATTCCAAATACACATAAAATGCATGTATAAAATATATATTCCTAATTAAGTTGGATTATATATATATATATATCATTTTCATGGCTAGCCAACCTTTCCACTTCTAATTTAAATTTTGTGTGAAATCCTATTGAAAATAGTTAATAGAAGTTCTAATTCTATTCCATGAATATATGTATCAATAAATTCCTTATGATGGTGTTATTCAGATGGTTATTTACATTTCGAAAACATTTTTACTTTCCAGATTAAAAGGGCTTTTACAATAAATGAAATAGTTTACCACATATTTTCATTCTTATCTTTCTGCCTCATATACACATATATATGCTTTTTCCTCCTTAGAATAAATAATAGTAGGTACGATTAAGTTTGTTCAAGAGCTGCTATTGTATCCGAAAGTCTTATGTGTTAGTAAAAAAAATTCATCCCATACATTGAAAGATAGCTCACATAGTGAAATTAACTTCTTCATATATATAATTATTGAGTGATGCCACCAATGCGTTTGAATTTTTTTTTCTCGTTTAGTGAAATGCATTAAGTAATTTTGTTACACCAAAATGATTGAGTGCCTATTGATACAATATAAATTAAGATTGATCAGTCTATGCCTTTTTATTTTAGTTACTGCTTTTCAATTAGACTCCACTGTGAAAAGAATCCAAAATATATGATTTTCAATGAATTAATGATTAAGAACGGTTTTTCTGTTAATGACAGATTTCTTATCTATAAGTGATCATGATTAATGGTTACTAAAAGTGGAGATTTATATTGAAAATTCTACAACGGATAGATTGTACCCAGTTACAATCCTTTTTTTATAGGTAAGACAAAGTGTAATATTAAAATAGTTATTCTTTAAAATTTCAAGAACGCTTAGTATTAATGGGACTTCTCGATGCATGAACAATTATGTAACAAAGATAACAAGCGTTGTACAGAAACGTGAATTCAATGAATTCTATGAAAGTTAACATTTGATTCCAAAATCAAGCAAAACGCCAGCGTAAAACTTATACAAAATTCTATCCATTGCTCATCTTAATATAATAAATTTTTTCAAGTTAATCTTCATTTTGAGAAGATGAGTTTAACTATTATGACAACATTTTTTTTCCAAATTAACTCGGGAAAAGAGGTGACGGCCTAACGGCACCAACCGCTATAAAAACAAATTACACAACCCCCATTGTTACATCTTAAAATAGTGTAAATCATTTATATTTGGAAGTTTAATACTTTAATATATTACTTTCTGTTGAACTTATTCTAAGATAAAAATTGTAATCTTCTCAAGCAACTTCCATCCCTTACATTATAATGACGTTTTAATGGAAACTTGGCAAAATATTGGTGATATATCCAAGTTGGCCTCATTTTTGTGATCAAGTTTAGTGACTTGGTGACCATGTTGGCGATCCTATGAATGCTTCTGGAAATTACTTCAGAAATCTCTAGCATCATGATCTATGTCGTAAGCGGATTTTTAGAGAAGGTGCTGGAAGGTGTGGGGGAGGACACCCTAAGCAAATCGTTCTTGGTGCTTCTCTCTTCAGTTAAATTCAACTTTTTACGACACATTTTTACTAACTGTATTTTCTGTATAAATAAATTTATTACAGCATTTCGAAATTTTTTTTTTATTTTTTGAGAGACATAAGAATAGTTTTTTTTTCTTCATCAAACTCAAAATAGCAATTATCCTTTCATGGTAAAAATCTACATAGTTTCACAACAGCTTTTTGTTGATTATCTGGAAGCCAATACTAGAGTACATATAATAAACATCATGTTTTACTGCTTCTATTTTCCGAGTTCTACAAACTTACACAAATTTGAAGATATGAGCGTAAAAATTTGTTTCCACATGTAATAAGGCGAAATTTTTTCGCAGAAAGACTTGCTTCTTAAAAGTAAATTTTTAGATTCCTGAACACATAATTAGAACGTACTACCAAATAAATGTAAAATTCTTCATTAAAAATTCACTTAGACTTTTTTATTTTACTTCAGGGCAAATAAGCTTCTTCGGGTAAAAATACCATGTGAAGAGAATAAATTCCATGTATCAGAATGATTAATTACTCCTTTTGTAAAATAAAAACAATTAATCGAAAGCTGTGTAAATGGTTTACCAAATTTTTCCTTTATTGAAGGTAGAATAGTATTGATTGTAGGAAAAATAGTTTAAAATGCTGAACTTTCTTCTGGAAAAATTTTGCTTTAAAACTTAATAAATTAAGAGTGATGAATATAAGTCATGTTGTAAGAACTGCGTAATTGAACCATGGTCAGTAATATACCAGGCGTATCCATAATTAAACTTTAAATTTGCGAGCAATCTATAGCAAAAACTGTACAGCGGAATTGCATGAAAACTGGGTAATGGAAGAATGAAATGATGAGAATTTTACAGAGGGGGAAAAACTATGAGTTTCAAAAACCACCCCTAGGTGCTGTATAATAGCTTTATTGAGAACATATAAAAAAAATCTACAAAAATTTACAAAACATGTTCAATATGTTGTCCACCATTGTCTGTTACCATTTAGAAGCGGCAGGCAAGGCGATGTGATACAGCCACAGTGATTATGCCGGATGGTGCTCCTCCACACATCGCCCGTTGTGTGAAACAGTTCTTCGCTGCCATTTTGGGGGCGATTGAATCCATCAGCTTGAATTTCTTGACCTAAATCCCCCGACTTGAATCCTTGCAACTTTTAACTGTGGGGATACCCTCAAGGTCATGGTCTACCGTGATCCTATCACATTTCTATCCGACCTTAAAGAAAGCATAGAATGCCATGTGAGTAACATTCCCCAGTTCAGGCTGCTTTCAACAGTCGAACATGAGATTTTACGCTTCCACATGGTAGCAGACAATGCTGAACAGCATATCGAGCATGTTTTGTAAACTTTTGAGCATTATTTATGTATTCTCAATAAAGCTATAATATGTCACCTAGGGGCGGTTACTGAAACTTGTTGTCCCCCTTGATAAAATCCCCATCACTTCATCCTGCCATTACCTAATTTTCATGCAATTCCGCTGAATAGTTTTAGCTATTGACTGCTCGTAAATTTCAAGTTTAGTTACGGACACCCGGTACATTTCAGTTAGCAACGTAAATAATTCAAAAATAACTGTACAAAACTCTCTCTTAACCCCTTATTAGCCAATAAAAAGTTACACAATATCGCGCTTAAGTTTTACCGTTTTCACAATGACATGCATATGCAGTGTATTGGAGGGAAAAGAAAAGACATAAATAAGACATTTTTCTTTGAAATAAGAAAATTCTTCGTAAACACCGTGAATATCCTTTTACTGATGGCAGCACGAAGAAAAGAATCGTATTTCGGGAAGACGTATATTTACGTCTGAGGTATTTAACGCACAAGTTGAGCAGGACGTATTTATACGCCAGCGGCTGTTAAGGGGTTATTGTTCAACTATTTGTTCTTAAATATAAATATAGTAAATAAAATTATTAAACGTAACATGTAACCAAAATTTTAAATATTAACCAAAGAAAATTAGGAATTCGTCCACGAAAGCAGGCATTGATAAACACATCGAATGAAATTAAACTCACTGCATCTGAAGTGGTCTTTTAAATATACGACTCATTCAAATAATCAAAGAATTTTAATAAAAGAGTTGAAATATATATATATAAAAATCGCAAATCTATCTATGATTGAGTTCAACTTACATCTTTGCAATCCACACTCGCATTGTGAGATAATCAATAAAAATATGAAAGAATAAATAAAAAGGTAAGATATAATAGTTGAGACGCAACGACGCAATAGGCAGACGAAAGACAAAACGATTCTCATTTTTTTTTAAAGATAATAGAATGCTAGCTTGTGAATTTCTCATGCAAAGCTCACAGAAAAACGTACGCCAAGGAGAATTTCATTATCTTCTATTAAAAATAATACATGGTTCCTCTACTACAAAAATGATTTGTGAATCTAGTAGAAAATAGTTTTTATATGGTTTTAACTTTCATCTGTATATTGGATTATTTTATTTTTTATTAGATGAGTAATTTTATTGAGACCATTATGCAGAGATTTTAAGAATCAAAGGAAAATAGTTTTTTTTATTCAGTTTTACACATTTTTACAAGGAAAATAATATTCATAAGATAATGATATAAAATTCTAAATTAAATGAATTTGTATAAGAATGCATTGAAATCATATGTGTTATTAATAGCTGAGTATTATTTGGACCGACTAATACATTTGAACTTCATATTTAATATTTGAGTATTCAAGTTGATAATACTTTCTATGATTAATTTTTAAAATATTTTTCGTAAAAAATTTATCGGTGTATACACTTAAATATAACTGTGTTAAAAGTAATTGTTTTAATTTATATTATATTTCTATTGAATTAATTTTTAAATGGAGAGATACGTTTTCTAAGATTCTTATACAATTAGGTATTAAGATCAAATAACGTATAATTTATTCATAACCAAACAATATAAGGAGTTATTTCTAGTTTATAAAACATTTTAATCCCTTTGTTTTCAGTTTAAAACTTTTCTTCAAAATAAACCAAAAATTTATACATCCCACGCCTCTACTTTTTTCATGTTTTGTGAAACACAATGCATTATATATATATATATGTGTGTGTGTGTGTGTGTGTGTGTGTGTGTGTGTGTGTGTGTGTGTGTGTGTGTGTGTGTGTGTGTGTGTGTGTGTGTGTGTGTGTGTGTGTGTGTGTGTTTCTCTCCCAATAAAAATGGGGCTAAGGTAATCTAGTAGTTATAGTCACGAAGTCGTGGGCGGAGTGTCCCAGGCTCGAGTGTTGGTGAAATTGAAGACCGGCGCTTGTAGGGAGGCGGTTCACATCAAATCTGTCGGTACTTAAACATCCTCTCGTTGGTGTGGAAGTTAGGACAGGAAAGTGTCAGTGCAGATGTCATCCTCATCACTTGACCATGATTTCACAATTTGGGGTCCGTCGCGAAAAGCCCTCGAGTATAGCTGAATAGTGCAATTTTAATATTCACTCACTAACTCACTAAGTAGATTATATTGTAATTATCAAATTGCTAATATGATTGATTTTTAATAGAAATGTTGTGCTTTAAGTATACATTTCTTATGTTTGGAAAATTAGATCACTGGATTATTTACAAATTTCTTTTGTTATTGCATATTAGGCTGCTAAGTCTTTCAGTACTCAGAGGTCATCCAGTTAAAAAAGACCTAGCATGTTTCTCACTCTTGTTTTAGTCTATCTAGAAAATATTCAGATTATTGCGTTTATAATCTGTTATCAGAAAAATCTATATTTCTAAAATCTTTTGAGCTTGTATAACTGTACGTAAAATTTAAAAAGTGTAACAATATTGAAGCAGAATGGTTTGAACAAGAAGTAACATTCTGATATAATGTCTCCAAAGTGAGTTGAAAATTTTAAATTGCCTCAGGATAAGAATTTTCAGTATTTGTTAATTCTTCAACCAACTGTACATTTGCTACTTTTAAGTCTTCTTGATATATGATCTGCTTTCAATTTTTTTTATCTTCCTCTTTGAATTTTATTAAATTATTCTGAATGAAATTTACGCATGCAGAATGTTTTTTCGAAATAAATTGCTTTCTTTTGGTCTCTACTTTGATTTCTTATTCTGAATGTTCCATAAAATAAAACACCTAAGAGATTTTCTAAGAGAAATTTTGAAAACATATTTGGTTAACTAATATGGAAAAAGATTTATGGAAGGAGGATAACTGTTTGAGAAATTGTATTGAACTGAAACATCTCAAATCAATCAAAAGTTCCAGAGGTTTTAGTAATGCTAGAAAGATCCACAGATAAAGATAAAAAATCATTGAAAAATAACCTTAGTTCCAAATCTGAGAATTATTTGTAGAAATGCAAATTGTCAATTCAGAATGCATTCTAAAAAATATTAAATTTAGATGACAAATAAAATATTTTTTACTACAACTCCTAGGAATAAAAGACTTTCAACTAAACCTTATGTATATTGAAAAAAAAATTATGAGATCAAAAAGTTATAAAGCATAAAAAAAAATGTTTGCTTCAGCTCTCAGTATAATTTTAAATTTATCCGTTGAAGAGAAAATAAAGGGGCTAGCAATGGGAGCACTCAAAAATAGAAAGATATCAAGTATGCACCAGACGACAAAAAGAATAAGAATACGTTTCAAAATAAAGTCGAAAAATCAACGAAGAAATGACCCAAATAAATTGAATTTCGAATTCAAACAATCCACATCCATGCTTCAAGAAACGTACTTTCTCGAAATATGCTTTTATCAACCACCTGTGCAAAGACATGCTTAATTCCCAAGATATATTTTTTTATAAAGATATTATGTTAATATTATCTTTTTTTCGTATATCAATGTTGAATAAGAGTTTTTGAAACTGAGTTTTTTAGGCTTCTCCAAAAAATATTCTCATTGGACAAATGCGGGCTATTAAACGAATTCCAATGATACGCTCAGGGTTCGCATTTACATTATGCTTCATTTGTATTTCAAAAGAGGTAGATATCTGGAATAAAGTTATAAGAATAAAGTTATTTAAATTTGCTTGAAAGATAAATTTAATTTACTCATGGAGAATTTGACATACAGCTTAATTTAAAATAATTTCAACTTCAAAATACTTAAGAACAGTAATGTTACGAATTTTACGAAAAACAGTGTAAATAATTTGAATTTTAATGTGTAACGTGTTTATATTACTCTATGCTGTATTTATTTTATGTTAAAAATTGTAATATTCGCAAGCAACGCCGTTCCTTACATTATAATGGCTATTCAATGGAAAATTGGGAAATCTTGGCGATAAAGCCAAATTGGTATCATTTTTGGCGACCATTTTGGTGACTTTGGCGACCATTTTGGAGACCATTTTTGGCGAGTTTGGGATCCTTTGGATTTTTTTTTTAATTAGTGGAGAAATTCACTAACATTATGATCTATGACGCAAGCGGATGTTTCTCAAAAGATCGTCGAGGCGTATAAATAGGGAGACGCTTGCCGAAACGGAGTTAGTATTGTACTAGCGATTAATGGCCTTACCTTGACCGTTGAAGTGTTGACCAGCGATTAGTGCTTACTTCGGCTGTAGAGAAGAACGAGAGAGTGCTTGTGAATAATCTTTTACATACTTGTATTTTAGACACTGATAATTGTGTCTGAACACTTTTGAAGGTGCGAAGACCTTCTGAGATTTATTCTGCGAATTTCGCAGTGTATTCTGTATTTCCAGGATTGTTTTTAGACTACAAATTTCCATCGCTCCTGAAGAACTTTCTTGTTCTTTGCGACTGATTTGCATAAAATCCTTGAACAATGCATAATACATACATCTTCGTAACAATACATAAAACAAATTCAATTTGTAGTAGAATGGTTAATAGTTTGTAAAATTACACTATTTTGCATATAGATTGCGCTATTTAGTCAAATTTAAATATCCTTTAAAATCTACAACGTACTCGCTTTACTAATATGTGAATACGTAATAAATTTTGAAATCAAGCACTGGAACAAAGTTATCTTAATTTTATCATTAGTAAGCAAAAGTTAAAATTTTGTTAAGTAAAAAAAAAAAAAAATTTAAAGTTTCATTTTCTTTATCTACTTAGTACCTGCATCAATAACTTCCCATAAACAGAAATTTATCTTACGTAACAAATTTTAAATTTGAATTTGATTCTGAAAACACTTGTGAAGAGCTTATGCAGATATCTTTTTGAGATCATCTGCCGGAGATTTTATTTATTATTATTATTATTTTATACGAGCACAGTGAGCCCTTTTTATAACCTATTTTCTATTTTATTCTTATCATAAGATTAAAAATATCATTGCACCGAAAATTCCTAATTATCTAGTGCATTGAAATAAATAATAAACTCAACTATATTACGCAAATTTTCTCTTTAGTGTATTATTTTTCATGTACTAAAATATGCAGTACTTAAATGAAAAATTTGGAAGGAATTTTTAGAAACATTTGAATCCCTTATGTGATTTAAGAACATTTTCATCTTTCTCTATTAAACTGTTTATTATATTTCCGAAGTATCGCAAAATTAAACGATAATAGCGAGTTGTAGGCCTGATTTGGTCACTTAAACAATTGTTTTTTATTACCGTTATTATTGCTCTAGAACAGGGGTCGGCAACCAATGGCACGTGGCCGCGGTGGCCAAGTGGTCTAGGCATCGGATCATGGCCAGCGTGTCATGAGTTCGATCCCAGTACCACTAAATATCCGCCGTGTAGGGGAGCGATGCACGTTAAATCGGTCGAGAGCTCAAACGTCCTCCCGTTGGTGTAGTGTGGTAGTTAGGAGAGGAGGGGTGCCAGCTCATGTGTCGCCCGCGTCACTTGACCATGGTTCAGAATTACGCGGACCGTCCCCAAAAGCCCTCGCGTAGCTGAACAGTGGGACGTTAATATTCACTCACTCGCCAGATGTGGCACACGAAGCAATTCTCAGTGGCACGCCACCACTCTACAAAATTTAATTGTTTGAAAAAAATAGCATGCGCCTTTTTTTTTTTTTTTTTTGCTTTCCGCTTTTGGTTTCACATGTCTACATGTGAACAAGTTTTTTCTCAAATGAAATATATTTTGAGTCCACTAAGAAACTGTCTAACTGCTGAACATTCGGAATCATGTGTAAAACTGAAAACCCCAAATTATACTCCTGATACTACCACATTAGATAGAGTTCTGCAAAGACAAGGTTTGCGTTAAAATTTTAATTTTTCTAACTTTGTTGCATGAACACTTATATTTTATGTTGTTTATTTCATGTTTCATAAATGTTTTTAAGAATGCATAATGTATGTACAAATTTAATTTTTTATTTTTATTGAAGAGTAGTAATTTTTCAAGTTAACTTATTTTAATAAAAATTCATTAAAGTTACATATTTTTGTGCACTATTTTAGTTTTTAATCTATTTTGAAGGAATAGTTATAATTTATGTTGTTTATTTTTATGGCAATAAATCTCTTTAAATGATGCATAATTAACATATTATAAAACTCTAAATTTGTATTTTAAACCTCTGTTTCCTAACTCTGCATGTATTGTCGTGGGAATTGAATTATTTCAAATATTTCCTATTACTTAACATCCTGTATCGTGTTGGTAGGATGGTTTGGCACGTCACAGCTAAAAGGTTGACGACCCCTGCTTTAGAATAAAAAATTATTTTTAAATAACTTTTTACCCCTTAATAACATTTAAATATTAAAAGATTAAAGCTAAATATATTTATTCCAAAAGTGTCATTAGAATCTTAGATCACCTAATAAGTAAAGTATGAAGTGTATGTGTCCAGAAAATAATATCACTTATGCGTATTTTCCTAGAACTCTAACTGTTGGAGAAGATGTAGCAACTTACTGCCATAAAAAGAATTTTTAATTGAAATTAAACTAACATCTAATATTTGATGCTTCCAATTTTGCATTAACTCGTCGTAGTACTGGTAATAAATTTCGATGTAATAAACTTCTGGCATGTCTCTACAATGATTTCATACCGTGTCTTAAGAAGTGATATTTCTAGTTTGATATTTGTTGGAAGGTTTTTCCAACTCTCTTAAATGTCTTTCTAGTTCATCTCACAGATTTTCGATTACACTAATATCCGGACTTTTTGATTGCCCTTTCAGATGAGGAAATAAGCCATGGTTTTGGTTAAACTAGAACTGTACAATTTTGGCGTTTTGATATATATTCCATCACAATCTAGAAACCAATCTTCCATTAATGATTTAACAACATTTTCTAGATGAGATAAGTACTTATTTCCAGTACTATTAACCTTTACAGTGATAAGAGGACCGATCCCATTCCAATCAAATGCTTCCCAGATTATTAATCCATTACATCCAGCCTGCACGACTGGTTTACGCAATCTAAATGAAGAGCTTCATGTTGTTCCCAACGAATTCTTTGTCTGCCATCATTTGTAAAAAGAGTAAGACGAACGACTATCATTGGTCCATACAACTTTTTTCCACATTTCTAAGTTCTATATTTTGTATTCTTAAACCCAAGCATAATGATTTTCTCTATTTAAAACTATCAAATAGGGTTTTCATGTTTTGGTAGCCAAATTTAAGGCGAAAAAATTTAAGTTTTCTTCGTATTGTTCTGTGATAGACCTTTGTTTCCGAGTTTAAATTGAACTCTTTTTTAATTTGTAGAATTGTAAATCATCCACTTTCCCTATTTTTCTTCACAATCTGCTTCAATTTCCTCTCATCACATTTTGACATTTCTATAGGTCCCCTAGATGATGAAACTTGTGTACTACATTTAGTTAAATATGCTTTATATATCCTCATTACGCTTCTGTTTCACATTCTAAGTGGTTTTGAAATTTCAGATACTTTCAAGCCATTTTGTAGCATTGAAACAAGTTGCCCTCTTTTAAACTCACTAATAAATTTTGTTGAGGGAATCATAAAGCAAAAACAATTAGTTTTATAAAATTAAAACAATCTCCACTTTAAATAATAGAGTCGATTACTGTGACAAGTACTTTTTCTAAAACATTAATATTTTCTGTAGTTGCAATTTAAGGAAGAATAAAAATAAAAATAAGTGGAAAGTGACAAGCCATTTTGGCCACTGTGTTTATGTAATGATTTTAAAAGTTACTGCCAAACGTATTTTTGATCGTTATTTTTTTTTCTAAAATACTGATTCTTTTAACTGGCTGCTGCCTCTTAATTATTTTTAATCATTTTAAAAGAATGCCTCAGGCAAACAAAATACAAAAATTTATCAACATGTTGAATGATTTGTCATTGTTTTCAGTTTTTTTATGAAGTTGTAGAAAATTTAATTTAGAAATCAGTGCAATAAAAAGTTACCTCGGTAAAAGTATGATGCATACGCAAATACAAAATGCATGATGTCAGAGCGCTCAAATCATGATAACTTAAAAAGCAAAAGAGGTACATTTTCAGACATTCGCGCAAATGAAATCATATGCGTAATACGGCTATAAGAAACAATAAAGCCGCTTTTGCATGGGATAGAATGAAAGACAAACTTGAGGAGGGACAAAGTTTGACGAATATTGTCCTAGAGTTTAAAACTGAGAAAAGTGTTCACGATCATGGAAAACCTTCCAAAGGACTAGTGCAGGTGCAAGAAAGATTGGAGGGAATCAGTCAAGGAAAATACTGACAAATGATTACCGATATAACATCGTGCTGGCGAAAAGAGATCGAAACCATATATTTTCTATCATAAAATCTGAATACCGTTGACAGTAATCCATCGACGACACGCACACACCATTTACAGTGGTGTAACGAACACAAAAGCTGGAAGCGGCGGGCCAGCTTAGGTGTCCGGGTCACTTTGTAACGGGATCTATTCGAGCTTATACTAATCCTCTTGGGGAAAATACTATTCTTAACATCAGTTAGCAGGTTGAAAACCGGAGCGTACAAGAGATTAAGCCAGATAAGTGTTTCCAAATATTCAATATTTAACTTCGGATTAATAATACTTATTACTCCTCAAGTTTAGTTATAAAAGTTTGTGATAGCGGTCGGTTCCTGCTTACATCTAAACCCCCTTGTCTACCTGAAAACCCGGCTAGGTGTGTGGGAGAAACTGAATGATTCACAGACATGATTTCAATCTAATTAATTTATTGTTTCCAAATATCAATCAGACACAAAACAAATCTAATTAAGGTAGATGATTAAATAGTAGAGCGCGGAGGTGAGATTATATAACACGGGGATACTACTACGGACCCTCAACTGAATCTAAGACATCTTAAATACGCTCAAATATAACTACGTCGCACACTAATAAGCTAACTTCTAATCAATCAAGCTCACAATACCTGTACTTTGTATACATCGGATCCTACACTGGAAACTTGCAGGTGATTTCTAGCGACTTGATCAATGTCGTTGGATCCACGCTCTGTAATCTTTTTCCTGGACAACTCCAAGACCTCAAACTAATTCCACTCTCTTTCAATCTTCAACTAGCAACTAACTCGCAGTCTCTATGTTAACTCCTACTTGCCAACTCCGATTTGCCAACCAACAAACTCGCGAAACCAGAATTTATATAATATACTTCATTTACATAATCACGCTTCCTTACTCGGTAAAAGTTGGTTGAAATAAATATTTACCTAAAAGAGTCATGAAGGGATTAGTAGAGCCGTGCATAGATCCGTCACAAGTTCATTCTTATGTGTTAAAAAGTTGAATAAAAGTAGTGATTCTAAGATCATGTCTGTTTCTTCCTCAAACCCTCTCATACCTGCGACCAATGGGTCGTGACACCATGGTTATAGCTCAAAGAGTGATGTTTTTTTTTAAAGTTCGAAGAGTGATGTTTATAAATAATCAGACTATCATCTAATATGCTTTCAAATTCATTTCTATGAATTCTAAGACTAAATGAACAATTTATAAGCATTCTAGATTCCCATATAGATTTTTAATATCTTAGATATTTGCAACTATAAGGATATTGTGAACTTCTTAGTAAAATATTTAAAGAGAATACAGATAGAAACTGCTAAAAATTTAGCAACGTTTTCAATAACTTTTTACAAAAATACTCAAAAAGTGTAAAAATATTTTTTTGCTTTCTTCGTGATTTCTCCTTAAAGTTTCTTAACTTTTAATATTTCGTATTTATTTACTTTTTTCTGCATTGTGTTGGCTTTGTTTTATGAAAAGCTCTTCTTATATTCATTTTTAAAATGCATCATTACATATCCTAATTTATTCACATAAATTGTGCTTGTGTATTCTTCATTGAATAATGAAAAAAGTAATATTTTGAATTTAATCAAAAAGGTAAGCAATTTTTTAAGAAAATTTACATGTAGTGTAACTGTTTAACGGTTTAACGAAAGTAAGAACGTCTCAATATTTTATAATGCATATATAGAATCTATAAATCATAAATTGCTAATATTTACTTTTAACTTTAGTTTCCGTTACTAACAGCAGTTCATATTTTAGATTAGACTGTTTTATCGCATAATCCCCAATAAAAAATGAGTGATAATAGAGTTATAATACATTCAGAAATTGTTTATGATCACTAAAACGTGATTTTTGCTTTTTTAAAAGGAAGAAAAAATAATACATCGGATACTGCAGCAATATATAATGATTACTTTGAAGTTTTTTATTTATTGTTAATGATGAATATTATTAAGGATCTTTAAAAATAAGTGCAAATGATTTAAAAATCTGTTTATTTTTCATAAATTTTATTGTGAGTGAATTTCTTATTCTAGTGTAAATCTTATTTTCATAAAACGTATTGGCTTTCGTCATCGGGATTTTGATATAGGAATGATGTAACTAAAAGTAAAGTAAAATTTGTCCAAATATTCTCTTTCCCTCATGTTCGAGAGTGCCATTAAATCAGTTCTACTTCAAGTTTTAATATTTGCGATCCAATATTCAATCCCTTCATACAATGGCATACAATACTTCATGCAATAATTTTTTCAGTAATACTATACTTTGGCGCTAAAGCTACAATACGACTTTAACCTCTTAAGTACGATCGGCGTATATAAACTTCCAGCTCAGCCAAAGCGTTAATTGCACCGGACGTATAAATATATCTTTCCGAAGTACGATCTTTTCTGCGCACTGCTATCCATAAAATTATTTCGAAGGCATTGGAATACAACAAAAGGATCTTGACAGTGTTTGCGAAAGGATTCACTTATTTCAGAGGTATTGCTTATTTATTCCTTTTCTTCCCCCCCCCTGGGCCGTAGTAGACTAGTGGTCAAGGTAACAGACTCGTGGCTGGCTTGTCATTAGATGCTCAGCACCACTGAAGACCCACCGTGTAGGGGAAGCGATGCATGTTAAATCAGTTGAGAGCTCAAACGACTTCCCGTTGGAGTGATGTGAAAGTTAGGAGAGAGGGGTGCCAGCTCAGGAGTCGTCCTCATCACTTGACCATGGTTCAAAATTACTAGGTTCGTAGCCGAAAGCCGTTGTGTAGCTGAACAATGTGACGGTAATATTCACTCACTCACTCCTCCTGCCCCCAATACGCGCACCTACGCAGAAAACAGTAGCATTGGGGAGGACCGAATCGCTTAACTTTTAAGCGACAGTTAAGGTATCATTTATAAACCGTACAAACTATCAAGATAGTGTTAATTTTTGTATATAATTTTATATGTGACAAGCCCATGGAGTCTTTGGTGACTATTAATGTAGTTCTTAACTTAGTACGCTTAAATTAATTATAAAAGGCATTGTTTAGAACTGATACATTTATAAGTGTATTATATCAGTGCAAATGTGTATTTTATTTTTCATTATGTCAGAATTAATTTTGCTTGTTTACTTTCAGAAAATTAATATTTTTTTAAAAATAAACTTTTGTTTTCAACTTTTCAACATGCTCGCAACCCTCCCTCCCCCTCCTCCCCAGTTTGAGAAACGCTGCATTAAATCCAATATTCAATGCACTTTGAAAATTTCTTTAACAAAAGCATCATTTTTCGGTCCTGCACTATTCTGCTTTCAGGAGTTAAATTAAATCAGCCATTTCGATGATTATAAGAAACGATTCCAGTTTATTTAAAACGTTATACGAAACCTACCACTTTAACAATATTTAGATATTGGTATTTTTACCAAATTTCAAATTCGTATTTAAATACACTCCCTGCAGTCAACTTCCATTTCTCAGCAATACAGCAGAAATATATCTTAACCCTTTTACGACTGACGGAAACAATTTCCCCCATTTTAAAATTAGTGATTGTCGTATTTAATTATATCGTTATCTGTATTTATTATACAAAATGGGAACATAGAACGTATGTCGAACGCAATTACATAATTGGAAAAGTTTAGAAAAGAAAGAACTGTCAAATCAATTAGCGGCACTGATAAAACATTCGCGGGCTGTATTCTCATTCTCATTTCTTAATTAAGTGTATTGTGCCGTGTAGCATATTATTATGTTCCCTCACACATTTAACATTGTTGGATAAGTATAACTTAGAACATTTATAAAGTACATTTGAACAAATAAAAACAAATGCCTGATAAAACTACACATTGATTCAAATAGAATTAACACATTGATCCAAAAACCTACACATTGTTATATATTTTTTTGCTATTTTATTATTTTACGTTTAAACAAACTAGAATAAATAATTATATTACACAGGTAAATACTAATATTTACCATTAGCAACCGTATGGTCTTATAAAGGTTAAAGAGACTTGTTACCCCAAAAATGACTAAATTATCGTTTTTTTTTCTATAATTTTTATTTATTCTTATTCTTTGTATTATTATCTTTCCCTTGATATGTCACTTGTGCATGTGGGAAAGTTAGAAGTTGGATAAAATTTCATCTGAAAATTGTAAATTAACAAATTGGGGTATTCAACCACGCTCCCTTTAAAAAAAGCTAATAATAGTGTTTTGATAAAAAAAAAATCTATTTTAAAAAGAGAAATAATATCTATAAAAAAATGTGTAATATATATGTAAAGCAGGATATTACAGAGGCATTACCATTATGTATTTTTATTTTGTGGGAAATGTGTATATGTAAAATTTTTGAATTAAGGTGTTTTATATTAATAATTTCATAATTTAAGTTTTTATTCCTCGTATGTTTTTCAAACAAATATAATACTTCAATATTATGTGAGAAAAAAAATTAAAATTTCTGTCGGGAGAAAAAAAAAAAATTTAACATTTTTCTTGAATTTTCTTGTGCAATTAATACTCTAAAAAAATTGCTCATTTATAAAAATGTAGGGCTTCAAAAAATACGAAAATACAATTATTTTAAAGTAAAATATATTACTAATGTCTTAAAGTGGTATTTTAAGCTTAGTTAAGCTTATTACAATTATTTTCTTAGAATTATAAACTTTAAAGTGGTTTTTCTCAGTTTGTGTTTTTCGAGACATTAATGCATTCAAAATGCTACTCCTTCCACAATTATTTACCAATGACTTCCATTTTTTCCCTGCATGTTTTTTACACATGTAAAAAAATTTGGGATCCATTTTGCTGTAAACTGAATACTTTTTTTTAAAAAAAATTAAAATGTAGGAGATATTTTTTTTTATTGATTTCTAGCATGCATATTAAGATTTAATTTTTTTTTTCAAAATCAATTAAATTATTGTAAAATAGATTGCTAAAGTTGTTTTGAACATTCTTAAGAATATTATAAACAAATTTCAGATCTAAAAATTAATAATTACAAAATGAGTAAAATTAAAAATTGTTCAAATTTCTTCAAAAAATTTAAATTTTTAAAATTCTGTGAATAACATGTGAAAAATTTCGTCCCGTATCATTTCTTTTAATTGAAACTTTATATAAAATGCTAAAAAGTATAATTTTTAAATACATATATAAAAAAAATTGTTCAAAGGGTACCAAGTCCCCTTAAATGCTAACGTAATCTCGTACAGTTTTATATACTTCCAACTATTTAATTGGTTATCCCAATCAAAAATGCACCAGCACGGTTCACTAATTGTTAATTTCATATTCTGCAGAGGAATCCAACTTCCATCTTTCGGTGGCTAATCAATAATAAATTTGTTATAAAAAATACAATCAGAAATTTCAGTGAGTGTGAGTGCCAAAATTATTATGATTACACGAAAAAAATATAGGTGCTCAAGCCACATTTAGAGTGTACCAATTTGATCATTTCGCGTAATTTTTGGTAAAAAATTGATTTTAGTAATTCCTTGTACTTCACTTGTTTTAAACTTACTCATTATATAATTAAATGATTATTAGTGCTAGTTTGCTTTTATCTAGGATTCATTCACTTGTCATAAAACAGTTATTTTTTTAAATGTATTGCACTAGAAATCGCATTATTAATCCTGTCGATGGCGTAGTTTATTGAACTTATTTTAGTAGGAATATACATGGATATCTTTTTTTGAATTTGATTTACTTATTATGTTGAAATGTATTTCTAAGCAGTAGTAGTTTACATAAACTAAACATTTTCTTCGAAAAACTTAGAAAAAGGATAAAGGAATCAACTAATTCAGTGCTTCTCAAACTTTCAATATTTGCGACCCAATATTCAATTATAATTTTCATCGCCCCCCCCCTCTCCCCCCTTCCATACAAATAACAATACATTGAATTCAATAATACTGTATTTTGACACTAAAGCTACAATACGACTTTAACATCTTAAGTGCAACTGGCGTACATATATATGTCTCGCTAGATTTGGACGTATATATACGTCTTTCCGGAGTATCGATATTTTCTGTGCACGTCTATCTATAAAATATTCTGAAGGATTTGGAATGCAACAAAAGGACCTTGCTTGCAGAAGGATTTATATCTGAGGATTTCCTTACTTATTCCTTTACTCCCCCCCCCCCCATATACATCACATACGCATGCCTACGTAGAAAACGGGGGCATTGAGGAGCGAATCGCGTCTTTTAATCGGCAGTGAAGTGATTATTAATAAACCGCATAAATTACCAAGATAAGTGTTAATTTTTTTATATAATTTTATATGTGACAAACCCATGGTGTCACTGGTAATTACTAAATTTGTTCTTAACTTAATATTTTTAAATTAATTATAAAATACATTTTTCAATACTGATACATTTATAAGTGTATTATATCAGTGTAAATGTTAATTTTATTCTTTATTATGTCAGAATGTATTTTGTTTACTTTCAGTAAATTAATACTTTTTTTAAAAAAAAATAATCTTTTGTGTTTCCGACTTTTAAATATGATCGTGCCCCCCTCGTAGAGTCATCACGCTCCCCTAGGGGGTACGACCCACAGTTTAAGAAGCGCTGCACTAATTGTATGTCTAAACAGCAGTTTTGTATTTCTTGTACTATTTTGCGAAGTAAAATGACAATCTTTCCCTTTTAGTTTATTATATTAGTTCATAAGTTTGTATACATCGAGAAGAAGATTCTTTTTCAATACATCCATATAAAAAGAATTCTTAATTAAACTCTAAAAATCAAATATAAAGTTTGAAAATATTCCCCTTTAAGCCAGATAACGTTTGAGAGATGCGGTGTAAAAGAATGAATAGATTTATATATATATATATATATATATATATATTATTATATATATTCAGACAAAAATTTAGTGTGAGCATGTTCTGATATATTTGTTTTATCATTTATAATCAATTATGAATAATCTATAAACAACTCTTTTAACTATCAAACTTAACTTCTGATTACAATGCTTTAAATAATCTTTTATTTAAATTGTAATTTTGCTCATAGTAAAAAAAATTAAATTTTTAATAGAAGGCAGATTCTTCTGCAATGCGCGCTCTGGTTACTCATTTTAATTTAAATAATTAAACATTATCTTAAAAGCGCAGCCCCTTACCATGAAGATACTGAGTGGGTGATGATAAATGATTAAAATTCTGTGTAGGAGTCGGTGAAAATTACTTAGAACAGGTTGCTAAGGAAATGTCAAACGTTTATTTACGGTAACATTAGAATGTCATGACATAGAAGCATATGTGAAGTAAAAATACTTTAGTAACTAAAGTGCTTTTGCAATTAAAGTCTAATAATACATCATGAAAGTGGAAATTTTCGCTATAGTAATTTTGAACAATTAAACGTTGGGAAGTTGCTGGATTTAAATCATAATATCGGAAACACTATACCCAATATAAATACGCCATTTGGAGAATTAAAATTATGTTTAGCTGAATGTAGTTGCAATATCTATTTTAGTCATATATAAAAAAATTTCAAAACTCATGGTATTATGTGAACATATTTACTAAAATAACTTTGGAAATGTGACTTAAGATCGAAATTTTCTATATTTAATAGTAATTGTTAAATTAATTTTTAGGAAATTAAAGTTCCATTTTTTATTCGAATATAAATCTAACAATTATAATAATTTCAGGACCATGTTTTTTTTTACACGAGTAATTTTCAAGAATTTATTTTTATAAAAAAAATTGTTCATATTTTTAGTGTAATTTTGTATTGCTGTATGATTAATATGCTCGATTAACACAGAGAGGGATTGGCAAACCGTGGGTCTTCCGACACTTTTGCCTATATGCATTAAAAAGCAATTATGTCTACCAAAAACAATTGTTACCCTTTCTCTTCTTTTAAAATTATTTGCTTACCAGTTTTTACATACATAAATATATGACTTATTAAATATTTACTTCTGTACTGCATTGTTTTTCCATAACAAAGTTTACCAATAATCGATGAAAATATTACTTAGTTCTAAATCAGTTAAAATCCAATTTATTGGTAAAAATGTTGCCATAGGAAGGGGCACCTTACAGTGATTTTCTGCAACGTTTACTTATTTGCATACATGAGTTTGGGCGGTGAATGACAGTACAGATACCTCCAGGCAGTTGGCAGTACGCTGGTCTACTGCTACAGGTGTACAAATGTCGGCTTCGTCAATTCGTCGACGTCTGCTGCACCGTGGATTGCGGGCAAGGGTGCCTTTACACAGGATCCCCCTCACGGCAAACCATTGACGGTTGCGTCTGCAATGTGCTCATGAGCACAGAGCCTGGTAAGCTGATTGGCACCAAGTTGTCTTTTCAGATAAATCACGTTTCAATTTGTGGGACCATAATGGTCACATTTGTGTTAGACGTTATGAGGTGAACGCTGCCTTCCAGAGTGCGTTATCGAACGGCGTAGTGGCCTAACACCCGGAGTTATGGTTTGGGGTGCGATTTAGTATCAGGGACTATCAAATTTGCTACGAATTGAGGGTAATCTAAATAGCAACAGGTACGTCTGTGAAATGCAACAATTCGAAGTCGTACTCTTCCTTCAAGACATCCCTAGAGCTATCTTTCAGCAGGGTAATGCACGACCGCATGTTGCAAAGACTTTGAGACTTCTATTTAGCCCAACGCATGCAACTTAATCCTTGGCCTGCTTATTCGCGGAATATATCGCCCATTGAACACATGTGGGATTTAGTTGGTCGGCGTTTCACTCGTGATTCTCGTCCTGCAGCTTCAAAAGATGAACTTTTGCTGCGCTTACAAGCAATATGGAATTCTTTTTCACAAGCATACATTCAAAATCTGTTTGACTCTATGCCACGTTGTATAGCAGTATTTATTGCAGCGCGTAGTGGCTACACCGAATACTGATTTCGGACACAATATTGTTTGTTTGCATTGAAAATTTCGTCATTTATTTGTACTAATACAAGTCGTTTGTGCATTAAATTTCATTTAATTCTGATGATTCCTTCATGGTGTTGCATTTTTACAAACAGCAGTTTATTTTTGATAGTGCTTAGTTTTGAAGGAATGAAAAATGTTATTTTGTGTGTCAAATTTATTTAACCCGGCATCACTCGAGCGAAAAAAAATGACCTAAAGTTCTCGCGCTGGGTATGTCATACCCAAGGGTTATGAAATACCCTGGGTGTCATCAAAACTACAATATTTTGTTTTTACCGTAAAATTGGTATACAAAAGTTAAAAAAGAAGAAAAGTAGGAAATATACAATATGTTTATTACATTTTTCAAAAGTAAATTTAGTGTTACTGTTCTTTTTATAAGGGCATTCAGTGCATTTTTATACACTCTTTTAATCTCGTTGTGAGTAAGTGCATCTTAACTGCATCTTAATTTTGCATCTTTTCTTAATCTCGCTGTGAGTAAGTGCATCTTTTCACTGCATCTTAATTTTTTTTAATCTGTACCTTTAAAAAACTAAACATATAGGAGTAAACTTCTCTATTCTTTAAATTCAAAAGTTTTGGATTTTTTTTCTCTTATTGTTCCACCAATAGTTTTTTTTTTTTTTCAAAAGTTCATCTAAAAGTGGATAAGATGTGTACCAGTTGTCTCCTTTAAAATTGCGTTCTTCCCAAATGTTTTTATGTCTCCACATATAAAACACTTATTTTCAACAGTGTCTCCCTTTTCTAAATCTGGATCGATTTTAGTGGAGGAATCATACCTGCTGTTGTACTCTTCATCATTTGACTTTTCCTCATCATAATCACGAAGAGAATTTCTTCATCCGAAAATACATCTATTAAATACTGTATGTATTAAATTACTCAAATATCACATTTCTTCATCATAACTACAATAATATGCCATGGCATAAGGAAGATTTAAAACGTGCTCATGCATTCAGAACTGTAACGCTGATTCACGCGCTTGGTATGACATACCCGAAGAGGCTATATCCAAAAATATATATTTAGAATTCACCTACAAGCTAAGACCCCTCAATGGATATGACCTTAAAGTCAGCTATACGAGAAACTATCCATTTTCCAAAAAAGATTTAGAAAGAGCGTTGAAAAAAGTTAGACGGTGGGTATGACACAGCCTGTGCGAGAAGTGCCGGGTTAAATATTATAAAAATAATTAAAGCACGGCAGTTCTGATAGAGACTGCTGGACTTCTCCCCTTCTCGTATATGTACATATATGCGTATAACTGTCTCTTTGATACCTAAAGTTGGTTTGTTTCACCTACTATTTGTTTTTAAACTCTCGAAAATTTACCGAACCCGTATTTTAACATATCCATTGATTAAATCTATGCATATTCTGTACAAAATATGTTTTAATTAGGACTTTAAGGACAAGGGGGGGGGATTAAGTTGTAAAAAAGTATTCATGTGCTATAGAAAACTAAGTTTATTTTCTAAAATTGTATTTTCAGTAAGTCTTATCCAAGTTATGCAGTTTTATAAAAATCCTAAGTAATGGTTAAGTTTTGTAAAATAAGGTAATTGTCCTTCGTTTTGTATAAACTAAATAGAAAATAACTCTCTAGAACTACTCATTGGAATAAGTAACTGTTGACAAATACCAAAGTGTTGATCAAATAACCCCCCAGGTACTTATTAGTCTCAATTTGATTCCATTCTACGTATCATCTTCTCCCTTCATATTCAAATTTATCTTGCTTGTTTATTTTGTTTAATTAACGCCACACTAAAACTACACAGCAGGCAATCGGCAATGAACTTAGTTATTCGTAAACATGGTCAGATGACAAGGAAGACACCCAAGCCAATTTTCCGCTCCAATTGTAAAGAATTGGAGTACACACGAAGGGATCTTCCCCAAATTGAGCTCGTTCTGGTACGGATGTTATGGTAGGATGTCTAAGGTTTTCTCTACAGATGTGTGTGTGTGTGTGTGTGTGTGTGTGTGTGTGTGTGTGTGGTGTGTGTGTGTGTGTGTGTGTGTGTGTGTGTGTGTGTAGTGTGTGTGTGTGTGTGTGTGTGTGTGTGTGAAACATAGGTTATAAAACACTGCTTTGTCTTAGAGAGTATTTACTTCTACATAATTTTATAAGCATATCGTTGGAATATTAATAGGTGATAATTGGGTTTTTATCATAAAGCCAAGAGTCACAAATGTTCTGATTAAGTAACAAATGTATTTATAAACATTAAATCATACCATGTGTTACTTTAAGTGTATACCATTTCAAAAGACTTTGAAGTATTATTACAATTTGTTCATAACTGATTACAATTAAGTATAATTTGAAATACATAATTACTGAAATAGTTCGTCTGTATAAAATTAGCAATGCATTTTAAAAATTTTAATCCTATTTTCAACTTATGAAATATTTCTACGCATAATTTTGCCTCGTGGATATTACACTTGAATATCTTTTTAAAATTTTCCTTATATGCCAAAGAATAATTTTTAATTTTTTTTTTTGCTAGTTTAAAAACTATTCCTGATAGTCTCGCTCATATTTCCACGATTTGTTGTCTTAAAACGCATGAACAAGTGTACGAATTCATAATTTAAATCCAATATTTTCTCTTGTTTTCACTGATATGAGTCCTAATTACAATTATCAATAAAGAGAGTCAATAAATTCCTCTGTCAATTGTTCCATTTCCAAAAAATGAACAAAATTTAATGATCAACCATAAAATATGCATAGAGGATGAAATTCTGATATTAATAACAATGTGTCAATATATAACATGGATCCAATAAAGCGTATTCAAGATTGAATTGATTCAAATGTCGTCTGAAGTTGAGAAGTAGCTGCTTTGGCAAAAAGAGAAATGAATGATGCTTCATTCCACAGATCCGAAAAGAGCAGTTAGAAAAGTAGACTTTATGTTTGGGTTTCAAGCATTTCGAACATAAATTATTTTCCCACATATTTAAGTCTCTTTTTTTTTAATTTCCATTTTATGATAATCTTGGCAATTGCTTAGATAATGATAGGAAGTTGTTGAGGCATCCTTCCCTTTTTGGCATAAGGAAAAGGTTATTGTTGTATTAGATTAACCATAGTTACCCTTCAGGGTTGTAACAACATTTTAGTTGCCAAATCTGGAAATGGATTGAGGTAAATAGAATCTAAAACTGAACTATATTTTCCAAGCAATGATATTTGATTTTAAAATTCAAGAACTTCCATTTGATTTTAAGGTTAACTCAATTTTTTTCATGATTCTTTATCAAACTTTTGAAGAATTATATTAATTGATATTGTATCCGATAAATTGCTTTTTTCACATCTTATATTTCTAACTCTTCTAAATTTCTTTTATTACGGTCTACAAAAGGTATTATATCTTTTCTAGAGAACCCTGGATTTTTTTATAATTAACAATAGAGAATATATGCGAATCAATTAGCTATCGTTTATTTTGAAAGCGTTGTGTGAGAGCATTTAATATAAACGTATGTTTGCATTAGTCTCAACAGAAATTTCACTCTATATTTTAATCACTGTAATATTTAATGGATTTTAACAAGTTATTCAAAATGACTTCAAAATCTTCTGTGTCCGATTCAATGTCTGGCACGTCCTCTTTAGCTGCACTGGCGTAATAGCATTCCCGGAACTCATCAAGCTTCCTTTGATGGTGCTGAATTCGTTTTAACTTTGCCACCACTTCAGTAAATGAAAAAAAGTTCGTTTCGTCTTGAATTAATTTTTTTAATCTTAATAATATTCTCTTTAATAGCTCCTTTTGAGGGATTCAATTTTTCCATTTGATTGAAGGAATTGTTGGTGCTGGTTTCTGAGAAAAACATTTATACCTGTTGGTGTTTCTCAGCTTCTGTATACGTTACACTCTGTCCAAAAATTTAAAGAACCTTGTATGTTTTTGTTGTATATAATGTATTTTGACGTAACGATGTATATAAAATGTCTGTTATAAATTGGAAGGGAAAAAAACTGTGCAATCCCCATATCTACATATTTTTTAAAAAATTGTCGCAAGTAGTAGGATACATTAAATGATGAAAACAAAGGATAATCTCGATGAAATTGCGAGAAAATAAAACATTAATATGATTTAAGTTAAGAGCCTAGGAGTTATTTCAGTAGGCAAAGTGGGGGTTGATCTGTGATGGTGAGAGTGGTTTTTGGCTTCAACGATCAAGGTATCTGGCCTTTTTAGATGGTCAACAAAACTCCTCTAAATATATAGAAACATTTGAACTTATGCTATTTTCAGAAAACATAGGAAGACAGAAATGGGAATAGCAACATGTTATTGCTCACATCCATACCTCCAATGCTATGAAGAATTCTTTAAATTCGAAAATTTTCACTGTTCTTGAGTGACCAACGTTGAGCCCTGATCTTAATTCAATCGAAAATGTATGGGGTTTAATATCTCGGTAGGTATATGAGAATGGAGGTGAATTTTATTCAGTAAATGTCTAGAAAATGGCCATTAAATGTATATGGAACAACATAGAACCCAAGACATTACAAACCCTAACTATGTCGTTGAAAAAATGCGTATACGATATCATACTGAGAAGTGGAAAGAATTTAGAAATCAATGCGAATTATTAGATACTCTTTCGATGCAAAAAAATTTTATTGAAAGAGCACCTTTTGTAGAAATATTCTATAAACCTCTTGGGACACGCCTTATATTATCATTTTATTACATAATTGAATTACAAATTTCAATTTTTTCTAAGTATTTCGCTGAGTTAGAGTTATTTATAGCTTGAATAAACATATCTCCAATTAGTTTATGTATTATTCCTTTACAATTTGTTAAAACATATATTTTACTAGAGTCTATAAATTTTTGAGATAGAGTGTATATGAAAAATTTATTAAAACTTCTTCCTACTTTTGATACTATCTCCATGATTCTAAATATTGTTTGAAAGTTATGTTAGTAATGTGTATCTTTTCAAATTCTTTAAGCTTACTTTTAATATTAAATACGTAGAATAAAGCAGATTTTGAATTATTCTGAACAGTTTTCAAATATTACTTTAAATATTAAAGTAAATTATCTTAGGCATTTTCTGTTAACTTATAAAACTGATATATATTTTTAACGGCCAAAAATTTAACAGAAATAAATAGGATCAAAATATAAAGGCATAATAATATGTATTTAAAAGTAAACAACTATTTTTTTTATATGTACACAAATAATTTGAGAAAATATTTATGCATTTAGAGCTTAAACATAAAATGAATAATTCTTCTAACTCTAATACAAATGTTAACATGATTTTTTAAATAAAAACAAAGTTTGTGTCACTCTTAATTAGAAAAAGACTGCAGGATTTTCACTTTCAGTTGTGCCTTTATTTTTTGAGTGTTTATCAGTTATTTTTGAGCTATATATATCCATTTATCACAAAAAACTCTTTAACTCTATTTCAAGTAGCTTAATAAGTCGATCTATGAAGAAAACTACAATTGCTTTTTTAGGTAAAGGTCAATAAATTACTGAATAAAATAAGTCGCTGATAATTGACTTTGGAGCTCTTATACAACTTTAGCAAAATACCTAAAATAAATAACAGAAATAGAAGAATACTCGGAAATCAAACATTCTCAAACCGTTCAATTTTGTCTTTTGTATGATTCCATCGAAGCACACATAGAAATGCAATTCCAAGAAATTTCTAAATATAGAAGCTTTCCTTCACTGAGTTCTTTGAAGTTGTTATTCAGATATTTTCTGAAATAAAAATGTAGCATGGCGAAAGCTATGTTGATATTAGTTCAGAAAATTGTAATCCTTTTTGTTTCTCATGATACCAGAAGTAATACCGTTTCTTCATACACTTCAATCGATAAGAGGTTTGTTTTCAGAAGGCCGTGAGTTTTTTAAGTCTTCGTAATGGAAATTCTTAAAGTATTAGTTGTGAGAGGAAAAGGGTAGATGAAATTGAAAGCAAATCTTTATTAAAAGGAATCCGTTTCTCAACGACTTGATAAAATATTTTTATTGACTTTTAATTTATTATTTCATTTACCTTTCAAGTAGAATAATATGAATGCGCCATTAAATTTTTTCTCATTTATGTAATTTTAAGCGAATTCCTTTATCGGGGAAATACTTTGACGTCTTACAAAATATAGATTATAATATTAAATAATTTTTAATGTATTTTTAAAAAATAGGGGGGGGGGGAATTACTATACTTTGCTTTCAAATTTTAATATGATCATTGCACTTTGCTATGAAAGGAGATTTCCTCTCATCTATATGTTTTTCTTTTGATAATAACAATTATTCACTGTAGTTGGTGTAATGTAATTATATATAGATTGTGCATTTTTTTCTAAATATGTAATTAAATAAACTAGCCTTTCTGATCTGTAAGGAATGAGATGTTCTCTCATTCCCACCTAGAGATGTGGAAGGAAGGGAAGGAAGACTAGCAATATCTAAAAATTATTCTATTTTTTTATCACACAATTTAACAACACAATTCAACTAATTTCAAAGAGAAGAGATGTTCTAATCTAAGCAATATGTGGATTAATAACGAGATGTGTGAATTATGAGAAGACTTTAAATACCAGTCCTCTTATTTTAGGATCAAATCTACTATCCTAATTATCTGAACACTAATTAAACTTTAGTGATCAATTGTCACTTTAATTCTTTCACCTATCAAACATTTTAGATACGCTATAAAATGGTGCAATACCTGATCGGTAGCAATCTATCCTATCTCCTCACTTTCTCTTTCACCCTTAGCTTGAAAACCTATATATAGACTATATATAGTCGACCTAATTTACATAATCAAGGTTTCTTCTTCACAGGGCTGGTTGTGAATAAACTCGAATTGATAGACCAAAGATTTCCCAAGGGGGTTAAGGAAAGGACGCGGATAGATCCGTCACAGATTTTCTGCATAATTATAACCAATTCAGTACCTTGATAAACAAACATAAAAACATTGCATTATCTGTGTTGTTGTATCTAATATCACCCGTATGACAGTGTCGGATCGAGGTCCACGAAATTCAACGCGGCAAAGGGTCAGATGTACGCCTGTCGACAGCCGTAGCTATGAGCACCATACAGGTGACAGTACGATTTGATTCAATCCCACTCTGATTTTGAGGAAGAACACCCTGGAGGTGGTCATCGGCTTCTCACCTCTATTCTCCTTCCCTCCACTTCACAAGAGAACTTGCGGTTAGACGGATATTTAGAACACTCCCGTGCCGAGATAGGGCACTATACATTTACAAACATCCTTGCCTTCTGCAGGATTCGAACCTAGTCCCAATGGCACAGCAATCAGCGTCACTAACCCTTACACTAAATGGATGGCTTGCACACACAATGAACAATATTATATGCGTTTTCATTTTAATTTCCTCTGAGATTTCAAGACTTCTTACTGTGTTATGATCACACAAGCTCTTATTCAATTAATATTCATTACGTTCATTATCAATAGCATCAAAGTAAATAAATTTATTTTAAACTAATTTTGATGCATTAATTTGATATTTGGCTCTAAACTTATATAAATACCAAAAGCTATAAAGTTTTTTTTTCTGTCTCTCGTAAAAACTATTAAGGAGCGATATATCAGCTCTTTCAGTATCTCCTAGTTTTTAAGTTTCTTTTCTTGTTAAAATACAGTAGTATAAGCCAAAGTATAAATTGCCGTAGTGTTGAAATCAATCAGATTAATCAGAATAAAATGAGACCTAGGATTTTAAATAGAACTGAAAGCAATTTTCCTGCGTTTAAAAAGAAGACTTGACTTAATTTAACAAAAGTTAGAGCTCTCCCATCAACTGTTGATAAAAGTAATAATTTTAAAATTGCCTTAATTGATTTTTTATTGGATTTTAAAGTATCAGACTGCGTTCGGAACCTTGATTTTGGAAAAGTATACAAACGAATATTTTTTTTTAATATTTAGTGTCACATTAGAATACACGGACAAAAATAGTTTTAAGTATGTCATGACAATAAAAAGGTTATTTAAATGCAATATTTTGCAAAAAAATAAACGTAGAATTACCTATTTTCAGAACATTCTCCTTTATGGAAAATGCTTCTATCAAAATAACATTTTGCCTAATATACGAGCCCGACCTCTGTGCAGAGCCTGTGAACTAGGATTTTTAAAATATATAACTTATAGGAGTGGATTTATCCATATTTTAATACATCAGAGTGGAAAATTTTTCAAAAAAAAAACACCAATAATTATTTGAGATGATAGTAACTCTGAAAATAATGAGAGTTTTTCAAAAATCCTTTTTTAGACTCTCTGGAGAAGTCCTAGCTATGTAAAGGAAAAATATTGTTATTATAGAAGCACTTTTCAAAAAAGGAGAATGTCTTAAAAATAGGTAATTCTAAATTAATTTTTTGCGAAAGTGTTGCATTTAAATAATTTTTTTATTGAAATAATACCTTTAAAACAGTTTTATACGTGTATTCTAATATATATAAATAACACTCATTATTAAAAAGAATATTCGTTTGTACTCTTTTGCAAAATCATAGTTTGGAACGTAGTCAGATACCTAAAAATATGTCATACAACACGAAGGCACGAAAGCAATATGAGAGTTATTGGCAACGAACCTCGAAATTTTGAAACACGATCAAGTAACGAAGACGACACCCGAACCGGCTCCACCCTCTCCAACCTTCCACACCACTCTAATGAAATCACCTTGAAAGTGGTATTTATATTCCAAACAATGTAAATAGTAAAGCAATACGATATCTCAAAAATGCTAAAAAGAAACTATTTTAATAGCATTTATTGTGATTGAAAATTTTAAGTTAAACTACCATTTAATTTATTCTAATCCATTATTTGTGGCTGCGGTAGCCTAGTGGTCAAGATAATGGCCGGCATATCATGAGTTCGAGCCTAGTAGCGCTGTAGACCCACTGTGTAAGGGAGCATTGCACGTTAAATCTGTCGAGAGCTCAAACATCCTCTTGTCGAGAGCTCAAACTCAGGTGCCATCCTCGTCTCCTCACCTTGGTTCAAAGTTATGAGGTATGTCGACAAAAGCCCTCAAGTAGCTGAAGAGTGCAACGTTATCATTCAATCTCTCACTAATACATGATTCCAGCCATAAATAATCTATAAGAAAATTCCATTTAATGCTGTTTTTCACCACTGATAAATTTAGTTCGCAGAAATGTACTTTATAATAAGAAAAGATTTTTATTGGATGAAAATAAAGCAAACACAAAAAAATTATGCATTTTTTTGTCTATTTATAGGATTATTTTTTCTCGCTTGAAATAAAATAAGTAATACAAAACATAAATAACAATCATGTCAAATTATTCAGAATTTTATAAAAGAGATTACTTTTTTAATAATACAAAAAATACTAAGGAATTGGTATTTGTTTTTTTATTCTTAATTTAACTTACTGGGAAAATTTCTAGAAATTTTCATATTTTAGTAAAATTCTTACATTCGTCGAAACATTATTTCGTCTTTATATAAAATCTTTACATTTTTTACATTACTTTATACAAAGATAAAAGTTTTGAAACGGAAGTAAGAGAAATTCTTTGAATGAAATTTCAGAAATAGCTTACAATTATGAGATTTGTAAGTATTAAATTTAATAGATTACTATTTTTAACTTTTTGCTTTCGAAAATATATGTCTTAGTATTCTTCTTCAGTTCTTATTTTCAAATTCAAGAAAATGTGTGCGTGTATTGTTTATTTTATCTAAAAATAATTACACATATTTATTGTATTTCCTCCCTTCCCATAGCCCATAAGTATAGGCAAATTACAGGTGAATGTTGGCTGTTCAAAAAACATTGTTTAAACCAGCATTCTTGGTTTCAAAGGTCAAGAGTTTGTTATTGTACTGCTGTGGCTAATATCTCTTCCCCTCTCTATTCTGTCTAGTTATATACTTAGGATTATAATTATTTGTATATATATATATATACAAGGTTAATAAAAAAGTTCTTGCCGTTTGCTCGTTTCCATTGAAAGAAGTGAGAATAAGTATGCAAATTCGTGTATGTCCTGATTGAGAAACTGTAAGTTGAGAGTAGGAATATTAGTTGTTATAAACGCAGGTCCACTGCTCACATTTATCAATCGGAACACGTACATTAGAGAAGCGAAATGGACGTATCGAAGGAGCTCGTTCGGGGTTGTTTACTTTACGATTTCAAAGTGGGCTTATCAGCCGCTGCATCAAGTCGCCAAATATGTCAAGCGTTTGGGGATAGTGCTGTCAATGAACGTACAACAAGCCATTGGTTTCAAAAAATCAGGTCGGGAGATTTGTCCCTCTGTGATAAAGCTCGAGCAGGACTATCACAGACCTTGGATGACGAAGCCCTGCAGGCGGCCATTGAGGAGTACAGTAGTAAAATGTGTGGTGAACTTGCCAGACAATTCAACACTTCCAGTGAAACGGTTATATTTCATCTGCACCGCTAAGGCAAGACGTACAGGCTGAGCAAGTGGGTTCCTCCCACGCTGTTGGAAGTCCATAAGCAACAACAAGTGACAGCCTGTTTATCGTTGCTTTCTCGGCACCGTAGCTCATCCATATTCAATCGAGTGCTAACCAGTGACGAGAAGTGGGTCCTGTATGACACACCCATGCGTTCCAAACATTGGTTGTCACCCCAGGATACTATCCCGCACAGCGGAAGACCACCTATGCACCCGCGCAACATTATGTTTTGAGTCTGGTGTACTTGACGTCAAGTGGTTCACTATGAGTTGCTACCAACGGGCCAAACGGTCACTACGCACTTGTATTCGCAGCAATTGGAATGTGTACAACAGGCATTGCATCAGAAGGAGCTAGCACTGGTTAATCGAAAGGGTGTACTGTTATTGCATGATAACGCGAGGCCGCATGTCGCGCGGGTGGTCAGGAATACGATACAGCGACTTGGTCGGGATACTTTGTGCTATCCTCTTTACTCACCTGACCTTGCACCATCAGATTAGAACCTCTTCCATTCCCTGGACAATCATCTTCGTGGTAAATCCTTCAACAATGAAGCAGACGTGAGCCAAGCTCTCACGGATTTCTTTGCGTCCCACACCCCCGAGTTTTACCTCAAGGCGATTGAACAACTGGAGACACGTTGTCAGAAGGTGCTGGATGCCAATGGTGATTACTTTGAGGACTAACAATAGGCTACGCTGTTTGTATGTCATTCAAACGGCAAGAACTTTTTGTTTACCTTGTATTTTATTTTCTGTAAATTTTAAAACAATCTTTAGGGTTTTTAAATGTATATACATAGACATAATGTTAATTTATCATTATTTACTAATTTTATGCGTTACTGATATACTCCTTTCTATCGTCCGGGAGAAATGGTTATTGCTATACTCACGTGGTAAGTCTTTTCATCTAATTGTTTTTAGCTTTGATTTTAACATATTCTAGTAATTATTATAGGCTATAATACTATCGTTTTATATTAATAGATTATGGGTTTTTTTGTAATAATAGTTAAACTTCTGTTGTCATTTATTACTTTCCCTATGGCCCAGAGTATTGGCAAATACAGGCGAAGGTTGGCTAGCCGCAAAACTTCGCTTAAACCTGCAATCCTAGTTCCTAAGGCCTTTAGTTTACTATAGTACTACTGTGGCTAAGAGATTTTATACTATCATGAGTAGTTATCTTAGGTTTATAACTATTTTGTGGACATTTTTGAACTATATATACATACATATGAAATGTTAAATATACGATGCTTTCAAAGTAACTATTAGAGAATTTTAGTGCTTTTGGATATTTACCTTTTAATATTGGATAAATTATTGCTGATATTTGGTAGTTATGTACTTAACTATTTTAAAATTTTAAAATTTTTTTCTTCAGATATTATTCAAAATATGGAGACAAATTTTCTACTTTTTGAAATTTTAACTTTTAAATTGTTGAGACTTTTATGAATTTCAATACTTTTTATTCTAGCCTATCAAGCTGAAATAGAGGGAAGATTGATTCAATCTAACTATTTTAACGTCACTTATCGGTCCTAAGTCCGAGGTTAATATATAAATTTTTATCCTAAGTTTAAAATCTTGTTATTTTTATGTTCTTCATTGATAGTTTGTATTTGGAGATTCTGTTAATTTCATTTTTTTTGTTTCTTTTTCAAATGTGTGTTTACCTATGTATAATATACATACTGTATTAACTCAAATCTAAGCCGCCATTGATTCTGAGCCTCACCCCCAATTCTCTACACGTTTTTGAGAAAAAATAAAATATTGTATAAAAGGTTCATAAATATCCTATACTTAAGAATTTTTTTTTAAAAATTAGGAGAACATAAAAGTTTTCAAATACATACATGAACCTATAGTTACTCTAACCGTCAGGATCATGTTTTGAAAAGGATTCGCCACTCCAATTTTTCAACTGACTTCGGAATTGGTACTGGCGTCACCATTTTCTCACACGGTGTCGTCTTTCGAATTATTCAATACAATTTTATGCAGCATTTATTTGTAAAGAATATATTATAGAAGAATGCAAAAGAATTATATTATATATAAAGTTTGTTGAACATTTACAAGCAAAAATGATATGATTTTTACGCATTCGGCGTATATTTGTTTCATCCGTGTCAAATTTTCAGTGGGCGCTACTTCTTTTCCATTTTTTTTCTGCATATAAAATAGGCTCCCATTTCATTTTTACGTCATAGTGAACTCGTTTTGATGCTATTACTGATATCTTTGATGTGTAGGTGATTAAAAAAAAGCACGCGTGTACAAAAAAAAGATTTCTTAAATACGATCAAACAATCATGTTAAAGAATACTGGAAATAAACTGCAGAATGGAATAAGTCATCGATGCAAGTGACCAGAATGGACGGTTACATTTGTTCTTTTGGAAGGGGTTGGAACTCAATTTCCCTCATCAAACAAATGTTTTGCCTTCGATTCTAAGCCTTATCCGATTTTCAGCATTAACGCTGAAAAATTGGTGCAGCTTAGATTCGAGTAAATACAGTATACATAATGTAAATACATACAAGTTGAAACTACCAGACGCAACGTATTTGCATAAAACAACTTTGGGAATTGAAGTCGTCTGATTGAAAGAAATAGAATAGGAATAGTATAAAATCATACCAAGTAAACTAAACAAATAAGCGAGTGAACTTCACCACCAGTCTAATTCAGATTTTATTATCTATTTGAAAAATATCCCCCCCGTGCATGTGTGTGTGTGTGTGTGTGTGTGTGTGTGTGTGTGTGTGTGTGTGTGTGTGTGGTGTGTGTGTGTGGTGTGTGTGTGTGTGTGTGTGTGTGTGTGTGTGTGTGTGTGTGTGTGTGTGTAAGTTGCATATTTTTTTATTAAACGCATCGTGTGTATTTTACAAACATATGCTGTGGTTAAAATAAACTTAAATGTGAAAATAACCCACTTAATTATTTAAAAATTTCTTTAAATTTTCCTGTCATTAAAGAAGAATATTGCATTAATTATTAATTATAGAAAAACAAAATAAAATTCTTAGCAACGAAGATCCACGTATTTAATTCGAAGTGGTAATGTTAATTTTTACATAATCATATAGCTAACGATACTATTACAATAAAAGAATACTAAAATATCATTAGTATCACAATTTCTTAAAAAGTCTATGTAATTTTCAGCTCTTTTGATTTTGTGAGTTAAGTAAAAGATAAAATGACAAAATATTAAACTGCTCTTTCAGCATCATTCATACGAATAAAAGACGATTTATGCGTAAAATCGTTAAAAATTTCCCGGAATAATCTGGAAAGTTTCCAGCATGAAAAAGTAAAAATAATGGTGTCGATCATTAAAAAGATCTGCTGATTAGATGATAAAATAATCACCTTCTGAGAAGTATCAAGATACACATGACTTTGACCCATTATAATTTTTCATAACACAGCGATTACGACGGTAATATAATGACTTTAGTTTAAGCATTATGTTAAGCAAGATATTTAAATTCCTTTTATAGATGACCTTTTCATGAATTCTGGATTTCTTTTAAAATAGAAAATAACCATAATAAAAAAAAGTATTTAAAAATTTCTTAATTTTCTTACAATCTTTTATTTTATGAATTATCAAACTGCTTATTATAAATAATAAGGTAATTAATTATATACACATGTGTTAATTGTATCTACTCAATTGTAATGGTACATTGTCTATTTAAAATAAACTGAAATTTATTATAGCAGTAATTTATTTTATTTATTAACTACTGTGTAGCGGCACTTTTGTAAGTCACCAAAGTGTACCACCAAATTCTTAAGGTGCAACGCCAAATTTTTAAAGTGTTCCGCCAAATTTTTAAAATGCACCGCCAAATTCTTAAATGGTACCACCAAACCCTTAAAGTGTACCGCCAAATTCTTAAAATGTACCACTAAATTCTTAAAATGTACCGCTAAATTCTTAAATTGTACCACCAAACTCTTAAAGTGTACCACCAAATTCTTAAAGTGCACCGCCAAATTTTTCTTAAAATCATTAATTATAATCTAAGAAAAAAAAGATCGGAGCAGAATCATTCTTCATAATATACTAACAGTATTTGTGGTATATTTACCTTATGTTTTCGTGGATAGATGGATATTAAAAAAAAATATTGGATATTCCCATTTATATTTTTATTGGATATTCCCAATAGTATATTGATAATCCGATTTATACGGATACATCTGTAAATAAATTAGCTTTGAATCAAGAGGAAAAACTAATTTCGTTCTCTAATATTCGAGATTTAACGTCAAAACATTCGGAAGATTTCAATTAGTTAATTTTGGATTAAAATATCTCATAATAGCAGAAAAAGCTATAAAATATTGTTACAATTTTCTATATCTCATTTGTGTGAATTAGCATTTTGAGCATTAACAAATATAAAAATGAAAAAAAAAATCGAGTCTTTTAAAAGTAAATGATAAAATGAGGGTGGCATTATCGTTTCTACAATCAAATATAAACAAAATTATCAAAAATCATCAAACTCAAATTTCGCATTAAATGAATTTTTGCAATTAATATGTAATTAAATACTCAATAAACATTGTATTGTCTTTGTCGTACGTATTCTTTTATTTAACATTGAAAATTATTACCATAAACAATTTTACATAGTATATTAAAGATAAGGAAGATTCTTTTAAGCTTGTTTTATTATTAGTGTGCCGCCAAATTTTGATATTGCTAAGACAGTACCACAATAAAAAAAAGTCCGAGAATCACTGATCTATGGTGTGAATAAATGGAGGGTTAGTGCAAAGGAAAAAGATAACCCAGACAAAAAAAGAGTAGTAATCAGTTTTGTTCCGAAGAAACGTCTTGAATGGGAGTTGATAGGATTGAAGGATTAACAAAAGGTATTTGCGTTAGTTGAGTCTTTTGGTTAACTTTTTGCTGCTTTATTTTTTCTTCTGATTATTTTTATTTATTTATTTCTAACAGTTATTCACATAATTTAATGTTATTTTTTTGAAAGAATTTTTTTTAAAATGTATCGGAAGTATTTAAAAATATACTTGCTAAATTTATTTATAAGAAAATTTGTGTATGTGTGTGCATGTATAATAAAAAGGGAATAAAACCTCAAATCAAACTATGGGCATTTTTACTTTTATAATGGTACTTGTGTGTGTGTGTGTGTGTGTGTGTGTGTGTGTGTGTGTGTGTGTGTGTGTGTGTGTGTGTGTGTGTGTGTGTGTGTGTGTGTGTGTGTGGTGTGTGTGTGTGTGTGTGTGTGTGTGTGTGTGTGTGACGATGATTTTATGACGTGTGCGCGTGCGCGTGTGATAAATGTAATTTCCGAAAAATACACATAAATGATGAAGTTAATATCATGAAACTAAAAAATAAGAAAGTTAGAAAAAGTTTATCATTGACCATAAGCATTGCAAGCGTTATTTTTGTAAATCTAACTAAAAGAAAAAGTATCTTGAAATTCTGACAACTATGTATATTTTGAGAATTATTATGATAAAAAATTTTATTCAACAAGGAAATAATATTTTCTTGAAGATTTAACGTGTATGCTGAATTAAACTTTTAAATAAAACTTAAAGTTGTAAACAACAAATAAATTAATGATGCAGTCCTGCATTAATATTTGAAATAACACTTTGGGAATAAATTACAGCTATAACGGAGGAAAAAATATTTAAAAAAATTCTGAGTGACTAGTTTGGAAAAACAATTTATCTCTGAAACTATATATATAAGAGTTACTGACGTCGGTTATTGTAAATTTTCTCCATCAGTCCTCTGACTGCTTTACCAAGTAACTATCAGAACTAGTAAACATGATGTCCTAATTAGAAAATTATACTTTTTTAGAAAACAATGAATTAATTTTTTTATTTTTATAACTGTTTTCACGCGTAAAAAAATAAATACTAATGGAATTTTAGTGATTCAAGAAAAGAAAGAAGTGTTACATACTTCACACAAAATTAAACTTTGTGATGATGTTAATATTTTAGAGAATTTAACAATAATGGGATCATCAGTAATGCTATATATATATTAACAGTTTTGCAACCAATTCCTCGAATGAATTCTCAGTTCAGAAACTGCTCTTGTATTATATATATATTTGTTATTTAAATTACAAAGAATATAAACCTTCCTGATTTGACTTTTCTTGAATAAAATTTTCATTCTCTTCTTTATGAATCAATAAAAAAAAAACGCTTTATATTTTCCATTTTTACACAGAGCACAGAATTTATCTTCCACCTATCACATTTAAGTCACTAAATTCCATATTAGTATTAGCATCAGTTATTAAAAATTATTTAATACAATATGATATTTTTTTTAAAAAATGTACAAATTCAGTTAAATATGATAAATGATCACACATTGTGTTTGCTTTAAAAAGGGGGAGGGAGACTGATTTTTTTCTCCCAGGTTTCTGAATATTATTATATGTTTAAAACTGAGAGAAATTTTTGTCTATGCCATTTATTGGTTTCTGAAATCAGAACTTACTTTTTTTAATTACAGAAAACATTCTACGGACTATTTTTTTTTCAGTTTCACTGAAACATTATTTTTCTTTTTCAGCTTACCAAATATCGAAAGATCTTTCAAGGATTTATCTTATACTTTTCTTTAATATATTAAGTAGAATTACGGTGGATTGTTCCCATCTAAAGCTCCTGGTTTGTTGCTGGAAATTTAGACTTATTAATTTGGTTCTGGAAATATATTTTTCAACTCCTTTTTTAAGAAATTCTATTTTTTATTTCTCTTTTTAATTTTTCTATAATAGTAAGGACAATACGGATTCTTATGGAAGCTTAAAAATAACAAAAGTATTGTATTTCCCTAAATTTTACGAAAACTGCTGAACTAATTCTATACTCAAAGGAATTTTAAGCAAAGAAGTGTCAGATACATTTTAAAACCGAGTGCGTTGAACTATAATTGCTGTTGAAACACAAGAAACTAATCATTAGCTCTGACTCTTTTAATATCCACGCTATACATTAATGTAATTAACTGGGTTTAATTACAGGAAATTAACGTTATCTGGATATATATGTCGGTGTAACGTGTTAAATAAATAAAAATGTCCCGATGTATTAAACTCTGGTAAAAGAGGCTTGGAAACGTATGTAATTTAAATTGAATTTTTGCAAAAATGAATGAATCCCATTTATGGTATCCAAACACGTTCAGAATACTTTTTTAAAAATAGCATACTAAAACATTATAAATACTTTCTTAGCGATAATTGCCAATAAATATTAGCACTTAACCACAGAAATGTCTAAAATATATTATCCAAAAATATACAATACTGACATTTGTAAGTGAAGTTTTAGCAATTTTTAAAAACTTATTTAAGCAGTTAGAGAGAGAAAAGTAATAAACTCATATCAATAAATACAATACTAAAATAAACTACTACATTTATCTACAGTATGTACTAAAATTGTAATGTTTTATTACGGTATAAAAGTTTTAGAGCTGATCCAATAAATTTTATAAGAAATTTGACAGATTTATGAGACTATTTTGAAATTGCAGGCCATAACTCAAAAAAATATTCATGCAGTAAAGAAAATTTTTGTACATTCCCTAGAAAGTAATATTAATATTAGGTTCAAAATATTTCACAGATATACATTCAATATATATTTTCATGGCTCACCATAATAGATTTTGAACAATTTAAATACCTACTACTGTTTTTTATTATTTTATATAATTTATTCTATCTTTGCATCTATGTAATATACAAGCAAAAAAAATTATATTTTGTAAATCCAAAAGATTGCTCTTTTAACTAAAATTGTGTGTTTTGATTGAAATTGGTCATTTTAACGTGTACAGCGTGTTAATATGTATTTCAGTTACCATTGTCTCCAATGAAATCCTTTTTTCTAAATCTGTTTCTATTGAATTTATCTGTATCCTTTTTCCATTGTTTAAAAATTACATAAATTTCAAACTTTAATGGAAAATACTATCTATTTTATAGGACTTATCTCTTACTAATATGAATTATTTTGATGAAATATTTTGAATGAATTTACTTTCAAAAGTTTTTATTGCTACGAATTGTAGAAATCTATTTGGATCTCAAAAATAGTTTGAAATTACTATCTTACGAAGTTCTTTCTTTTTCTATAACTTACGTTTGAAATAAACTATGCAGTCTTTGATAGTAATTTATAGAACTGTTTTTTCTCTACGCATGCACCTATGTTAGTGGGATTTTGACGCATCGTAAATATATAATAACTAACGAGTAACGAATGCATATTTCATGATCAGTAAAAATTTTTCTCAAATCCATTTTTATCTTTGCAATTTATACGTTTGATAAAAATTATTCATATTTTACATGCGAAAAATAATACAAACTGTTCTTTATAAATAAGTAATCATTTATCCATTCGAAAGTATATTTGGTATTGAATTGGAGTTTAAAAATGCCTCGTTTTACATATGTACATTTTACAATTGAATAGTATGTACCATAAAATCCGGCGTATAACATTCACTTTCTATACAAAATAATACGTTACAAGATCAAAATTTTCGGTTGCGCTGGGTTTAAAAGCGATAACTTTAAAAGTAAACAAAAATTGATCATAAAAATTAGATTTCTACATATATCGAAATACTGTTTATTTAAGAGAAATGAGTTGTTGAAAAAAGAGAAGAGAAAAGAGTAGGAGTCTTAGAAATATTCTATATTTTTTTCAAAAGTCTTTGATAATACCTTGAATAAATTACTTCAAAACATAATAGCATTGCATGCGGACATTTTAGGTTTTTTCGCTAAAAAAGGGGTACGCGTTATAGGGCGAATGTACCCAAAGTTTAAAAAAATTCAGCTTGAAAGTGTGGGTGCTCGTTATACGGCGGTGCGGGTGATACGCCGGATTTTAAGATATAATTTATTTTTGTTCAATTTGTAGGATTGTTTTAGTCAAAACTTTGAAGAATCGTATCAAGTGTTAAATGCATTTTTTAATGTTTTTTTCGTTAAAATGAGAGAAAGAAAGAAGCGTGTTGACTAATATTAGAACTAAACTTTGAACCGTGTTTATAACATTTTATAGTGTTATACCCACAAACACACGCATATATATATAAGGTTAACCAAAAGTCTTGTCCTCTGATTATAAAAATTCATTACAAAATTACCATTTAGTATAATGTAACTTTTGTATCATTGGATATGACAGGTTTAGCAGGGTTTTTTTTAAATATACCGAGGGGTGATTGATAAGTAAGGTCTTGAATAGCATAAAATAGTTTTCCGACAAGTTAAAATAATAACAGAGGTATCAGAATGAAGGAAAAATTTATTACTCTTACATACTACAAACTCATTTCTCAGAATAGTCACCATTAACAGCTACACATTTGTTCAATCGTTCTATCTATTCTTCATTCCAACCATGAAGAAAGATTCTGGTTGACTGCGTATCCATTTGCGCATGGCTGCCTGAACTTCGGCATCCGTTCAAAAAGGTTAACCTTTCAACGTCTGCTTCAATTTTGAGAACAACCAAAAGTCCAACGGTGCCAAGTCTGGGCAGTAAGAAGGTTGTGGAACCACTGTGAATTTCAGTTTTCCCATGACGATCTGTGTTTGTGCACTGCAATGCGATCTTGCATCGTCGTGATGCAAAAGAAAGACGTTTTTTTTTTGTCTGATTCTGCGGATGCTTTGCTTGAGTAATCCTAATGTTGCACAGTACTTATCGGAATTCATCGTCAATCCTTTAGTCAGAAATTCCGTGTAGAACACACCACTTGCATCCCAAAAGATGGCGAGCATGACTTTTGCCACTGACATTAAAATTTTGAAATTCTTGACACCGGAGAACTGAGAGGACGATATTCCATGGATTGCCTCTTGTTTTCTGGGTCGTAATGATGAATCCAGGATGCCAAAGTTCAGGCAGCCGTGCGCAAATGAATACGCAGCCAACCAGAAACTATCTTCATAGACGGAATGAAGAATAGCATAGAACGATTGAACAAATGTGTAGCTGTTACGAATGACTATGGTGACAAATGAGTTTACAATATGTAAAAGTAATAAATTTCCTTTATTCTGACGCCTCTGTTATTATTTTTACCTTGTCGGAAACTTATCTTATACTATTGGAGACCTTACTTATCAATCATCCCTCGTATGTATATATTACGAATGCTTTTTCAAGAGTGACATAGGAAAACATTTGTAAAAAAGACATCATTTCTTTCCCGAAAATGATGTTGATTTAAGAGAAAACCCAATGTGTGTTTGTTTCACGAAATGAAATCATCCATTCATGTTCAGAGTAAATTTCGACTTTGTTACAGAAGCAAACCTCCTGGTGCAAGATCAATAAAAAGATGGTATGAAATATATAAGCAAATAGGCAGCGTTAAGGATCGTAACATAAGTAACAGGCCAAGTGTATATGAAGCAATTGTTGAATACATTCGGTAAACTTTTCAACGGAGTTCAAAATCAACTTGTGAAGCATCATGTGAACTTCAAATATCGCAAACAAATTTGGTAAAAATTCTTCATAAAATGTTTAGGTTGCATGCTTATGCAAGACATATTAAAGAACACTTGGTGGGAACTGGAATGCCACTTATACAGACATTCTCCAAGCTACCAAGTGAGCACACGTTGAAATTTACCGTGGTAAATGATCCTATTAAAAATAATTCACAATGTTATTTATAATATGTTAAAAAAATGGATGTCTAACTATAACAATTTGAGCACAATAAATATTTATAATCAAGATAAAAGACATTGGGTTCATCTTATATAGATATATGGCTGCAAAATACATTTCTTACTATTCGGTTCGTTTGAAAATTTTTTCAAATTTAGCTTTGATCTCAAATCTTAAGCTGATTTTTCTAATGTATGCTAAAAGAAGTTTTTCCTGTATTTTTTTTGCTGTGCTGTCTAAGTGTCATTATTCTTATCAATTTGAGTAAAATTACAATAATGAGCTATTCTATAAGAATTACTAGTCTTAAATCTGGTTGTAATTACGGTGCAAAAAAACAAGATTAGTGGTTCCTTTAATAATATTAGTTTATTAATTATTGTATAATATAATATTAGTAATATTACTTTGCAGTAGTAGTCTTGAAATGATTACAGTGGTCATTTATAAATATAAGCAAATGCTATTCACGTTATCTTTGGAAATTTAAGAGAGTAAATCTCTCTGCACTCCCTTATCTGCATTTAAAATTATTGCACCCTCAAGGCAATTACAATATATTTTATACGAGATATTATTCCGTTCCACGGTATTTAGTTTAAATATATTTAAAGCTGTTATGAGTGCAAGAAAGACTGAAATAGCCATGTATAATAATGCTTATGGAATACCTATAGAAAGTTATTCTTTAGAAATTTTACACCTGTTATCTTCATCCTCTTAAATATTCCATATTTAAAGTGTTACTTATTTTAAGTGTCATACGATTCCTCCACTTTTAATTAGAATAATTTCGAAAAATCATTCATAAAAATCATCATTCGGAAAAACATTATTCATAAAACAATTATTCATTCTTCTTCAGTTTTAAAAGCTTCTTTTTTATTGAATCATCTTTGCATTTCAAATGATAAGTTTTAAGATTATTCGAAACTCAAAAATGTCAGTAAAGCTGAATATTGATATAGAAATGATTTTCTAATAAGTACCCATCTAAGTTTATAAGAATAATTTTCTAAAGCTATTTTGATACAGTACTGTATAAATATTCATTTAAATAGGAAAAAAAATGTTTCTAACACCAATTTTTCAGTATTGCATCTTCTCTGTATTTGAATAAATTATTCTGAATCATCGCAAAAATGTTTAATATAAATAAACTAGTAAAGGTAAAGGCAATAAAATATAATTAGTAAGTGTGGTTTAATTTGAAGAAGTTTTAAAATTCTCAATCAGTTTCGTTTCTCGATATGCCAAAATTCTTCTTTCTTCGAGCAGAGCTATTGTTAGGAAAAATATTTCTTGAAAAACCATGAAATTATAAAGTTTTCATTCAAATTTTCTATAAAACAAATTACTCCAAGTGTCGCTTAAGGGTCCACTGAACCCTTTTAAAAGTTGAAAAGTTAAAAGATTAAATTCTTTATTTAGTGCTATGAGTCCCTTTTTGGTTCAAATACATATTTTTCAGAATTTTGTGTTCAAAATGTAAGGACGTGTTCTTTTTCTTGAAATAAAAGCGTTTTTCTTTATATATATATATATATATATATATATATATATATATATATATATATATAGTCTGGGATACTTCTTTAAATATACTCTGGAATTGAAGTAATATACAGGAAGTCTGAAACCAGACTTCTTCTATATTACTTCAACTTGACTTTTCCAATTCGTTTCTTAAATTAAAGTTTCAACTGATTTTCATCAGAAGTTTCCAAAAATGTGAGCAAATTTGTTTTATATTTATAGAATCTTATATTATATTTGCTTCCAAAAGTTTTGTAGAAAAAAATTGATAGAAAAACCCATGTTTTACGAAGTAATTTTTAGAATTTCCTAATTTTGCTCTAAATGTAAGGGGCTTGATTTCCTTTTGCACTCCCTGAGATTAATTTATTTTAAAAAGCTATATCAAATTTATGAAGATTAAGGTTATGTTTTGTGTGGTAATTTAACGAATTTTGAATATTGAACTTAACCCCACTCTATTATATATAAAAAGTGACACACTAAAAAGCACCTCCCAAATGGGGCTATTTGGTACGTAGATAACTTTAAAAAATATATACAAATAACTAATTTTTGAGGGCATAAAGACGTTTGGCAATTCTCTTTCTCTCTGTGATTCAATGCCCATTCAGATCAAACTTGCATCAGGGCCAGATACAAACCAACGAATTACTAATTATTTGTTCTTTGTTAGCTATATTTCCTAGATAAAACATCCCGTTCTTATGCTTTTGTTGTCTTCTCATTTCATGCATGTATATTCACATCTGCCGAATTTCATGACATTAGAGCAACTATTTCTTGGTGCGTTGCTTTTTATGTTATAGATTGTATATAAGTGTATTTTACTTCTACGTAACTAGTTTACTGCCTTTTTTGTGAGTTATAATTAAAACTAATAATTTTAGTAAATTCTCTTGATTAAGTTATCTATTCAAAATCCCAATTTTCTCAAAAAATGTCTCTACAGAACACTATATTTCGAGAATAGATGTGAAGTACGAAGAAAAGATTGCCATAAGAAACTTTTGGTTGATTTACCAATCAGTAGTTTCTTCTAAATTAGTTTTTTTTTAAAAACTTAACTTATTTTATAACATAGTGCAACTATATTTTCCTTTTAAAAGGCGATTTAATTAATCTGTGCTGCACGTTTATAAAAAAGGACTCTTCTCTTAGAAAACCATTTAAAAAAACTTACCTGGCATCAGTTATTGAATATACTAAAAATCATTTTTTTTTCTTATACACTTGACAAATCCTTTCGTTTTTAATTTAACTTGAGGATATGTATATCCTTTTTAAGAATGAAAAATTTAATATGCGATGCTTTTCAAAATTTAATTTTATCCTGGGTCACATACAATATATTACGTTCAAAAATAACGTATCGTTTCTGTAAAAGCCTTGATTTGTTGTTTTCCTACTTTTATATTCGCGCGTTCAGTGTAGTTTTATTAAAAGATTAATTTTCTACATTTATCAAGTTTTATATCAGGAGTCGGCAACCTTGTACCTGTGACGTGCTGAACTAACTACCAATATGATTCAGAGTGCCACACTGTAGGAAGTATTTGAAACAATTGAAGATCCAAGATAATGCATGCAGAGTTAAGCAGTAGAGGCCTGGAATATAGATTTTTAGCTTTATTATTTATTAACTTTGCAGTATTTGAAGATATTTATAACATAAAAATAAACTTAAAACTTAGCTGTTAGTTCAGCGTAAAAAATTTTTTATTATGCTATATTATGTAGATTTTAAACATATCTATTAAAATAAGAAATTAACATAAAAATATAAGTATTCCTCTTGAAATAATAAAATAATAATAATAAATAAATAAATATTTTAATGCGTACCTTGTCTCTGGACCGTTCTATTTTATATTGCAATATCAAAGGTATAATTTGTGACTTTCTATTTGACACATGATTATAAATATTCAGTTGTAAAACCACTTCTTTGCAGACTCAAAATATGTTTCATACGAGAAAAGATTTGTTTGTACAGATATGTAGTACCAAAAGCGAAAATCATTTTACTTCTAACAATTAAATCTCTCTAGCAATTACATCCAATAATTTAAAATAGCTGTTGTAACTGCCGCTTACGTCATTACTTGGGGTAACCAAAAGTAATTAATAGAATCTCGGGGTAAATTAATATATTTAATGGCATAAGATAGCACAGTTACAAAGAACAGACACTTAGACAATTACAAGACAAACATTTAGAGAAAATAAGTAAAGTTTACATAGTCCAGGATTGGACATCGAAACAGGGAACGCACGCTTGTCCAGATCCAAACTCTCTCTGACGATACTACAGTGTTTCGTACAGTCACACTTCCGGTCCAAACCCATATTGTAATGGCGGCACCTACATTTTGGTCCTGGAACTATACCGTGTGTTACAGACTCCCCCTCTGGTTCCGTTGACGTCTCGGCTCGGAAACAGGAGGTACTCTTTTTTTTGGGGGGCGTCCTCTTTTCCAAAGAGGAGCTTCTTCTAAGACCAGGGTGGTCCATACACTTTTCCTATGATAGGAATCTTTGATTGCCAGGGTAGCACTTCTTCTGAGACCAGGGTGGTCCATAAACTTTTCCTATAACAGGATTTTTGATTGCCAGGGTGGCACTTCTTCCGAGACCAGGGTGGTCTATAAACTTTTCCTGTAACAGGATTTTTTTGATTGCCAGGGCGGCACTTCTTCTGAGACTAGGGTGGTCTATACACTTTTCTATAACAGGAGTCTTTGATTGCCGAAGCGGCACTTCTTTCATGACCAGGGTGGTCTATACTTTTTCCATGGAAGTCGTTGCTATTGGATGGGTGCCCTCCCCCTGGTTGGAAACATGATTCAAATTTTTCTGCATTGAATTAATTACAAATTTAAACTTTGATTTTTAAATTTTATATATAAACAGACCAAAATTAAATTTGACAAAATATTACTAACAGAATAATAGTACAGTATTATGCCACAAAAAATATAATATCTTACTTTCTTACAATATACAATTCAAAAATTTCATGAATCACAAAAAGGAAAAATAAAAATATTTTCGTTTTTATCATTTTTAATACATAATCAAAGTAAAAAACTTTTTCAAAGTTTTAGCCAAAAAAAATACATATATCATAAAAATGATCAGAAAACACTTTGGAAATAACATAAACCTCAAGTAAAAAAAAAAGAATCATATACTCTATACTATAATGTACACTAGCTGAATGACAATAAAATTCTCTAATTTCAAAATGTGATAATTAATTTACAATTCAATATTAATGATATTAAAATAAAACAAAATTCTTCAATATTAACTATCTTCTACTTTAGTACATCAAAACCAAAATAATAATATTTATATAATATTCACATTATTAATCAAAAGGAGTATCAGCAGTTAACATGAAATGGTTTAATAAAAAACAAATCAAATACGTTTAAATAGAAATACCATTCATAATTTAATTCATTCACTCTGAAGTTATCAATAATACAAACTTATTTACACTTAGTAGAAGTACTTGAAAATATTTTCCAAAAATTTTAAATAAAAACAGAAATGTAAATACTTTATCAATAACATACAAGGTTTCAAATGTTATATAGTAATACTTCGTAATCAATCATATACTTCCAAAAGAATTATTTTTATGTTAGGCATAAAAAGAACAGGAAAAAAAATTATTATAAGAATTGCAATAATTTCTTGATAACAAATCCATATACGTGTTATTAGCATAAAATTCTTAATTAGGAAGAAAATATGCACTCATAAATAATTAACCTTCAAATAGCTTTAATCAGATCAACCGATAGAATGAAAATTTCGTTTTTAAAAGATTAGGAAAACTGACAAATGACTATCAACTTTAAATTCAATTATGTTGTTTTCCTGTAACACACAATATATACTACGAATAATAATAATAATCTTATACACACACACAAATAACAGAGCATGATTATTTAGAATAAACAACACTTATCTGTTAACAGGTTTTCTGGATGAAAATATTCATTCGCAGGGTGCGAATCCTCTTATTGTCGGGATGACAAACACTTCCACCCCTAAGGCTGTGGGGGGGGGGAAGCGAGAGAGAGCTGGGGTCGGGCCGACGTTTGGGCGCCAATTGTAACTGCCGCTTACGTCATTACTTGGGGTAACCAAAAGTAATTAATAGAATCTCGGGGTAAATTAATATATTTAATGGCATAAGATAGCACAGTTACAAAGAACAGACACTTAGACAATTACAAGACAAACATTTAGAGAAAATAAGTAAAGTTTACATAGTCCAGGATTAGACATCGAAACAGGGAACGCACGCTTGTCCAGATCCAAACTCTCTCTGACGATACTACAGTGTTTCGTACAGTCACACTTCCAGTCCAAACCCATATTGTAATGGCGGCACCTACATTTCAGTCTTGGAACTATACCGTGTGTTACACTGTCAATTTATCGTTAGACTTATCCTTCAGATTTTTACCTAATTCCATAAATATTATTTTCCATAATTTTTTGAAGATGAAGAACTTCAATAATATCCATTTCAAAATTATCAACTTCCGTCCCCTCAAATTTGTAGAATGTTGTAGAGTGCCATTGAAAATAGTACCACATAGCAAATCTACCATGCTTGCCATAGGTTGCCGATTACAAGAAGCCAATTTCAATGGTATTTCCCAATGTTATTTGTTGAAGTAAATACACATTGAACATATATCGTATTTAGTTGTATAGATGTTTGTCTTCCATAGAAAACAAATGTAATTAAAATCAAGCCGAGTGGTGTCATGGTGGTGAACATTCCGTAATTGTTGTAGAGTAGTGGGTTTCAGACATGGTGTCACTAAAAGTCTTCGTGTACAGGGATATGATGTACGTTAAATCTGTCGAGTCTTCAAGTCCTCACTACGGTGTGGTGCAGAAGTTTGCGAAGTTGGGTCTAACTCAGGTGTCCTTGTCACACATTTATAAAAATATTTCAAAATTATAAAATCCTATTCCAAAAACCACATTGAACGTGTAACGTATTTAGTTGTATAGATGTTTGTCTTCCGTAGAAAACAAATGTAATTAAAATCAAGCCGAATGGTGTCATGGTGGCGAACATTCCGTCATTGTTGAAGAGTAGTGGGTTTCAGACATGGTGTCACTAAAAGTCTTCGTGTACAGGGATATGATGTACGTTAAATCTGTCGAGTCTTCAAGTCCTCATTACGGTGTGGTGCAGAAGTTTGGGAAGTGGAGCCTAACTCAGGTGTCCTCGTCATTTAACCATATTTCAAAATTATATATATAAAATCTAATTCCAAAAATCTTTGTGTAGCTTCGAAGTATAACTTTAATAAGAAAATCAAAGCAAGTCTGACGTATTTTAATATTATGTTGGTTTTTTTTTGTTTATTTACTTAAAAAACTACTTATTCCACATGAGATTGAGGAATACTTAGCTTTTCTCCTCATTTAGTTTTGCTTATTTTTAATGGGAACTAGAAATAACTTATTTCCATTATGTCAATTTATAAACTTTTCACTGAATATTTAAGAAATAAATTTTTTGAAATTTTAATAGAATATTAAGATATGTGTATTTTACTTACTTTAATAGCTTACATTTTTTCTTAAAAACGTCATTTTTCAAAATTTGATAACTATAAATAATTTTTCAAGTGTGTTCTTAACATAGATTTGACATTTTATTAAAACTAATGAAGCAAATATTTAAATTTCTGCATTAAATTCTCAAAAATTTTAAATAAGCATACCAGAGGCAAATTTTCAAATTAATGTTCGTCATAAATCAAATTGTTAGTAAATATTATTGCTGTCAGTTGTAACATTATTAAAGATTTTATACGAAAACTAAAACAATTTTGAATACATATATGAAAACATTTTTGTTAAATTTTGGTTTATAGTGGTTTTATGAATGTATTGCATTTTATATATTTTTAATCGGTACAGTAGGTGTGCTGGACTGACTCATAGAGAAGCAGCTTGTCTCAGCGAAATTGATTTTTGATTGATTCGTAAGAGTTGATGTGAATATTTCGGTGTTGCATTTTTTTATCTTAAATAAATCCTCTAAAGTTTCAACTCGTTTTAATATTCTATTTAACGAAATGAATAAATATAGAGTGTTTCTTGCGAGTTTTTTTAATGTCATAGAAGTCTCTTAGATTATTTTTACTCCTTTTAAAAGTTTGTCTAAATGTGACTTGATATAAAATCTGTAAAACTTTAAAATCTATTTTTGAAAGTTTGTATTTATTTTTTCATTTGAAAAACTGTTTCTGTTATTCCATTAAGCCCGTGTATTTTTCTTAAAAAAACATTATATACTAAATAGATAGTTATTATCGTATTTGTGCTCTATATATAATATTCTTTTTTTTTTAAAATTCTTGATAAAAATATCACTTTTCTGTCGATTTATTTTTGTAATCATTACGTATACACTTAAGAACTTGTCAATAACGAGTTGGCCCACCTTTGGCGCGCAACACAGCTACAACCCGCCTTGGCATGGATGCCACAAGTCCTTGTCAGATGGCCGGAGACAGATTGTACCAGATGTTTAAGCAACGGTCACGCAAATCCAACATATTGCGAATTGGTGGGCTTTGAACTCTGAGCTGCCGTCCCATGACATCCCAAATGTGTTCTATCGGATTGAGATCCGGTGAGTTAGGCGGCCAGGACATTAACTGGAATTCATCATCATGTTCCTGGAACCACTCCAACACAATTTTAGCCTTGTGACACGGGGCGTTGTCCTGTTGGAACATTCCATTTCCATCTGGAAAAACAGCGGCCATGTAAGGCTGCAACTGGTCCGCAATGATGTTCAGATACCCTGTAGCATTCATGGTCTGCTCTACCACAACCACGGGTCCCAGAGACGCCCAAGAGAATGTTACCCAAAGCATAATACCGCCACCACCGGCCTGTGTATGACCTACTGTACATTGAGGGAGCAACTGTTCGCTTGGAAGACGGCGTATCCTGACACGGCCATCGGCGTGATGAATGACAAACCGTGATTCATCTGACCAGGCAACTCTCTCCTAGTGATCCATGGACCAGTCGCGATGTTCCCGGGCCCAGGGCAGGCGCAGTTGGCGATGACGCTTGGTCAGCAAATGCACACGAGTGGGACGCTTGCTGCGTAGCCCCATATCCAACAGTGTCCGCTGAACGGTGTACTCCGATACTATTCTACTTGGCCCTGCATTATACTGGGTTGTCAGCTGAGCCACTGTCTGGCTCCGGTTTTGCTTCACCATGCGAGACAGTCTCCGATGACCTTTTTCTTTGATAGCGAATGGACGTCCAACACCATGTCGTCTAATGCTGGTTTCGCCGTCATTCATCCACTTTGCATAAGTACTAACAACTGTAGATCGCGAACAACTCTCGAGTCGTGCAGTTTCGGAAATATTTGTTCCGAGCCTTCAAGCCATTACAATCTGCCCTCTATCAAAGTCGCTTAGATCCGCAGCCTTTCCCATCACACACAGAAGTAAGTGAAAGAATGATTCTTCAAACTCTCCAGCAGCAGTTAAATACCACTTCCACCTGATCACGTGCCTTCCACGTCATCCAGGCGAGTTCATTGCAAAATGTAGGGGTGGTCATTAATGTTTTGGCTCTTGAGTGTATATTTCTTTTTTCATTATTGTAGATGATTATGATGATGTCGTGTCTGTGACGATTCCAAATTAGACAGTATGGGCCGAGATGACTCTTTTGGTAATCTGTTCAATATTATCCACATAGAGGATATGCGAAATAGGGGAATACACAAGAAATAGTGATCCTGATATAAAATCTGGACAGTCAAAAATATGAGCAGGTGTTAGCTCTATATCTGTGGACAGTTATCTCCATTCCAATAAGTTCTTCTACCATCCCTATCAATCTGGATTTATTTTTGTCATTTGTGTATATATTTCTTTTTTCATTATTATAGATTATTATGATGATGCCGTGTCCGTGACGGGACCAAATCAGACAGTATGGGCCGAGATTACTCTTCTGGTAATCTGTTCTATATTATCCACATAGAGGTTTGTTGACGAAAACAGGACCTCTATTTCTTGTAAAGCATCAAGAAATCTGGACAGTAAAAAATTTAAACAGGTGTTAGCTCTATAGCTGGACAATTATCACAATTCCTATAAGTTCTTCTATCATCCCTATATCAATCTTCATTTCTCTGTAATGACCTATTCTTAATATAGCAATAGTCTTTGCTATAAGGTGGTCTCCTCTTATGTTACAGAGTTGATGCCGTACAGGAAATTACTTCTCTCTCAATTTGAGATTTGCGACTGCATTTGTTTTTATTAAAGTAACATTGACAAAGTTGTCATTATTGTGATTTCTAGCCTATTTTCCCAAGTTTATCCGCATTTTTATAGTCTCTAATGTTAGAATGTGCAGGCAACCATTGGAGAAATCATTCGATTATTATAGATTTAGAAATTATAATAAGAATCGTAAATTGTTCTTAATCTTAATTTGTGCCTTTTTGTGAATAATATATCAATGATGTCTTTTCAGATCACAAATGAGATAAGTTTTTTTTCTAGTAATGTTAGTTTGAACATAACAAAATTCTCGTCATCACAAATTATACCCCTTGAAATTTCATTAAATTCACCATACTTTTTTTTATATATATTTTAAATTATTCAACAGATTATTAAGAAATTAGATCATAACTACAGAACATTTTAATTATTTTTATTAGTTTAATTAACTTTTATTGGTTTTTATTTATATATTACGAGTTTTTTTACATCACATATAATTCATCTCAATTTTTTCCTGATTAAATGCTTCGTAAAAAAACCGTAAATTAAGATTTAATACGATTATTTTATATTCAAGTTGTCCACCTTCATATATTTCAAGTACTAGATTAATTCTAATATTCTAAGATTGAATATGCATATCTTACCCATAATAACCAATATTTTTCAAGAAATAAGAAAGCGTTTTTAAAAAGATAAATATTTCTTTAATTTTTAAAGCAAATAAGATTTCAGAAATGAGAAAATTTCTGATTGAAAAATTTTCTTTTCAAGTATTATTGAAATAATTGAAAGCGGAATTCCATTAGATTTTTGCATAATTCTATTTTGTCTTGCTTATAAATGAATTTAGTTATGAAATGACAAACACTTAAGAGATAAAAATGAATGCACCATTATTTTTTATAATGTTTTTTTTTATTTTAAATGCAATCATTTCATCTCTTTTTAAAGATACCGTTTATCCTTGTTATATTATTTTTTTCTTCCAAATTATGTTTTTATATGTCCTGTTTTACACGCAAAATTTTTCTACTGTAGCCTTTTATTAAATTTCAGTTGTTATTTTCAATATTGCTTTATATATTTCGTTTTTTTCTAAACTTCAATGGTGTTTTTAATAAATAATTTCAATATTTTGATCCTTTGTTAAAATTTTATTTTATTTTCACGAAACAGTTCTATTCCCTTGATATCCTACTATTTTTATCAAATAAATATCTTTAATTTCAATTTTATAAATTATTCCTTTCTAATTTTTAATAGAATTTTACTTATTTAATTTCTATAGTTTAAACTATTGATCATCAAATTCAGAATACGTGTATTTTTCAGTCTAATAAACAAGTATTTTCACCTGGTGACATTTATTAAACGTTATAACCCTTCGTCTTCCTTAAAATTTGTATTCATTTTCTCCCACTTCACTGGATTATTATATAAATTTCTAAATCAATTATTAAAATTCTTATATTAATTTGATGAAAAAAATTAAAATAAACACATAAATATGCGAACAAATACTGTTCTATATTTTTTCATTTTTTGTGTTTCCACTTATCGCTAAGTCTCTGGTGAATCATTGTGGCCGTGGTAGCCAACCACGGACTCGTAGCTGGCGTGTCGTGAGTTCGAGCCAAGTACTGCTGAAGACCCGCCGTGCAGAGGAGACCGATGCACGTTAAATATGTCGAGGCTCAGACGTCCTCTCGTTTGTGTGGTGTGAAAGTTAGGAGAAGTGGGTGCCAGCTCAGGTATTGTCCTCGTCACTTGACCATGGTTCAAAATGACGAGGTATATCGCTAATAGCCCTCGTGTTGCTTTATAGTGTAACATTTATAAAACACTCACTGTATGTAAACTCACATAATGTTCTTTTGAAATATCTTTAGAAGGAAACTGGAGGTTCATTTACTAAAAATTTGATTATCTCTTTTCTATTGTAATTGTTCTAACAAATACTTAAATTTATTTCAATATTAGTTTGTATTGTAAATTTAACTTGTTTAATGCATCTGTAAAGATTTTTAAAATAATAATTAATTAACAATCTTATCTATAATTATAAGAATTTTTTTCTTCATACCATTAAGTTATATATTTATGCTTCGCGTGTTCACATTATAATGTTTTTATTAAGTCTGCGACATTTACATCATTTGATGCAAAACTACACCTACAGTACAAAAGAAGGTTAATGAACTCTCAGAAATATTTTTTATTTTTTTTTATTTGTTATATAAATGTCAAAGCATCATTAAATAATTTGAATTAAGAAAGGGCATTTCACTTAATATATTTACAAAGTAAATTAGGATGATCAATATAACTTTCAGTCGATCAATTCCAGACAGCATGTAATTATCTTACACATAATATGCTTATCGGGAACAAAACTAATTGAAAATTCTTAAATAGTCATTAGCTTCATTCTTATAAATGTTTAAACTCTATTCGGACTTTAAGAAAAGATTAATTTATCTTCCTGTTTTACAGATAAGATTCCTTTTATTTACAGATAAAATATACGTCGCACAATGATACCATCTACTCTGAAATTGAAATTTAAGAAACTTGACAAATAAGAATTAAATAAGTTATTTTAATCAACTAGTCGAAATTTTAACAACATGGTATCGTGGAGTTTATCGTAATATTACATAATATTAAATCATTGATTCTCTACATTTTGTATAAAGAAATCCAGAAACGTTTATAACATGATAAAAAAAAAACCAAAGTATTAAATGTGAAAGGATTGTAAAGAGCAAAATTAGTTAATAAGGATTTCATTTCATTGTTTTAAATTACAGTTTAGCTAAATAACTATTACAGCCTTGAATGCGATAAGAGACATTTATGTTCCAATAATTATCAGTAGTTCTCAATATAATTTAATTCAAACCTTTCAAACTCTTCTTCTATGACTCGACAGCCCGGAGTAGGCCCCTGGCCTTCTCCAGAAATTTTCTGAAGGCAACTCTACTTTTGGCAACTGTTTTCCAGTTTTTGACCTTTAAAATATTTAAGTCTTTTTTGACACTATCAATCCATCTTAACTAGGCTCTGCCCGAGGTCTATTTCTCATGGGCTTTGCCAGAAAGATTTTCTTGCAGCAACGATCTTCACACATTCATTCTAACCAGATGACAGGCCCATTTAAGTCTCTGTAATTTGACAAATTTTACAATATCAGGTTGCTGGTAAATTTTGTAGAGTTCTAAGTTAGATATTCTTCGTGATCCACATTCACTTGGATTTCACCAAAAATATAGTGTAAGATTTTTCTCTCGAAAATTCCCAAGGCTTCCTCATCACGTAAAGTCAATGGTCAAGTCTCTGATGCATAAGTCAGGGCAAATCTTATGAGACTTTTGTATAGAAGCAATTTAGTTCTTACTAGTTCAAACTATTTCTGCAAAAATTTAGAATAGGAATATAGCCGAGTGAAAATCTTGTGGCTATGGTCACGAGCTGGTAGCCGGAGTGCCACGGGTTAGAGTTCTGGTGCCACTAAAGATACGCCAGGTAGAGGAGGTCGATGCACGTTAAATATATCGAGGCTTAATGTGCTCCCGTTGGTGTGGTATTTAGGAGAGGGTTGCGAGATCAGGTGTCATTCTTTTCACTTGACCGAGGATCAAAAATACGAAGTCCGTCGCCAACAGCCTTCATGCTTCTTGACAATGCGTCGTTAATAAAGTTCTTACTCCCTCACTTAACCCCTTCATAACCGGCGAACGGGGAAAGAAACGTTTCCCCAGGCCCGCACTTTCCGTGAGTATACACACGCATAGGACCGGGCGAATTTCACTGCTAAGTCTAATTTCTTTAAAAATTCATATAAAATCTTTAATGCAATCAAATAAGCTAGAATTTACAGTTTGCTATCATTAATAATATATGAATGCAGAGCACGAAAATTTTCGCTATATTTAAAAATAAAATAAACTATTACGAATTTTAAAGAAAAGGGTTTCGTTTCAATGAAAAAAAGTACTCTTTATAAATGCCTGATACTCAATTAACTAATGAGCGTTTTATATTTTTAAATGTAATTAAAATATAAACAAAAATCCAGAGCGCAATAAATCCCGAACCTTTGAATGCCCGATTCTCTCGAAAAAGTTTAACACGTGCAGTTGTTTACATTCATAAATATCCCGGATCTAATTTTTTTTTAAAAACTCTAAGCCGAAAGAACATATCGAAACTCAAATTTTTGTGAAACATTATTCGAAAAAAAACAGACTTTAACCGCCATCTAGTGCTTTGAAAAAGTTGTTTAAAAACGTTCCCAACTCAAATCACTCCGGAGGGATCATGAGCCTCAGAGCAGGGAAAGCGCAATCACATATATGATACCGTGGGCCCTGGTGGAAGAAATGCGTGATCACATACATGTGATCATGGTCCTGAACGGGTTAAGTCAAAAGGTGTAAATTATATAGCTTAAAATTTTATTTATGCTCTTCAAAAATTGCAGTGCATAACTTCAGGTCCTTAACAGAATAAAAAGACAATATGATTTTATTGCTGATAGAAATGCAGGAAAGCTTACTAGAAATAAATACTTATAAAAAGATTATATTATTGATCAAAAGAAGTACTGGTATTCTTCGATTTTCACAAGAACTGCGAGGATTAGTTTAAATGTGAGTGCGTAAATATCTCCGTCGCACTTTTCAGCTACTCGAGGAATTTTGGTGACGAACCTCGTAATTGTGAACCATGGTCAAGTGGCAAGGATGATACCAGAGCTGGCACCACCTCTCCTAACTACCACACTATACTAACGGGAGGACGTTTGAGCTCTCGACAGATGTAACGTGCATCACTCCTCTACACGGTGAGTCTTCAGCAGCATTAGTCTCGAAATCATGACACGCCAGCCACGAGTTTGTTACCTTGACTACTAGGCGACCACGGTCACTACTTTAAATGTGAAAAATTTTAGTGTGTATGTGTGTTAAGAGTAGTTTAAACTTCTTACTAACTTAAGTAGTTCCAGAATTAGGATAAAACTAGATCCTCACACAAGATAGATTAGCAAGAAAAACTTATAGTTGTTTCTATTCAACTAAATAATTTTCTCCTTTTCAAACCAGTATTAGTATGAGAAAGCTTGAAGTGTGTGAGCATCAGTATAGCTTAATGCATAATCAGGAAGAAAATGCAAATTAGAATTAAATTAATCTGTGAATTCAAAGTTAAATCATCATAAAATCCTCGTTAGCTAGAATAACAAATAGCAACATTTCCATTTTGGAAAAAGAAGTGCATCAATCTCTACTTTGGACTCTATCTAAAATCATCTTTATGTACTAAATTAAAAATGCAGCTTAGTTCCATTTCTAACACACTTGTGTAAACAAATTTGAGAAATGAACGAGGACTCCTTCGAAGAAGAAACGTGCATTCAACGGAATATAGTTATTCTGAATGAAAAGTTCCATATATATGAACGAAAAACTCACACAGAAAAGGTTCTAGTATCCACTCTCAATAAATAGTCATTAAAAATGAGAGTTCATTTACTAATTGGTTTCTGCGATAAATATAAATTAATTATTTCAAGATAACATGAATAATTTATATATGCTTGGATACATTTTTAGAAATTTGTAACCGATTTCAACACCACTCTGGGAAAGCGAAACATTTCAGTGTATCACCCAGGCTAGGATTCGTTTCTGTCTATGATCATTATTTTGCTTTGTTTATATTTCTTTATTTTAAAAACGCCGCACTATGATTGAAAGGTAACATAAAATAAATTTTGATAAAAAATCAAATTAAAATTGAAACATAAAATCTATAAAAGAAAAAAAATTTGAAAAAAAAATTTGTTTTAAATATTTTTAGCCTGTTCCAAAAATGGAACATTGGCGGGTACCATTTAGTTTTTTCACACGTTTTTTAAGAGTACGACCAATGACATTTAAATTCAAAAATCAGTTATTATATACACTTTTATAAGAAGTAGTATCTTAACAAGAGGTATCATTAAACATTTCTCAACGGGGTTTCATCATTCATCCCCCCCCCCGTTGTTGTAGGGGGAGGAGGGGCATGATACCAGCCAAACAATTAAAATGGGAGAAAAGAACTAAAAGTTTGCGTGTGAACAAGAGAAATCTATCATTTTTTTTCCCTGCAGAGTTTTTTAAATGTACCCCGATGGGGGGGGGGCGGTTCCCCAATAGGTGTCCCCTGTTTGGGCCACATCTGAAGTAAACTTTTAAATATAATTCCAAAATAAAGCAAATTAAGTTGAAAATATAATTTATAAACAGGAATTTATACATTTCAGAAAATTACAATCACTTATTAGAAACAGTAGGATAAAGAAATAAACAAATAACCTTCATATCAAAATTCTCAAAGCTATAGTATAATAAAGCAAAAAAAAAATACAGATTTATTAAAAATTTTTAAAATGAGAAATAAAGACAAAATATATTATTGTTTTTTCTTATATGTGTTTTTTTTCTCCTAAGCTATTTTATCTAACTATTTTATCTAACTAACTTAACTATTTTATCTAAACTTTTTTTTATCTCCTAAGCTAGGAAAACATTTCTAGCAATCCTTTTTCGCAGGCATTTTTTCGTTGTGCTTTTCTGACATACAGGAATTTCATCATCATCTATGCTTGCAGAAATTTAGATTTTGCAACAAACATCTACTGGTAGAACAGACTGAAAAGTATCTTCATCGATATCTTCCTCGTCAGTAAATCACCCACTTTCTTCTAGGGGAAACTGACAAACATTAATAGGTTCTTCATCATCTGATTGTGTATAAAAATATTCCAAAGCCTCTTGTGCAGTCCGGAATGGCTATTAATGCGTCATCTTATCAGCGTAATGGATATTCACTAACTGACGAAACACAAAATAATGTAAGACCTTATTATGTGACGTTCTTCTCCAAATAAGACATACGCTACATCTAACTATCAACAATCGCACGTGGTAGTTACTTTTGCTGCAGCTGAGAAATTCACTTGAGATTGTCCAGAAACGGTTGAAGGGAGGGGGGAGTTGAGAGAGGGAGCCGCGAAACGAAAGTCAAGTCATAAATATTTTCTTCCGACACATACTATAAGTTTTTAGCGTTCAGAAACCTTTTCCCACTCTTCTGTGAATTGTAAACATAATAACTGCTTTGTGTGAAAAAGTATACCTTTACACGCCAAAGTTCCATTTTTAGAACATTGAAATTTCAAAACCGATAATAAAAAAATAACGATACTTTTTATGATATCTTGCAGTCTATAATTAAAATGATCATTTTTAGTTACTTTTACCAAATAATAAAAATATTTTTTAAATTTTGAATTTTATATGAAATTTTGAATTTTGCCCGATCAAAAGTAGAAAAAATGTATTATTTAGAATTTTTTCTCAGAGAGACTATTTACTTTAGCAATAGTACTTCAATTTCAAAAAATTAATCCATACTTTTTGACTTCAAAATAATTTTTATGGAACAATATGAATAAAATTGAATTTTTCAGAAAATTTCAAAGTTGATGTTCCAATATTGGAACATTGGCGTGTAAAAGGTTAATTTCAAAGTGGTTCATTGTATTCAGATTTTCTCTAAGTGCTGTGCAGAAACTACTGTTACGGAAAATACAAATCTCTCTAGAAAAATAGTTTAAAGTTATGCTTAATATAGAATATCGTCTCCAGGTATCCAACTACCCTAAAATTGTGAATTTTGCCAAAAATTGACAAATTTTTTTTATGATTTAATTTTATATATCATCTCAATAGCTCTATAAATATACCAACTTTATAATTTTCCGTTCAATAGAACAAAAACTACAAGCGTTTTAGTAAAAGTAGATCCCATTACTTAAAGCAACATGTCATACTTTAATACGCGTTTTACTCCAAATGCGTGTTTTTGAAAATGCTCAAACGCAGACAGCGATTGCTTAAAAAGATTTGAAAGTAATTTACTGAAATTTTTTGCGTATGTTCTGTATATTAGTAGAAGTGTGTTAACCTTCAGATTTATCAATCACTGTTTTATTACAAAATTTACAGTCCCTTATGTGAATATAAACACTGTTTTTTTTAAATCAATTTCATATAACTAAGATAAAGTGCTTTAGTTTTTGTAAAAATCAAAATATCTCTTATCCTGCACAAGTCATTTCAAAAATTAATAACATATAAACACATCAGAATTGAAAAATTGAAAATCTGTTCATAAACTTTTGGTATAGAATGGCCCCGTTTATGGTATTTTTTGTAAAATGTTACCCGTTTTTTCCCATTTTAGTAATAATAAATTTCTTTTTCTCTTCTTAATTTTAGCATATTTTTCTTAATATGTACTAAACAAATCTAAAAACCACAAAAAAATCCTAATATCACCATTCTTTTTTTTTAAAAAAAAAGGTTGTTGCAAGTAGTTGAATACCTTAAATATTTAATTCACTTAAAAGAACAAATGCAGGATTCCATCTTAACATCTTGTATTCCCTCAGTTTGCTTAAGTCCACTCAGCTAATAAAGAATGCTAGTACAATATTTGCGTAATCATTGCTTTTAAATTCATTTTCCTGATTTTTTGCTCACGTCTGTACTATGTGGGCATATTATACATTTCGAAATTTCCAGAGAGATATACTTCCCATTCCCTTAGCTGTAAGAAAAAATATTGTTTGTTCCTTTATAATTCGCTCCATATTGTTGACAATTTCCTGTTTCGTAGAAGTTACAGTGAATAATTAGTCAATCTCTTATATCTTATACAATATCTTGTGACTAATGTAGCGTTTCTCAACCTGTGGGGCGCTTCTTCTTCTTGTGTTTTCTCCATTTAATCACAGTAAGACAGCATTTCTCTCACTGTGGGGGTACCCACTAGGGGGTGTAATAACCTTATGAGAGGGCGTGAGCATATCGAAATTCAAAAATAAAACATTATTTAAAAGTATTTTTAATTTACTGAAACGAAGCAAAAAAATACAGTCTGGCATTATAAAAAATAAAAAAATACGCACTTACCCCTATATATTTATAAATGTATCACATTGCACAAAGTATTTGATAATTAATTTAACAATACCAAGTTAAGAACAAGTTTAACAATTACCTTCTGGGCTTTTCATATATATAAAAAATACTATACTTATTTTGATAATTTGTACGGCTTATAATTAAAATCATATTGTCACTTTTGTGTCAAAGTACATTATTATTGATGTCAATACATTATTATTGTATGGTGGAAGGAGGGAGAGGCACGAAGAAAATTATAACTGAAAATCGGGTCGCAAATATTCAAAGTTTGAGAAGCACTGTATAAGATAATAAAAGTTTCAAAGATTATTTCAATTTAAAGTCCCATTTTATCTTAAAAAGGATGAACGATGCAGTGAAATTATTTTAATTTTGAGAAAAAAACAGACTATAAGTTATTTTATTCTGTGTTATAATATTTTGGTTTTTAGAATTCTTTATTACAGAAGAGGAATCACTCCTGAAATACAATCTTTGAAATACTTTTTCAGCAAACATTATTCATTTTTGAAGGTCTTTAAAATTAAAGAATCATCAAAATATTTCAGAAATATTTCCACCTTTAACAATTTTATATCATTTGGATAAAGCTAAATGTGAAACAATTCATTGCAAAATTAATTGTATTAAATGCAAAACGTTCAATTACAAAATCATTTTGCGAATTTTTGAAATTTTTAGATCACTTTATTTATGAGCAAATACAAAAATAGTTTTGTTCTGCTAGTTACCCCACCTTATTGACAGTAATATCAGATCGAGATCCACGGAATTTATCGTGGCAAGGAGCTAGTAATACACCTGTCATCATCTATAGCTTTGAGAACCATGCCGGATACAGGACGATTTGCGGCTCAGTTCCACTCTAATTTTGAGAAAGAGCACCCTGGAGGGGGCCAGGGGCTTCTCTCTTCTCTTTCCCTCCCACCAATCTCCTTAGAGAATTCGCAGCTCAACGGTTATTTAAAGTGCCTCCATCCCCCATAGGCACTATACATTTACAACAGGGCTTCTCAAACTTTCAATATTTGCGACCCAATTTTCAATCATAATTTTCATTGCCTCCCCTCTCCATACAATAACAATGTATTGAATTCAATAATACTATACTTTGATGCTAAAGTTACAATACGACTTTAACCTCTTAAGTGCCACTGGCGCATATAAACGTCTCACTCAACCAAAGCGTTAATTGCCCCGGACATATATATACGTCTTTCCGAAATACGATTTTCTATGTGCACTGTCATGCATAAAATTATTACGAAGGCTGTGAAACGCAATAAAAGGGCCTTGACAGTGATTGCGAAGGATTTACTTATTTCAAAGAAGATTTTACTTAGTTAATCCTTTTCACTCCCCCCTCCAATACATCACATACGAGCACCTACGTGGAAAACGGTGACATTGGGGAGCGAATTCTGTAACTTTTAATCGGTAGTTAAGGGATTAATTATAAACCGTACAAATTATTAAGATAAGAGTTAATTTTTGTAAAAATATTATATATTACAAGCCCATGGGGTCATTGGTAATTATTAAACTTGTTCTTAATTTAGTATTGTTAATAATAAAATGCGTTGTGTAATATTGATACATATATAAGTGTATTATTTTAGTTCAAATGTGTATTTTATATTTTATTATGGCAGAATGTATTTTCATTGTTTACTTGCAGAAAATTTATAATTTTTAAATAATCTTTTGTTTTCGACTTTTCAATATGCTCGCACCCCCTTCGAAGAGAAGTCACACCACTCTAGGGGGACGCGCCTCACAGTTTGAGAAACTCTGATTTACAAATACCCATACCATCTCCGGTTTCAAACCCAGGCTCTACGGTATACGGTCACTAACCACCACAATAAATGGGTGGCACAAAAGTAGTAAGATTAATTAATAAACATTATGCTATGAATGACATTTTATTCTTTTACAGAACTACTAAAACAAATTGCAAAAAGTGATAAATATGCATTACTTTTTGGAATTTAATTAATTAATAAATAACGTAGAATAAATACGTGTTACCATTTTTAGATCGTTAAATAATTACTACATATTGTAAAAAATATTTAACGCTTATATTAAATAAAAGAAAACGCTTCCCTTGATCAATTTTGACCTTCACTAGCTATAAAATATTTCATCGATCTTTTTAACTATGAGATCGAAAAATTATACAGAAACTAGTCCAAAAAATGGAGAAGGTGATATTCAACAGTGTTAACGAGAGTGCAAAAAAAGAAGAAGAAATCTCGAATCCTTCCGCAGAATACTTTCCGGAAAATTGACACTCCAAAAGCATTCATCATCTCAGCCAGGTGAATAAGTAAATTACAGTTGAAAATTGAGCGAATCTCGTGGGACTTTCCCAAAAACTTCCTTCCATTATTTCCAAGAATAATCGCGCACATTTCTTATGGGACTTCTCGTGGAAGACAGAGTAATGCTCTTAGCATTCTCTAGTCATTTTTCTTTCCAGCAGAAGTTAAGATCCGAACTTCAGTTTTTGAGATTTTTACTTTAGATGGACAAAGAATTAGTTTTGCAATTAGATAATTATTACTCTTTTTTTAAAAAGAACACTCCTTTTCCATATACAAAATAAATTAACCTTTAAACTAAAAAAAGAGAGTTTCCTAGCTGTCATGATTCTGAAAGGAATGAAAATGATTGTATTCAATGATTTTTGATTAGTTCCTTTTAGTAAATAATTTGTTGCCTGGTAGAAATTTATTAGGTTTGAGAAATAAATTTGAAAGTTGTAATAAATAATACTGTCGCATAATTTAGAATACAATTGTATAGTCTAAGAAAACAAAATTAAATTAAATAACAAGAAATTAATACAAGTTAGATAAATAAGCCTTTAAAAAATTCAGCTACAATGATATCCACATAACTCACAGCTACTCCCCTAAAACTTTAGATAGCATAAACCTATTAAGAGAAGTCAGTAGCCTAAACATCTTCGAAAAATTGATTTGGGGATTTTGATATTTCTAAAATCTCCACAATTAATGAAATTTGCAGTGATATAACATATTCGCTATTTTATGAATTAGAAGTATGTCAAACTGACTTTTACAAAATAATTAGCTGACATGACACGCCTACTTTGACAGTTAAGAAAGTAAACACCAACCTTTTAAACCCGGGAAGCCCTTTCAAAGTTTCGAATAATTTTATTTATCCAAACGCAATTAACAGTAGAGTAACTGCAAGTTTTCTTCTATGTCTGGTTATACGTTTCTGGAGGTTGCATGCATTTCGTAGAACTGAATGAAAGTATTTGGGTGCTAATTCTAATCGAACAATAATATTGTAAAGAAATCATGAAACCCAATTTGAATGTGAGTTTTCTTCTTCGAACAAAAGACATACGCATTATTAGTTCTATGATGAGTTTAAATACTTGTATTTGTTTTAAAAAATGAAGTGTGTCCCTTCATAAAAATCAGAAGAAAATTCTACGAGATATATACAAGTACGGCACTTCAAAACAAATGTAATAGCCAGGACAGAGAATTATTTCTTAAAACTTGGAAGTCCATGCTATTGTCACACATTTTATAACACACTTCCTTTTTTAACATTGTTCAGATTGAATTATTTTCACTTGATGTTTATGATGTGGTTAGTTCCCTTAATGCTGGTAATACATCAAAATTAATAAATTCTTCAAAAATAGGGAGTAGAACCTGGCGAATAAGCTGTTAATGCCATGAAATCTCTCGATGCGGAAAGTCTAATGATTGCAATATATGCGTTTTCTGCAGAATCTAAAAAGAAATGAAAGAAAAGACTAAAAAGAAGGAAAGAGATAATATTTTTAAAAAATTAGGCAAAAATAGTGCAGGATTTTTGATGAAGTAAGATTGAATACAAATATTACTGTTTCTTAAAAATTATGTTTTTAAATTTGTGTTAATTTCTCTAAATTTACTGTATGGGTACACTTTCAAATATATAGTTACACTATATATTTCTTACGTACACTTATGCATACTGAAGTGAGATTTTTGAAATATTACAAAAAATTTAGCTAAAAAGCCCATGTCGTGACAAAAATTTACAATTTTTTTTTATTAAATTTATAATTATTCCCAACAAAAATTATTTTTTTAAGAAGCTGAAGGAAATATTCTTTAAATTTCACTTCAGCATAAAGACAAATGTCTATTTATTGTACAGACAAATTTTAAGCTTTAGTATTCAAAAGTTTCTCAATAAAAGGTACATAAAGACACCTCAAATACAATGCCCTTTCTCGTTGCAAAAAGCTTGATACATACCTAAAAATACATAAATTTCATGTTTAAAATCATAAAAACAGTTTTCTTTTGGCTCTTTTAGAAATCATTTGTCTAATTTAAAGAAACTTTTGAATTCTGATACTTTTAGAAATTGTGTTAGCGTGTGATCGTGCAAAACCCTTATGAAACCTTTCAAAATATCGTATAATCATATATTCCCAAATGCATACTCTTACATATTGATACAATTTTTCATTATATTTATGATGCTTTACTTTGATGTGGGTAATGCATCAACGCTGAAAATTCTTCAAAAATTGATACAGAATTTGAAGTAAATGTTGTAAATACTACAAAATATCTCGTTTGACAAAAACTGAAGAATACTATGTATGTATTTTCTGGATAATTTAAGTATAATAGGAAACAAAAAAGTCTTAAAAGAAATCGAGAATGTTTAAGAAAATAGGGAAAATACAGGTTGTAATTCATAATTTTGTGACGAAGGACATTTTATATTAAAAATGCAATTTTCTAAAAATGATGTTTATAAAACTACATATACCTTTTTCTTTGAATCTACTGTATGAATGCACCTACAATTTTATTGCATATTTCTGATATGTAAATATTTATACTGAAGTGAACTTCTTGAGATACTCACTAAATATTTCGCTAGAGACCAGATAACGAAACAAAAAATGACCAATTTTCAAAATATTCATAGTGATGCTCAGTAAAAGGGTGTTTTTGAAAAAAACTGAACAATATATTTGAAAATCTCACTTTAGTATAAATATAAAAGTCTTATTAATATACAGACAAAGTCTTTACATTTAACAGTGTCTAAGAGAAAGGTACATGAGAAAAAGCTTAGTTTAATGTTGTCGGTATAGGGGTACAGACTCTCTTTCAGAAGAATAACATTGATTATCGGAGAATCTTAACATATTAATCAGATGCATTCTTGTATACATATGTATGTAGTCCCACATCACACAGTACGTAGTTTTTCGTACTATTAGTCACTACACGATTACTTCATGTATGTAAAGTAAGTTTTGGGCAAGTTATAGAATTTATGTGTTCGTTTATTGTGTGCATTGTTTTTTGTTTTGAACAATTTTACTACAGTCATGCTTTAGATTTATTTTAATACTAGCCGTTACCCTCCCGCTTCGCTGGGTATTTCATGATGTTTTATAAACATATCTGTTTATATTCTGACAGACAGACAGACAGACAAAAATTTTAAAAATTGGTTTTTTGTTATAAGTACCGTATATACTTTTAGTGCATTAAGTAAAAAGCTGCTAATTTGAAATTACAAACACTATTGTTTAAATGTGACTAAAAATGTAAATAAAAAAAAAAGAAAGGATTAAAACTAACCGTAAAACTTATCAATTTTTTGTTTCTTGCATTGCTTTTTGCTTATGAAGCCTTGATTTATTATTTTTAAAAGTGCATCCGAAACAGCCGATGCTCTACTTAACTGAACAGTGAGATAACTATCATAAAAAAAATTATGGCACGTGTCAGCGTATTATCATGTGCGCGTAACACTATTATGTCTCATGAAGAGCATCGGTCGCCAGTAACCAAAACAACGACTTCATTAGCTCAGCTTGGCGTTCAATTTGGCGTTCATCTTGGCATTCAGTTTCACGTTCACCCGTATAGTTTCCGTTCCCGTAAGAATACGGGAATAAAATATAGCCTATGTTACTCCCGTTAATGTAGCTTTCCATTAGTGAAAGAATTTTTAAAATCGCACCAGCCGTTTCCGAGATTAGCCGGAACAAACAGACAGACAGACAAAAATTTTAAAAATTGATTTTTTGTTATGAGTACCGTATATACTTTTAGTGCATTAAGTAAAAAGCTGCTAATTTGAAATTACAAACAGACACTTCAATTTTATTTATTTGTATAGATTATTTTAATTTTTTATTTCTTCTCAGAAAAATGTAACAAAGAAGACATTTATTTGACACTATAAATCTGAAGCATACTTTTAAAATTACAGTATTACTTTTAAATTTAGTTCAAAGTGTCTGTTCGGTGGTTTAGAGGTAGCGATTCACTTCATACGTCCAAAATTGCGAGTTGGATCCCAGCTGTCTAGAGTCAATAGGTTTTCTGCATGTGAAAATCGTAGGCATGCAATTCATATGATTATTCGTCATGTAAAAGATGTATGACGCATCAATTTGGTTCTGGTTCTCTTGGAAAAATTAAATCACGGCAATATTTAGCAGCCGATGAGAGCTTGAAATGAATAAATCCAAGAGTCAAAAGTTTAGTAGAGGGAGCCACCACAAGATGGTGCCAGCAATGAAAATGGCTCTTACATTTGGGGATTTGCCGGATATGTAAAGGCTAAACTGCCAAAATTCAACCCATTCGAAAAACAAAATTGAGTTCAAAGTTACTTTAATGACTGAGCAATGAATGTTTCTAAAGTCTGCCCGAGCTTATACAAATATTAACTGTTTTTTGGTATCTGATAATATAAGATAATGTTATGTTAAATATTTTGTAATCAGATTCTCTTACATGCTTTTTTTATTGTTTTCTGAGGCTACGAGAAATATAAATGTATTTATATTTATTTATTATATTTTCATGTCATTATGGTGTGTCAATTAAAACTATTTTTTTCACTCATCATTTGAAGTATGGGCATCGATACAAATAAAATAAATATTTTAGATTAAATCTTAATTAAGCAAATTTCAATTTCTCTCTTGAATACTAATGGTAAATTATTTTTAATTTTTATTAGATTTTCCCAATTACATATACAAATATTTATTCAACGAATTACATCAAAAATAAAAGAGAAATAAACTTTAAACGAATATATCATATTTTCTTAAATAATCTCATTCATTTCGTCAGACTAAAATAGGCTTAATATTTTGCTTCTGAAATCATTTAAAATTTAAGCCATCCAGCTCTAAAGGTAAAAAATCAATAAATTAAAGTATTTTAAAAGTTTCATTTCATGTGTAACATCCATTATGAGTTATTTGAGTAACGGCTTTATATGTAAGTTGCCCGTAATTGATACTTACATGATTAAACTGTATAGCATAAGAATTGAAGACGAGAAAAAATTTGTTTCTGTAATTTTTTCTCTTACAGAGAAATGTTGTCCAACTTTAACTTTTAAGAGATTTTTCTCTATTCTAGGAATTTTTTCTTTAAAATTTTATAGTTCTTTCTAAGTTGTAAAAGGTTGTCTTATTGAATTAGAAAAAAAAATTCTAAAAACTCAATATGTGCATAATATGCTTTCAATACTACAAATGAAGTTACTTTTAGATTTGTTTCAATATCAATTCATTATGCTTCACAGTGTTTGTTACCTTGTGTTAAGTCAGATAAATCTTGCACTGCAAAGTTATTTGATTATTTAATAATTATTCAATCATTATAATTATAACTAGTATTGATTTCCCTAATTTTAAACGGATTTTGTTCAAATTTAGAATGGTCTATAGATTAAACTGTGAGAATTTTACTTTCAAAAAATATTTATACTTAATATATTTTTAATTGTTGTTCAAGAATAACCATAGATAGGTAAATGTAGCCAATATCCTCGATTTAGGTTTAAAAAATTATTGTATTATTAATATCAATTTGGAAAGAGAATGGATGATTAAAAAATATGGTTTAATAGAATAAACTATTTAAAAATAAAGTTTCAAAGCATAAATGATTAATTCTTGATTTTGAGAGCCGAAGTTAAAAAATCATTTCATTAGCAATGATGACAGAAAAGAGCGTCAAGAATTCGAAGAACACGAGAATGTATAATTGGAGAATGATACCCGAATTTAAACTAATCCTTGAATTACAGATCACGTCCTTTAGAATGAAAAGAAAAGTATTCAATTTAAAGTGAAATTGATTCTATTTCAAGTGAAAAATAGTATTCTACTCTTTTGAATTTTAACTACTCCGAGTACATTATTAACCGTAAAAACGTCCAACTACTCAAATACTTAGGCATAACACACACACGCTGAAATAGAGATCCAACACTTCCGTCAAAAATAATGTCTGCTTACTTTTTTACTTATTCCTCTAAGCAGACTCATCATTGTAGGTTGTTTCTACAGTAAATTTTATGCATAAACTATTTTTAACTACTTTTATCACATTCAAAATGTTTCGTTTACTAGTATGTCTCAGCTCTTACAAAAAATATTCCACTGTCTTTTTAGTCATCTCTTTTTGTATTTATTTAAAAAATATAGATAAATGGGATATGTCACTTTTGTTTTGAATCTTTGATTCAATAATTCGGCTAGAAAACTGACTTCTCTGATTTTTTAAAAAGATTTTGAAGTCCCTTTTTTTCATTTTAATATTTGAGTTTTATTACTTCCAAAGTTTCTTGAACTTCTTTTTTAGTTTGTTGTAGAATTCAAAACATCTAAAGTATGTAACATACATTTAAAATTTAATTTTTTACTATATGATTTTTTAATTTTATTTTTGAAGGATTAATCTTTATCATAATAACAAGTAAGATAAAAAAAATTAAGTCAATTTCTACTTAGGTAAACAAAGAGAGAGAAAATGTATATTTTAGTTACTTTTTATTAAATAATTACAATTGATGTAAATATGTATGTACATATGACAGAATCACAATATTAAGTGGCAAAATAGAAAGCAATTTTCCATTCTATATATGGTGTTGGACTATTATTTTTGTTTTGTTACTATTTATTCCTTAATTAAATTTAATTATTCCAGTAAAACAATATAGTAAAAAAGAATCACGTTCTCAGAAATTAGCTGAGATTCGATTCCATGACCTTTGAATTATAAGTCCAACGCGTTACCCATTGAGCTACAAGGACACAATGAGCGATTTCCTTTTTATATATGGTGTAGGACTATAATTTTTATTTTTGTTTGTTACCAATTATTCATTAATTATTGCATTAATATTTGAAAAAAACTGTACTAACATCAAGTGTCATCCACTAAAAGTTTTAAAAAATATATTTGAACTTGAATGGATGAACAGAAAGTATTTTATTAATGATTGAAAATTTGAACAAGATATATATATATATAGGGAGAGTGTGTGAACTATATAACAGTAGAAATTGAATAAAATGATCCTTCTTGCTTCATAATAAAACACATAACGTCAATTAAAATCAAATAAGAGCTATTTAGTTTTCAGGGACTTTTTTATCACTTAACCACATTATTAATTCAATGGGGTTGGGAATTTTGAAGCATCACGCAGACTTTATTTACTAAGTTTCAACATTTCTGTAAAAGAGTATAAGGAGAATAATTCAATTAATATATTCTCTAGAAGTACACACAAATGTTTTTAACATTTCTTGTTAATAAAAAAATAATTTCTTGTTAATTACCAAATAATTTTAATTAACTACCATTATCATAAATTTAAATGTGATATTCATTATTAGTCACCACAAAAAAAACTTTTGTATTGGGCTTTTGTCTTCCCATACATTGCAACATTTGTTTATTCAGCGAAGAATATGATCGTTAACTTTGAACAATTAAAAGATAATGTTTAGTTACAAGTAAGCAAGAATTTGGTTAAATATCGATGATTACTACCTTCCATTCTCACGACATAAAAGTGTAATTTAAATACTAATTATTTTTCACGCCATAGAAGTTTATGATACAAAGTAATTTACGATTAGAAGGGAACAAAGAGACCGAAGAAATCTCTTTGGATTCTTTGATAAGAATGCATCCACTCGATATCAGTAATGAGTCGAAGGAAAATCACACAAATGCAATAAAAGGAAGAAAAGCGGAGTACGGATAGTGGAAAGAATTATTTCTCAGATGTTTAACTTAATGAATTGCTTAGTTCAGTACTTAGCTTTGACTGACTTATTTTACTCGCAGATAAATTTTAGTCTCATAAATTCGTCAAAGTGTGCTCGATTACTGAAATTTACTAATTGAAATTTTAATGCTGCCCATCCGGTACAATGGTTAGCGACGCTGACAGCTGCACCGTAGGATCTGGGTTCGAATCCCGAAGAAGGCAGGGGTGTTTGTAATGTTCTAAATATGTCACAAGAGAAGTTTGGGGCTCTCTAAATGAATAGATATTATTATGAAAGTAATTAAGTTTATTTCGTTTATCACAATTTACTATCAATCAAGATTCTTATCATTAGAGCAGTCAAATTAAATGGATTCCTTAAATTCCTAAGGCAAATAATTAAGCCCTTAACTGAGTGTGATCCGATGAATCAGATCTGTCCTGGATCAACTATATTTCAGTCTACAGCTTCTTTTCCTTATCACCAAGGCTTCCGAAAAGCCACTTCGATAATCTTACTTTAATAACAGCGTAACGACTAACTCTAACACTCACTTTTCTTGGGTTTAAATAGCATAAAATCAAGTTCTCTCTGCAGAAGGTGGTTTTAAACTCAATCAAAAATTAAAAAAGTATTTTTCCCCAAGAGGATTAGTGAAGGGGTGCGAATAAGACCCATGACAATTATTCGATGAGGTTGGTGGAAGGAAAAGAGAAGTAAAAGTCCCATGACTCACTCAATGTGTTCTCCAACAAAACTGGGGGACCGTTTTGTTGGAGAACACACTGGGTCGTATTGTCTCCTTTATGGTGCTCAAAGCTACGGCTAACGACAGACGTAAGGCTAGCCCCTTGTCAGGATGAATTTCTTGTGCCTCAATCTGTCCCCGTCGATCAGGTGACATCAGAAACAACACAACAAAAAATCTAACCATAAAAACATTCAAAAACTTTAAAAAAACATTCCTGTCACTATTTTTTATTCGCACTCTCTCGCTGTGTGTGATGAAAAACTTCTTCACCGTTGACAAGTAAGAGTAGTTCCCCAGATAATTTGTAATAGGAAATATTTACGAAAGTTACTCAAAAAGGAATAAGTATTTTAATTCTCAGAATTTTAATTTTCTAAAACTAAGAATAAAAACGCATTTTAGACTTTTATTTGCAATGAAAAAATGTTTTTGATTTGATGAAGTATGTGTTGATACATTAACACATATTTTTTTATAAAAATTTCAGTAGTTTCATTGACATTATTTCACAATAACCATAAGCAATAAAATATTTTTGACTTCATCGACATGGTGACTAGATCCCATTTTCAAACATATCAATTTTTCTTTAGCTGTTGCTGCAGTTGCAGAAATTCTGGCGACAAGATTCTTAACCGAGTTAATGGAAGTCTAGAATACGAAGCGCATTAGACATTGCAGGATAAATTCGAGACTTGATAAATCGGGCTATTGTGATGGTCAAGCAAAAGGTCTGCCTCGATTAATTTATCGCCTCGAAAGGTGACACTCAAGTAATTGCACCTATTAAGCAAGCTTCATAGCACACAGATTCTTCAGTCTGAATGTTTCTTTACTTGATAAAAAGGCTGAATTAATATATCTTGATACACATTTATTAACTCATCAATAAATTGTAGGTATAATAAATTTGGAATTATTTCGTACAGCTACTTATGACACATAAAAGTTATATTTAAATGATTTTCAAATATTTTTAAGTCTTCAAAAGCAATTATGGTTACATTTAAATATTTCCCCTTTTCTTAAAATTATATATATACATTATACATATGTGTGTGTAATAATTCACTTTAATAAGATTTAAGGCTACAAAGTACCCTTTTTTTTTTTAAAAAAAAATTGGATCCAGTAATAGTAAAAGTACTTTGTGTTTTATTTTCAGATTTTTTTTTAAATTTAATTCTGAGAGTAAAAACTCGGTCATACTTTTACAATTTAAAAAAAAAATTAATTTTTTAAAGTTTTTATAAAATGCTCAATTTTTTAGTCGTTAATCGCTTCCCTTATACATTTTTTTTAAAAAAAAGTTGCAAAAAATCATGACATTTTTTTAATTTTATTATTAAACAAGGAAATGTGTGTGAAACAAAACAAAATATGTAGGTTTTAAGTTGAATTTTTAATTTTTTATAGGAGTAAAAGCATTTAGTTTTAATATTTGTTTACTATCCGGAGTTATCTCAGGCAAATGGAATGAAGTTAAATATTAGTCTTTGAATGATAGTTTTTGAAACAAGGGACAACACAAAGTGATACCTGACATTCTGCACATTGATATCTGGTCTCTTTTCTTACTGGCTTTGTTCTGACCTCCCTTTTACGGGAGCACACAGAGTTACTCTGTCTCAATAAGGCTGCATACAGAAGAATCACTTCCACTATTTTCAATTTCCACCTCTTCATAATCACAATCTGAAAAAGCATCGCTCCTTCTATCTTGCTCATCGTCCTTATTTCACTTTTTTTCAACACAACTATTTTTCTTTATACATTAATAATCCACAAGCTGACGTATACTATGCAATAGTGAAAACACGTGACTAGTCCCGCCAAAAGAACCGCGAAACCAACAAAACTTGGCAAACTTCCAATCATAGCTGAATATTTCCTTTCATTTCTTCCAGCCGATTACAACCGTGATAAAACAAATCGTACTGACAAATTCTGCTTAGTCCGAGTTTTCTCGGGATAATAATTAACTGCAATGTATACCAACCCGAGATAACTCGCGATAATCAAGCAAGCGGTTAAGTGATTTATGTTTCTTAGATTACTGCGAACAAAAGTTAGTATGGATTTGAAAATCTGTTCTCTTATTGATTTTTAATAATTATTTTTATAGCTATACCTGGAAAAATCATGAAAATTTTTTGAAATATATAATCTTAAGTACTTTTTTTTAAAAAAATAACTAGTGATCTCAGACCTAAATACACATACTAACTTTTATAGGACATATACATGAAATATTCAGCTTTATTTGCAATACTTGTATTCGCAAATCTAATGTAGCATCAGCTAAAGGCTGATTTTCAAAATCATCATTTTCAGTATTAATCCATCTTTTCAAAATATTTCAACTTGAAAACTTTTTTGCCGTGACATTTTCTCAGCAGGAAAAAGTTAATGATAAAGCTACTAAGTTTTTTCACTATTTGTAACAACAAAGATTAGTCTTGAAATCAATCTTAATTAAATAACTGTGAGAACTCAAAAAATTCATAACATAAGCAAACAGAAAGGATTTTAGTAATGAAAACCTTTCACATTAAAAAAGTTGATTGTTCTCTAAAATATCTTTTTGATCAACTCAATTTAAAAATGTGAAGATGGTTTGAAATTAAACCAAAACCTAAGCTCAGAAAACTTCAATTATCTTAAAAACCAATTATCTATCAGATCTGAAATTCGGGGGCAAGCTTCTCAGTTATATGGGCTACAAGAAAAGGAAAAAAAATCGATATTTTTGCCAATTGTAGGGTAATGTATGGCCTTAATTCATTTTAGTCTTAAGCCCTCCAAGATTTCGTGTGATAATTAATTTCTAGTTTACCCACGTAACAAGAAATAACCACAGCTTTTTCTCCCAAAAACTGAAACATTAGCATTTTTAAAACAGGATTATGAAATCGTGCATCACACACGTATTCAGACCAATAAGAAAAAGCATTACCGGAAATCATACAATTCTGAAAGAATCCGATTGACCAATACTATAACGGGTTGAGATCTCGGGAGCGAAAAATGAATGTTTTTGTGAAATGTTTTAGATGTGCGCGTGTTAGTGTTATATTTGTCGAGGCCGAAAGGACATAGGTGCAGTTTGGGACTCCGAATCAGCAGATATAGTTATAAAAACAATAAATTTTATTTCAGTTTAACCAATTTAAAATCAATCAAATATTATGAACCGATGGAGCAATTAATTTAGATCACAAACTTAAGATAAATATTTAAACACTTATTTGAGTTTGATCCTATAGAAGAGCACTCGTCTGATCTCTCCTGGGTCGGTTATGCTCCAGTCTAAGACTTCTTCACTCCTACGCCAAAGTTTCCGAAAGGCAATTCTCTAATCACTTTAATTTTAGAGGATCGACTAACTCTAACACTCACATTTCTAGGGTTTAAATAGCACTCAATTAGCATAAAATCACGTTTTCTCTACGGAAGGTGGTTTTAAACTCAAACAACTGTTAAAAAACTGTTTCCCCTGGATGATTAGTGTAAGGACCCGTATAGAACCCGTCACATGCTTTTAGTGTTGCTGCTTGTTTTTATGCAGTGATAGTCTGTATAAATGTGGATTTTTACGTAAGAACTCCATTGTGAGCAACTTGAAAAAATACCATTTTAATGCAAAAATGCTCTAAGAGCCCGAAAGTATTACATTTATCTATATTCATTCTACACTTCATTTTCAGGCTTGCCTCAATTAATCAAAAACAATTAAAAGTGGTTGATTCTAAGATTATTTTGCATTATGTAGGTGCAGTGGTGCACCTCCTGTGCAGTAATGCACAGGAGGTTCAGGGTCGAAAGTCCATCATTCTCATATCAAACCTCAATACGTCCCTCCAAACCTATTCCTTTGATTTTGTCCATTTTGGGAACGAAAAAAACAGCAAAAAGTGAACTATCGAATTATAATTAGCATTAATTAATAAAATAAATTGTTAATAACAAATAATTAATTAAAATTTACGCACAATGCACAGAGAATTCTCATCAATAGAAAAAAATCAAAGGCTATGGGGGGGGGACCGCTACCGATCCTCTTGATGCGCCACAGTTTACGTGGATTAATTAATAGGAAATTTCCATTATTCACCTTTCGCATGTAAGTTTGTTGAGATTTATAGATTCAAGGAAACCTATTTTCAAAGCATCTTTAACCTATAACATGTCAAATAACATACCTTTATTTTGGTTCTTTAAAAGAATTTAGACCATTATACATTTAACTCTTCAATTAGGTTAATCAATAGTCTTAACGATTCTCACAACGAGCAGTGCGTGACCTAAAGCATGATTGTTCCATTTAATTAAAAGTTGACTCATCAACATTTTACGTGTACTTTACGAATTATCTTAATACAGCCGAGGAATGCTGTATAATCAAATCCCTTATTTTGTATAACTCTGCGATAAGTTTTAAACCATGTCACGTAATCAAACCGAAAAGTCAAACAGCTAATAGTATTTTATAAATTTGTATATTAATAATATCAGTATATGTGGAGGGGTTTAAGACTGTAAAATAAGCCATAAATTAATATAAAAATTAGCAAGGATTTACTAAGGTGTCTTGGAAAATTTTTTCTTCTGAAATAATGAAAATACTGGGTGGTCCCGAATTCATGGTATAAACATTAAGGTTAGATACAGGACATTGTAATAATACTTTATTATATAGGAATGTATGGGTGCAAGTGACGCGGTGAAGCGCAAACAGGGGAATAATAGAAAATAGAAATTGAGTTATCGATTGGTTTCATTGCCGGTAGGAAGCAGAAGATGTCTAACCGCCGTTCAGCATGATGCATCTCAGTAGGGGAAAGCTCCAATTGCAATTGTGCTGACGTCTACGATGGGAGACTTTACGTATGCCAAAAAAGCAAACACACACATGTACGGCTGTGCAAATGATAACGGCACAGCTGCGCTATGAATGTATCTTTGAACGTGTACGCCAATCGCTCCACCGACGCTGTCAAGCACGTATCTTAATGATAGACGCACTTTTAAACAGTTATTGTAAACATTAATCTTGTCAACGACGCTTTAAATAAACACTTTGCCTTTCCTTTCGTCTCTCATTTTTTTGTGTTTATGCCTCACCGCGTCACTTGAGCCTATACATTCCTGTACAATAAATGATTGTTACAATGTCCTGTACCTACCCTTAAAGTTTGTACCATGAATTTGGGACCACCCTGTATACATGTGAAAGGTTATATAAACAATGAAAGCCTCTGTTTATAAATAATTAAATCCTCTAAATAATCCATTTCACATTATTGTAATTATATAAAATATAAGATTTTAAATATATACAATCCTTAACTTTAGGTAATAATAGCATTAAACAATTTAATGAAAGGAATAGAACAAAGACCCTTTTATCATTTTTAACATTTTATCGTATAATGGAATTATTTGACTTCTATTTGTTATTATAATGCATTTATTGTAATTAAATTAATTACTATTTTGTATTTATTGTGATCATACTAATTAGTAATTAACAGCTTTAACATTGAAACATTGTATGTATTAATTTATTGAACCGGTAACTCTCTATTTAACCCTTTAACTGTCAAGTTATTTAATTTGGGTACATAAACTCTCACCATTATGCAAAATACTAAGTGATAAAGCCGAAATAAACTTCTTTCGATATGTATTAGAGCATAAAACAATAAAATTCACTCAAAAAAATCACCCCGTATAATAGTCGGACGTGACAATTTGGAACTCGTGTCGAGCCCGGGCATGACAGTTAAAAAGTTTAGGTAACATATTTATACCGATATTATTTCAAAAACGTATTATTGCATTTGTAAATGATTTCACTTCTTTAAAACTGAATTTTCACAAATCCTAACCCAAGACTCAGATAATTTTATCAACAGTAAAAATTGCAAAAGTTAGATACTTGCATGATGTTTTGCTATTCTAATCGGTTGAAATATAATTCTGCACAAATGCATATTCTTAAATTTCCCCGACTAGAAAAATAAATACTTTAGGTTGAACAGGCTCAAACATAGGATTAAAATTATGTATCTCATAATTTTGAATCTATAGCCTAGTTGTAAGTGAATTGCTAGTAATGTAAGTCAGAGATCTTGCTTCAACTAAAATCCATCCTTTAGATCATTGGTTCCCAAAGTGTTCCAACAGACCCCTGGCCATCCTTGGGACTACTAAGGGTTGTACTTGGAAAATTAAAATTAATTTAGGAGTGTGTGTACAATGTTAGGGGGTCCGTGAAAGATTTAAATAATGTAACATATTTGTAATACATTTCCGTTATTATGAAAGTTAAAATAAATTAGTATATAATGATTTTACGTGGTAAAAAGAATTTAGAGTAAACGAATTTAGAATACACTTTTTAGATAAGTATATAAAGTACAAGCATTGACAAACACCGTATGGTCGAAGTCGGGCTGATTGTGAATGCTGATGTATATGCAGGTTTAAATAGGAACAAAATCTCGCCGCTGCATGTAATAATTGTCTAAAACATGGCAAGCTGTACATTTGATCGAATGTTTAGTTGTGCTTTGTGCATGATCCCGCTGTGTGAATAGAATGCAGCAAATGTTGCATAGAGTTTTGAACATAAAGCAGTATTATGCTTTGTATTGTTATGAAAATAACTATCTCAATACCCATTTCAATGAATAAAAATTGTTTCGCTATATTTTAATTCAAAAGTTATAATTTAAATAAATACTACTTCAGGTATCACATATACCTGATGGTGATACCATGTCAGGTATCATATGTACTACAATGCTTTATTTTTACTTCAACATTTACCTTTTAGGAGAAAAAATGTATAATTTTCTATTACATGTTAAAATATTTATTTCACTTAGGAGTTCATAGCCAAGTTCTTGATATAAATAGGGGGTCTATGGGCATAGTTTGGTAACCAGTGCTTTAGAGTTACAGAAGACCTATGGTGTGTTATTAAGCCCTATATACATCAATGAAACTAAACTGATAAACGTATTTGATTACTTACTTTCCCATTAATATTATAACAAATTTCCATCATGAATATGGAATTACATCATAAAAATTAAATCATAAAAACATATTATTATAACTACAAAAATTTATTTACAAATAATCTTTTTCAGCGAATACTAAGGAAAAAGTAATCAGTTCTTTTATTAATTTGACTTTTCGGAAGTTTCTAAAAATTTTAGCTCAGTGTATAATTAATTTATTTCTTACAGTAAGTAAAATGAAAACGAATTCAAGATAGTTTTTTCGTAACATTTTAATAAGTAAAATAAGTTTTCAATTTTCTTTTTCACACCCACACACACACACATGCCGTTATACTTTGCTTGAAAAATTGCTTAATGTTTCATTATCTGTTACATTTAATTTTACTGTAGATGAACATATATATATATACTGCTCAAAACAATTAAAGGATATTGAAGATGCAGGTGAATCTTGTGGTTGAGGAATCATTTAGATGATTGATACAGGATCGACAGTCGTAGTAGGCTATATGAGAAAAAACTGTCAAGTAAATGCATTTTATTGAAAATTTGGGTACAAAAGGAAAAATACAATTTATGTCTATGAGAAAAAACGAACAAAAAAGGTTTTTCCTTGAAAGAATATCCTTTTTATTAGGGAGTATGGTTTACCTAGACGTCCAGCAGCTTTGAACACATTTGAGGCTTGGAGTCAGTGAGTCTATTAATGAAGAGCTGCGTATTCTATCCTACTCCTCCAAAAGAGCCCTTTTCAGCTCTAAGAGTGTTTGGAAAGGGGGGTAGGCGGCCAGCAACTCATCTGCCAAAAAAATCCCAAACATGCTCTATTGGGTTCATGTTCAGATAATACGCTATTCACATTCCATTCGCGTGATTCCTTCCTCGAAAAGGAAATCCTGCACCAAATTAGCACGATGCGGCCTACAAATTGTCACCCATTAACATGACATCATCTCCAATTGCTGCAGCGTAAGGGACTACAATAGGTCTGAAGATCTCATCCCTAAATCAGCGACCGGTCAGAGCTCCAATTTGATTGATGTGGAGATCGGTGCGCCTATCAATGGGGAAGCAAGCAGAGATCATCACTCTTCCACCACCAAATCTGACACTTCCCAGCACGAACGCAGGATTTTCGTTGTGACATGTTCGTTCCAGATGAATATACGCCTTTTATCTGGATGAAGAGAAAAATGAGACTCGCTAGAGAAAAGAATATTCCGTCATTCATTTCTCCTCCTGCCCACATGCACTGTTTCCCACTCTCTGCGAACATTACAATACCTTGCTATTAATGTAACACAACATTGGTCAGGGAGCATAGGGACCTACTGCGTGGAGCCGGTTTCAAACAGTTTGTGTCAAAACTGGGGTGCCAGAAACCGAGGGAAGGTGTTGTTGAAAAAGAGTGGCATTTTTTTTATATTTTGGGATCTCCAAGACGTTAGTTTTAAATACTGATATTTATTGAAATTTAGTGCACACGTGCGACCTTACCCTGGTCCTCGGCCTCATTTCCAGTCTCCTAAACCGTATCCTGTTCCTGAAAAACACACTTTGTGAAACTCCACTGGCATCTTCTTCGGCTTGTATTTCGTCCCCCTCTAACCGACAAACAATTCTTCAAGTTTCTGAAACGGTTCAATGACTTCGTAGAGACATTTCATTCATCAAAACAACTTACTTACTGCATGTCGATCGTTCTTTTCTGCTTTGTCTTTCAATAAGTTGGAAGCCAAATTTCATTCGCTGCCACTAAAGCATGATTTTTGACGTCAAATTCAAAATTTTAATACTCCAAAGTTTTGAAAATGGGAAAAATTAGCATTTGGGATCTCTTCTTTCATTTTCTGCAAAAATATTCGTTTATACTGTTTTTTATGAAAGATTTACAGTATCCTTTAATAGTTTTGAGCAGTGTATATATCCCCTGCATCACTTTTAAAAAGAACTCAATTATCATTGAAAAAAATTTTAGTTGGAGCTTATATATATTGTAGCTCGCGTGTATTATAATTGTTTTGAACTTAATGCCTTACTATAATGAAAAATAAGTTCAGTAAGTATTAAAAACTGATTAAATCTAGAACAATTGAAATTAACAGGAGCTTTGCCGCTTTATTTGCCAAGTAACGGAAATTACAAGTTAATCTTCAATTCATTCGGCATGCTTCCATTTGTCTTCGACGTGACTGTATTTTGTCAACTATAACGACGCCTGCTTAGACAGCATTTTTGCAGTTCAAGTTAATCTTTGGGTGAATTAAAAGCTTTTGGTGAGAGTAATTATCTCTGCTAAATAATTGACGCTAGTGGAATGTGTCTGATGAAGAATTAACGCTTCAGGATAAGGCCCTTCCTTCTTAACTGAGGACACTCCTCCTTCAGAAAATTACTCTTTAAGTTGCAATTAGAAATTACTCTTCAGGAATCTTTTATCCAATAGATTTTCTTATGAGATATTCTCATGGCTTCAAATATCAGATTTAAAGAGTGCAAAGAACAGATTTAAGGAAACTGACCACAAAATTTCAAAAATATTAATTTACAAGTATTTTTCATCTCCATAGTTTCTATAGAATGTCTGATTCTATGGATATTACCAATCATTTATTTATCTCTTCTTTTAGAATTTTTTCATTACAAAAAGTGTTTATAAAAAATTTGATAGCATCTTTCTTTTTTTAATGTTAAATATAGTAAATAGGTGCTTACAAAACAAGACTAAAATTTAAAACAACAAGAATTTTGTGCATTATGAATCTTCTCTAACGACATAAAATACAAACAAAGACAAAAGATGTACGGATTATTTAATCAAACACATTTTAAATGAATAAAAAACTTTAATTGGATGATTGAATACTTTCAGGTTTGACATTTTATTTTTCAGTGATTGCTTACAAAAAAGGTTTAAACCTCTGATACAAGGTCAAACAGTAGATTACCGGCAGCTTTACCTTTACACGTTTACATCCAAAAAAATTATGTTGTCTTCAAAAAATGCTATTCATATACATCTAAGCAAAAGCTACATTAAGTAAATAAGTTGGTATAGTGAAGATTCAACTAAATTAAATTTACATGAAGTACGTTGTATCTAAAAAAAGCATGTTAATAATCATTTGCTACAAAGTACATTCATATACACCAGTGCTTCTCAAACTTTCAATGCTTGCGACCCCATTTTCAATCACAATTTTCATCGCCCCCCCTTCGTACAATAACATTATATAGGATGTAATAATAATGTACTATGACGTATATAAGGCTACAATACGATATTATAAACCGCCCAAATTAACAAAATAGTAATAGATTTTGTATATGACAAGCCCATGGAAATCACCAATAACTATTAAACATGTTTTTAACTTAGTATTGATAAATTAATTATCAAATACATTGTGCACTACTGATACATTTAGAAACATATTATCCCAATGTAAATGTGTCAAAATGTATTTCGATTTGCTTCTTTTCAGTAAATTGATATATTTTTAAATAATCTTTTATTTTCCACTTTTCGATATGATCGTGCCCCCCCCCCCGTAGGATTGTCTTGCCCCACTAGGGGGACGTGCCCCACAGTTTGAGAAACGCTGATATACACGCATAAAATAGTACTTACTGAAAAGGAGAGTAAAAGAAACAAGGCGTGTATATATACGTATGTAAGTGTATTTATGTATCTGTCTATGGGTATATATGCTTACTAGCTGTTACCCGCCCGCTTCGCTGGGTACTTCATGATGTTTTATAAATTTTTACTGCTTATATATATGTATAAATTATTGATATCTAAGTCCTAGCATTAAGAATTCCATTGTATTGAAAAATATACTTATACCTTTAACTGTCGCAAAAAAAAAAGGGCAGAACTCATCTAATTTGTATTTTCTAAAAATCTCTAAAATTGAAGTATAGAATGATATTTGCTCTTTCGTAACCCAAAAACCAAGTGGATTCCCGCAAAAGCAATTTTCGGTGGATCTCTACTCCGTAAATTGAACATGCAAGCCAAATTTCAAGTCTAAATCTAACAGAAAAAAAGAAGTTTTACTATCAATATCCCCGTAATCCCGTTGAGAGCCGTTTTCCAAAATAACCGCTCTTAGAGGATTTCAATTCAACAAAAGAAAAATGCAAACCAAATTTCATTATTATAGTCCTTGTAGCTCGAAAAAAGTAATTTTTTTTGTCAATACGTCCCAGTAACCCCTGCACCCCCCCCCGGAAGAACTTGATTTGCTTAAAATACATTCTTAGTGGATCTCTATTCAACAAAAGAAACATGCTTAACAAATTTCAAGTATATGGGTCTAACAATTAAAAACATCAATTTTTTTCTGTAACTCCTCTTGACCCCTCGCAAACATCCTTAGGGGTAAATTTTCGTTTCACTCTTTGTTAGAGGAACTCTATTCCATGAAAGGAACATGCCTACCAATTTTCAAGCAGGATGATCAAATAGTTTAAAAATGGAAATATTTATCGATTACGCCTCTTAAACTCCCGAAATTAAACTTGGTAGTTGATATTCGCAAAACCCATTTTGTAGCGGTTCTCTACTTTACGAAAGGAATCTGCTTATCAAATTTCAAGACTGTACGTCTAACAGTTTAAAAATGGGGATAATTGTCTATAATGCCACTTGAGCCCCCGCAACGCCACTTCTGGGTCTGTTTTCACAAAACTCATTTTGTAGGGGAATTGCACTCTATGAAAGGAATCTGCTTAGCAAAATTTGAAGACTGTGCGTCCAATTAATTAAAAATGCAAAAAAATTATCAATAACGCCCCTTGAACCCCCGCAACGCCACCTAGGGGTCGATTTTCACAAAACATATTTTGTAGTGTATTTCTATCCTATGAGAGGAATCTGCTTACCAAATTTCAAGACTGTGAGTCTAATGGTTTAAAAATAGAAATAATTATTTATATCTGCCCTTAACCCCCTGCACCACCCCTTGGGGGCAATTTTCTCCAAACCCGTTTTGTAGCGGATATTTACTCCATGAAAGAAACATTTCTACCAATTTTCAAGCAGCTAGGTCAAGTAGTTTAAAAACGAAAATATTTATCTATTACGCCATTTATACCCCGCAACGCCACTTAGAAGTCTGTTTTCACAAAACCTTCTTATAGCTGACTCTATTAAATAAATCTATTTATCAAATATAAAGACTGTGTGTCTAATAGTTTAAAAATGGAAATAATTATCTGTAACGCCCCTTAAGTTCCGCAACGCCACTTGGGGGCAATTTTCACGAAACCCATTTTTAGCGTATCTCTACCCTATGAGAGGAATCTGCGTACTAAGTTTCAAGACTGTACGTCTAATAACTTAAAAATCGGAATTTATAACGCCCCTTAAACCCCCACCCCCGCAACACCCCTTGGGGGTCAATTTCCCCCAAATCTGTTTTGTAGCGGATATTTACTCCATGAAAGAAACATTCCTACCAATTTTCAAGCAGGTAGGTCAAGTAGTTTAAAAACGAAAATATTTATTTATTACGCCACTTAATCAACTGCAACGCCACTTAGAGGACTGTTTTCACAAAACTTTCTTATAGCTGATCTCTACTCTATGAAATAAATCTATTTATCAAATATAAAGACTGCATCTAATAGTTTAAAAATGGAAATAATTATCTATAACGCCCCTTAAATCCCGCAACGCCACTTGGGGGGCAATTTCCACGAAACCCATTTTGTAGCGTATCTCTACCCTATGAATAGGAATCTGCTTACTAAGTTTCAAGACTGTACGTCTAGTAACTTAAAAATCGGAATTTATAACGCCCCTTAAACCCTCCGCCCCCGCAACACCCCTTGTGGGTCAATTTTCCCAAAACCCATTTTGTAGCGGATATTTACTCCAGGAAAGAAACTTACCTACCAATTTTCAAGCAGGTAGGTGAAGTAGTTTAAAAACGGATATATTTATCTATTACGCCACTTATACCCCGCAACGCCACTTAGAAGTCTGTTTTCACAAAACCTTCTTATAGCTGACTCTATTAAATAAATCTATTTATCAAATTTAAAGACAGTGCGTCAAATAGTTTAAAAATGGAAATAATTATCTATAACGCCCCCTAAGCCCCTGCAACGCCACTTGGGGGTCGATTTTCACCAAACTCATTTTGTAGCGGATCTCTACTCTCTGAAAGGAATCTGCTTACCCAATTTCAAGATTGTACATCAAGTAGTTTAAACATGGAAGCAATTATTTATAACGCCCCTTAACGCCCTTTGCGTTTTGAATTTCGGAAAATCCGTTCTTAGCTGAAGTCTACTCTATGAAAGGAACATGTCTACCAAATTTCAAGTCTGTAGGTTGAATAGTTCTGGAGATATCGTGATTAGTCAGTCAGTCAGTCAGTCAGTCGCTTTTCTCCTTTATATATATAGATATATACAAGGTATATATAAAAAACCACAATATACTAAATTGAAAAAATACCATATACTATTGAATAAAATCTAATAAAGCAAAGCAATAAATAGAAAGACAGCAAAGATAAAATATAATATATATGTATATATATGTCAAGTATGTGTGTGTGCATGTGTGTGTGTCAGCCAAAAGAGGGATAAGTTTGGTTTTACTATTACCATAGAGCAGAGTAAAAGCGAGATATTGGCAAAGAACTCGCAGTTTTGAGCCATAGTCAAGTAACGAGGACACTTCAAGTGTTCGTTATATTATAAAACGCAAGCCCTCAGAAGTCGTATCTTATATGTGTATAAATTTCAATCAAGTTTCATAAATATTCTTATTGACAACCGCCTGAAATTGCATGTTTGAAATAATTACACCGAACAATTTTGAACTTCATGAAAAAACCTTCTCACATAAACAAATTATTTTTAATTAAATCTTTCTCTTTATACTATTGTCCTAAATGCGTCAGAAAAACTTTTTGCTTAGGAGAGATCTAAAAATACTCCCAGTTGTGTTGAAAAAATAATTTCACCTCAGTTTGTTAATTTAAAACAAACATGTTCCTCGAAGCAATTTAGGGAAAAGGAGTTAAAAAAGGCTTTTAAAAATAGTTTAGAGTCTGCAACTGAACATATATAAAATGTTTTAACAGGAAAAATTTATTAGCTTTACAGAAAAAAAAAACACGTCGTATTTAAAGCGATGCATTATAATATTTATTTAAATGTGAACTTTGAACTTTCAATTCAGCTTTATTCCCCAATTCTATTCCAGAAATATGTTAAAAGAAAACATGTTGTTTGTTTATTAGCTAGCGTAACATTTTTTCCCAAAAAAAGCTAATTTCCCGTCATGTTTCTTAATACTTTATTGTAATTGTCAGAATAATTAGCCTGAGTCTTTCCGCGACAGAGGCCATAAGAGTCATACAAAAAATAAGCGAACAATTTATTTTGGCAAATGCTATTACAAGCCAGTTTTCTAAGAAATCTTTTTTCTCCTTTTTAATGACTTAATAACGTGCTTTACACAAAGGGGGAAAAAATGTCCAAGCTTATCCTTCCTTTTAGATTTGTTTTTTGACAGTTTTTAAGGTCTTGGCGTCCTTTTTATTTAAACACTGCTTCCAAATCTCGTTTTTGTCTTAATTTAATTATAGCATTCCTCTCAACATTTATTCTTTCTAAAATATAATTCGACTGCTTTCCTGACAAACAACGAGTGTTTGTTGGAGTTATATATAGAGAGAGAAAATTATTATTAATATATAATAAGTGATGTAATATGAAATAATCTAAATTATATAAATAATTCGTATTTGTTTATTTATTAATATATATAAATATATATATATATATATAGTCGTCAAAATTCTCTACTAAAGAGAGATTATTATTAATAGATAATTATTAAAACTTTAAAAAATATTAGAAATTGCAAGATAAACCAGACATAAGATTTTAGAAAGGATTTAATAGAAATTATAAGTAATATAACTTAAAATTTTAAAATATGGATGCTACAGTATTATAAACATTGCTGACTTAGGATAGCTCTTATATATAAAATAATTTATACAAAAGTGGGGTTGAACATGTTTTTTGGCCAGCCAACCTTCCCTCTTTCTGTTAATAAAGCAAAAACCTATTGAATATAAGCAAAAGCCTGTCGAATATAATGGATAGAATATCTAAATCCATTACAAGAAATAGGTAACTTACCTAAAAATTGCATTCAAAAATGCAGAGCCCGCGCTAAATCTGAGTACAATAAACAAGTTATTGCTAGATTCTGGACCCAAATGCTAATTCAAAGCATGGAAAGGGCTGAATTGTAACATTTAGCAAAAATATGAAACGAATAGAAATAAAAAATTGAAAAGTGTGTATACATACTACGATTACCTTAGGGACACTAGGTTTATAAATGTATCCAAATATTTTTAAAAATATATACTACGGTTAAAATAAACTAAGAGAATAAGAATTTTTTTCAGAATATGGAAGTAACTATGTCTATCTAGAAAAAATGATAAATTTATAGTAATAAACTTTTAATATTCTAAAAAATTTTAATCCCTGCTGTTTAGAACTTCTTTATTCAAATAACTATTAATAAAATTAATTGGGTATTTTTGAATTAAGCAATATTTAGTGAAATGTTTATAGTTATTTATTTTTTCTGATTTTTTTAAAACAAGAAATTTATTGCATTGTATAATTATAATATTCATTAATTATAATATTAATTATAATATTCATTATTATTTTATGCATTGATTAATAATAATATTTCTGAATATAGAAACATGTACATTATTCTCCCAATGAGGTATTTTTATAATATTGAATTTAAATTCTTCTTTTTTGTCATAAATATTAGTAACTATAACATTATCGTTTAATATATATATATACCTGGTTCTATACATGATTTTATATTCAACATAAAGATACTGAATACATTTATAAAACCTCTTTAGAAATATATTGAGCTCTTTTTATATCATTTTTATGTGTCTTCTTTGAAAATGCCAAACAAATTTACATGTGAATGTTTAGCTGATAATCGTGTTTAATAAGAAGTTTTTTTGTGTCTTTAAAATTAATTACATATCTATTTCTGTGTATATTATTTTTGAATGATTTGAATTATGAATCCTCTGGCTTATTAATACTTCCTTCTAATTCCAACATGCTTGTAGGACAGTGCTTCTCAAACTTTCAATGTCTGCGACCCAATATTCAATCATAATATTCATCACCCCCCCCCCACTCCATACAAATAACAATGCATTCAATTAAGTAATACTACATATTGACGCTAAAGCTACAATAAGACTTTAATCTACTACGTGCCGCCAGCGTATATATACACCTTGCTCAATCGGTACGTTAAAAATGCCCCAAACGTATATACGTCTTTCCGAGTGAGTGAGTGAGAGAATATTAACGTCGCACTGATTAGCAACACGAGGGCTTTTGGCGAACTTTTTTTTTGAACCATGGTCAAGTGACGCGGACGACACCTGAGATGGCACCCCTCTCCTAACTACCACGCCACACCAACGGGAGGACGTTTGAGCTCTCTACAGATTTAACGTGCATCGCTCCCCTACACGGCGGATCTTTAGTGGTACTAGGATCGAACCCATGACATGCTAGCCATGATCCGATGCCTAGACCACTCGGCCACCGCGGCCACCTACGTCTTTCCGAAGTTCGATCTTTTCTGTGCACTGCTATCCATAAAATTATTCCGAAGGCTTTGGAATGCAACTAACAGACCTTGGAAATATTTGCGAAGGATTGACTTATATCATAGGATTTCCTTACTTATTTCTTTTCTCCCCCCCCCCCAATACATCACATTCGCGCACCTACGAGGGAAGCGGAAGCATTGGAGAGTGAATCCCGTAACTTTTAATCAGCCCGAACAAATTATCAAGATAAGTATTAATTTTTGTGCATAATTTTATATGTGTGTGACTAACCCAAGGGGTTATTGGTAATTAATAAATTTTTCATAACTTAGAGTTAAATTAATTAAAAAATACATTAAGCAGTACTGAGATATATTTATAAGTGTATTATATCAGAGTAAATGTTAATTTTATTTTTTATTATGCCAGAATGTATTTTGTTTACTTTCAGTAAATTAATAGTTTTTTTTTTAAATAATCTTTTGTTTCCGACTTTTCAATATGCTCTCGCCACCCCTCGTAGAGTTATCAAGCCCTACTAGGGTTCACGTCCCACAGTTTGAGAAACACTGCGGTAGGATAAACATCAATAAAAATAAAGTTGTGTAAGATATATTTATAACAATAACAATGAAATCTTTTATTGGCTGTTAGGAAAAAAATTTCTAATAATTCATTCACTATTATCGAATGTATATATATAACCGAAAAAAACTCAGATATTTTCATATACTTCAATAAAATCACTTAGAAATTTATTTTAGAAATTTTCATCAGAAAGAAGTAAATTTTGCATTTGTTCTCTCCAGTCAAATCTCAGTTTTGATTTTTTTTTTTTTATCGTTGTAACAACTTTTATCTTACTAGTTTATATTCTAAGCATTTTTTGACGGAAATAATCATTTAGTAAATAGTGGGAAATTATTTTTAAGTTCCGAAAATTTATAAATTATCTCAAAATAAATAAGCGAAAGAATACCAAGTTATATGAATTAACATGTTTTATTAATCTTAGAATCTAATCTATTTTATAATCTCTGTTTTTTGTAAATTTTTTTGTACACTAAAATCTATCGTACCATTGTCGAATGTAAATGTTACCGTTAAAATGTTATTTCATAGAATAAATGCTCAGTTATTTCATAGAATAAATAGGTATTTCATTTAATAACTAGACAAGTGAGTTAATGCATATATTAGAAGAAAAATTTCATACTTTAAGTTATTCTATGAACTAACTAGATATTTTTTTATGAAACAACTAAAGATAGACCCTTACAGTGAAAAATAAACAACTTCAAAGTTATTTTATAAGTTAATTGATAATAAATAACTAAAATCTCTCGAAAAATACATTTTACCCCTTTTGCGGAGGAATAATTGATTAATAATAAGGGAAAACACACACACACACACACGGAGATGATATAATTTATTATTGCTCATATTGCTAACATTAGTTAAACAGAAAGAGGAAAAAAGAATATGTTGCAAAAATAGATTATATTTTAAATATTATCAACAAAAATACATGCTGTGGGGGAAGAAAAACTGTTGTTTCATAAAAACATTGTATATACTTTTTAAAACAAAAATGTAAGAGAATATTAATTTAAATTTTATGAGATACCTGTGTGATTAACTTTTCATTATTTATTAGAGCAAGGATTGCTGTGATGACAATTTGGATTGCACTGCTTATTATTTTTGAAACAAGCGCACTTTTTACTATGACACATTTTTTTTTACAGAAGCACTTTTTAAATTCTTGTTCAGTACCGCAGCTTTGAGCTTTTGCTACAGATCGAAGTGTTGTGTCAATATTTGGAACTTCTTCAATAGAAATTACTTCTCGTTGACATATACTGAACTGATATCTAGAGTACAATTGTTTATTTCGGCCATCTCTAGTTACTAATCCGAAAAATCCTTCTCCAAGTATCTAGAACCGGCTAAAAGAATTTCAAGTGCCATATTTCATACTTTTATGATCAAGTAATCGTTATTCTACAGAATACCTAGTTAAATCGTAGAATTCAATAATTTTACATACTTTAGCTGACTTGTCCAGTTATTCTATGAAATAACGGATTTCACACTTTAACGGTAACATAAACGTCGTTGATTGATTCAAAGAGCATGTAAAATAGGTTTCTGATTTAATTATTTTTAAAACATGTAATAACATTAATTAAATGGATGTAACCATATTCTGAAAGTCATAAAACTACTACCCCTAAACCAGTCAATTTTTTTGCTCAAAATACTTTAAAAAGGCACCTTTTTTTTATCGCATATAACTAAGCAAAATACTTAATAGAATTAGAAAATGGAAGAATTTTAATATAGTGTTCAATTTTAAAGTTTTCACAATATTTTTTATTTTCTAATTGTGGAACACAAAAACCTCCCTAAGTTTTTGACTTTAAAAGAACTCTCTGCATTCCATGAAGACTGTTCATATCACTCATGGGGTTAAATATTGATGTTTTAAGACAATGATGAATAAATTTTTAAAAGGTTTTGGAGTTATAAGATATAATTTATTTTATACAACCCTATAAGAGCTAAAAATAGCATATTTTGAAAGCTCCTTAACACCGATGCGGTAAATCAAACTAAAAGAGTTTTTCCCTCAATATTTGTTTAGTTTATTGTACAACAAGTTCGTTTTTAATTTCATAAGTAATTAGATAATATAAGAGCAAATAAGTATATTTTAATAATGGTATACATATTTATAAAGGTGTTTTCTATTTTTTGCACATGTAAATTTTTTAAATCAATTTCTATATACATTTTCATAATTATATTCCGCTTATGCAAAATATGCAACTTTTAATGGATATCTTTGCATATACTAAAAAAAGAGATACATATTAATTAAGCATTGATCAAGAATTTTTGAAAACATTAAAAATGAAAAGTTATATAATAGTGCTTTGAGATATACGGTGATCTGCATATAATCTCTAGGCAAGCTCCATTTGGCCCGCGGGCAGTTGTTTCCCTATTATTGTTCTGAGTGATGATTGTAAGACACTTTCATATGTAGCAGAAATAATTAGTGGAAAACGTTGGAAGTGAATAAAAAGAACAAAATGGAAATTGATTTTTCCCAAAAATGACATGCACAGAGAACTATTTTTTGAATGCTCATGAAATGTAATTTCTTGTAATGAATTTATGGTAAAAGTTATGATGGTCAATTATAGCATTCTGATTACTAAATATTCTTTAAAACAGATTTTATGTGTTTGCATTCATATAAAGTCATAGAACAAAATCTAATCTTGGGGCAGTAAAAAATCTTCAGTAAAAAAAAATAAAAAAAAAATAAAAAATGTGTTTCAACATTTAAAAAATTTACAGATTTGTTCAATCTAAGAAATGTTTACCAATCTTATATCAAACACTTTAACATCAAGCGAAGACCATCTTAAATACAACCTCTAACAATAAAGTTCGGTAAATCAATTATAGCATTCTGATTACTAAATATTTTTCAAAACAGATTCTGTGTTTGTATTCATATGAAGTCATGGAACAAAATCTAATCTTCGAGCAGTAAAAAATCTTCAGTAAAAAAAAAAAAAAAAATGCTCCAACATTTAAAAAATTTACATATTTGTTCAATCTAAGAAATGTTTACCAATCTTGCATCCAATTCTTTAACATCAAGCGAAGACCATCTTAAATACAACTTCTAAAAATAAAGTTCGCTAAATCACGTCAGAACTGCCCATCTGGCAATACTGGCGAAATATAACGTTGCACATGCGTAGCGGCAGGTGTTGACCATCTGCCACCACCGTAGTTCAGTTGAGCGTCGTTTGTGTTCTGTTTAAGAATTGCTTTAGAACGTACTTGTTTAGTGCGTCGGTTCTTAACTGAGAACAGGAAAATGAACGAACAAAAGATCAATTTAAAGATTTGTTTTAAGCTTGGCAATACACTGACAGAAACTTATTTGATGTTGGTACGTATTTATAAAGATCAATCTCTGTCCATGAAGTAAGTGCACGAGTGGTTCACCCGTTTTCGAGAAGGCCGAGAAAATGTTTTTGACAAACCCCGTAGCGAAAGACCGGTGACCTCCATCAGTGATGAAAACGTTGAAAAAGTGAGTAAATTAATCACGAAAGATCGTCGATTAATTGTGCACATGATAACTGGACGAGGAATGCTGTAATGTACATTGAAATATTCGTATTGACCCGTTCCATGGAACGTCTACCCAGGGTATGACCCTAGTACGCACAAGGTTCATGGTTTTTTGTTCTCGACAATGCTCACCCTCACACAGCCAATATCGTCAAGTAGTTCCTGGCAAAAAGGGGGAAATTGAACACCCACCATTCTCGCCAGTTCTCAATCCTCCAGACTTCTTCTTATTCCTACGATTCAAACTCGTTTTGAAAAGATAGAGATTTGACGATATTTCTGACATCTAACGGAACGTGACGAGGCTTTTGAACTCCTTCTCAATAGAAAACTTCTTGCTAAGTTCCCAGGACTTGCATAGCAGATCTTAGCGGTCCAGATATGAGAGGTGACTATTTCGAAGGACAGTAAGGCAACTTTCGTTAATATTTCATCTACGTTAATGTTACAGGAGTATTCACCGAACTTGATTGTCAGAGGCTGTAGTTACCATATCTTCGAAAGAGAAGCACACATACTTGTTTTTCTTCAAAGTTTATAGTAACATTTTTCATTCATACTTCATACATTCATTCAAATACATTTAAATACTTAAAATTCCGTATGAACATTCTTCCCTTTTCAATATATTTTGCTCATGGGAGTCATTATTAAAAATTAAAATTATATGCCTTTCTTATCCGTTATCTTTCACACAATATATGCGGAATTCCAAATATATTATATATTAAATGATCAACGTGAAGTTATAAGTATTTTGATTTTTATTGTGATATTGTTTACATAATTTTTGAAATAGTATTATTTGAAAAACCCCGTACATGCATACACATACATAATGTATACACATACACAAAAATATGTGATTAATTCATAAGTAGTTAAATTAATATGCATTAGAATCCCTGCTAGTAGTGGATGCTTTGTTGCTTTCAAAAGGAACTATACACTAGGCTTCTAATTGAATTGCCTTTGCTTCAAATCTTTTGAAATAACTTCATTATTACATCTTTTTTTTAATGTAACACAGCTCTGTCCTTTAATTTTATCCACAAAATCATAACCGAGTTCAGAAGAATTTATATCCGACTTTTTGATTGTATTCTTTTATCAAAAAGTCGGTTTTGTGGGAACTTGTTTATTTTCGTCTTCATTATTACGTTACTTGGATCCTACATTTTTTTTATTCCACAACGCTCTGTTTAAAGGAGTAAGTTTTTTTACGGATTTTTCCTGCAAATTTACTTGTCTTTTTAAAAACTTAGCTGGCATTCCTTCTTGTAATGTGTGTACAGTCCCCATCTATAATTGAGTAGAAATAAACTGCGAATTGCAGTGAAGATAAAGTGCATCAATTAAAACAGTTCCCGTATTAAACGTGCCAATAAAGTTTCTATACGGTAATAAATCTGACAGATAAATGTCGATATTTGCTAAAACTTTCATAAGAAATTATCTTATGTAAATATAGTTAGTAATAAGTACGTTTCCAAGAGTATAGTAACTAATTCTCAGTAAATTAGGTAAAATACAAGGATGTACGGCCAGACATCGATTAAGTGAGCCCCTATTTAACGAATTTAGTGATTTAACTATTTTTCTTTTTCTGAGATTAAAATGTAGACATAACACCTCTTAACGAGGAATAAACCTCGAATCAACGTATTATTTAAACAGCCGAAATTTTTTTTTATTCGTTTGAGTTAAAAAAAAAGTGGATTTCTTTTCAAATGCCATATTTATTTTGTCCGGAACTTTTTTCCTGCAAGCTGCAAATTTCGACTGAAAATCGTGTAGCCCATTCTTTGATTTTACAGGTGCAAAGGTAATAAGGTAATAAGGGTAATAAGGTATTAGTGTAACATATTGTGTGAGTTTCGAACAGGAAATTCTTTTAACTCATTCCACTCCAGAACGCAGAGGATATTTTAAGTTTTTAGCATTTGCTCTCTTTCTTGATAGAATTGAGGATTATACGTATGGGTTTGCAAATTTTGTTTTTGAAAATTTGTGAAGCATGGCACATGTGCGCTTCACAAAATTTGTGAAGCGTTGTCGAAACGAAAATGTTTTTCTTTGAGTGAAAAGGTAAACATTTTACGTGAATTTGACAATAATGTTGGATCACAAAAGGCTGTAGTAGATCGTCTTAAAATTTCAACGTTGACATTGGCTATAATTATTAAACAGCGAAAAGCCATCTGCAGAATTTGGTGGAAAATTGTCTAAAATAAGAAAATCATTGAAAATCACTTCTCTTTCTATTCTTGAATCCGACTTATTCGAATGGATCAATATCGTTTCATGCCAAGACTATAACCATTAGCGTACCTCTGGTTAAAGAAAAGTTCTTCAAGTTGCCGAAAATCATAATGTTAAAGACTTTTATGCATACAACGGTTGGATCAACCACTTTCAGAAAAAAAAGATGCAAGATTGTCAAACATCTCTATTATAGCTAGTATTTTAAAATGTCCAGTTAACTCGTGCATAATAATTCGCTAAAAGTATTTCCAACTACTGAATAAGAAGTGTGTAATTTCTAATATAATTTTTTATATAGTTGCTTATTATAGAATTTCCAAATGGTAAGCAGGTCGTGGTAGCCTAGTGGCCAAGGTAACGGACTCGTGGTCGGCGTGTCGTGAGTTCGAGCCCAGTGCCGCTGAAAACCCGCCGTGTAGGGCAGCGATGCACGTTAAATCTGTCGATAGCTCAAACATCCTCTCGTTGGTGTGGTGTGGGAATTTGAAGAGGGGTGCTAGCTCAGGTGACGTCCTCGTCATTTGACCATGGTTCAAAATTACGTTGTCCATCGCCAAAAGCCCTCGTGTGGCTGAACAGAGTGACGTAAATATTCATTCACTAATTCCAAAGGTAAGTGCAAAAAAATTGTAATTTCTTAGACTCCGATATTACGAATAAAATGTTCGGCAACGATGAACTCCTTAAATCGGGGTCTGACTATAATTACTTTTTGGATGGTGCTCTTGTTCGTTAAAATAATAATGATTCTGAACTTAAATTTAGATTTTACAAAGTAATACATGTTTTGATATTTTTAAATCTTTCTTCCTTCAAGAAATCCAATCTTCATTTTATTATTCATGAGAGAAGCCACCTTCTCGGAAAGAAATGATATATACTAGATATAAAAATTCTTGGAGTATAAAGTATTTTGCGTCAATGTTCTATTTTTCACCCGCTTTATAATTCTTGTGAAGTGAAATATAATTTCATTTTCCTCATGTTGTGTATACAGAAAAAAAATACTGATATTTTTCTTTCTTATACTGAATTATTACTGACGTTTTTCATTTAAAAAAAAGTATCTAGATTTATCCACATGATTAATATGGAAGAAAAAAATATATTTATGGAATAAATTTTTGATTTTTTTATCTTATTAAAATGTTTAGCGTTTTTTTTAAGACATATATCATTTAGTAATTTTTATATTATTCATTTTCATGTTTTGAGATAATATATATCATGCATAGTTTATTAAACATACTTCCTTTTAAACTGTTCTAAATTTATTATGAATATTTATTATATAAAGTTTCTCCTTTTTAAGAATCTATGATTTATTTTATTTCACTATTGTTTGTATTTGTACTATTATTTTTCTTTCTTTCTCTTTTTGCAATAAATGAGAGCACCTATAGTGTGTTGTTTATCATTATATTTAATTTTTTTTTATGTGTATTTTAGAAAAATCGATGTTATATGCAGTCAAAAGAATATTTGAATTTCGACATCTAAATTTATTATATTTTTTTAAATGATTCATTTGTTACAATAATAAATTAACTACGAATTTCATGAGCAATTATTCATATGTATTTTAACCAGTTGTATTTCAAAAACTTTTATCATCAAGAAGTCGTAATAGGCTCAAAAGAATCAGCTATTGAAACTCAACAATAAATAGATTTTTTCAAGGAAATATAAAGTAACTAGATGTTAAAAAGTAAAATATTTTATTAAAAATATGAAACATTCCTCTAAGCAAATTTTTGAGGCACTATAAAACTGATCAGACCTGTTTTTTTAAACCGGTATAAAACTGAGTAATATATATGTAATCAAGGAATTCTGAAGTGTAATTTTTTTCAACTCTCCTTCCGTCATAGAACTTTTAAAATAAGCGTTTTACTGGCCATGACTTTATTCATTTATGTATGCATGACCCAAAATTCAATATTTTTTGTAAATTGGCTTCTGAATGTAAGATTTAAAAAAATTATATTATTCTTTATTTATTAACTATTATATATGAAGTATCTGCATAATAAATATATTATCCACTCGATATACGCACAGTAAAAATTTAATACCATTTTATACATGCGAAAAAAAATGCTATCTAAAAAATTATTGAATAAAATTATGTTAAAATCGGACATAAATGACAAACAGATTGACAGTGTAAAGCTGACATTTCAAGCATGTGGTAAAGGGTTCTATTTGAAATACGTATCTTTTACTCTCAAATATGTTAAAAATTATGTTGTCAGCGATTTTAGTTCATTCTTTATACAACCACATTGTAAGATAGCACTCCAACAATCGGAAAACCCTTTCACGGAAATCATGTGAGTTTAGTAACTTCCGGTTGACTTTTTGTACTTGAACTTCCGTTTAATGAAAAATTGGCCGCCACTGCGTGTTATTGTAATCATGATACGCTAGTTCCTGTCCTGTGTTTATGCAACTGTTTCTTTTTGTTATGCCATCGCTAAATGTAATAAAAAAAACTAATTTTATATATATATATATATATCCTTCAATCGAATGATTTGTCGTCACTCCAACAACATTTACATCCATACCTTAATAATGAAACAAAATAAGTAAATAATACCACCACGAAGTCACGATATATATATAGGGTGTCCCAAAACGACCGCATAAACTCTGCACAGCTAGATTCCTTGCTGGGAGTACATAAAAACTGTTTGAAGGAGCATTCCTGTACGATCCATAGTTTACGAGAAAAAAACAAAGTATGACGTCACTTCCGGTGCACGAAAAAAACACTTTATTGGACATATCAACAACAGTATTTGCATATCTTTCCAGGCGATATTGTTTAAAACTTTCGTCGCGCATTTCGCGTCATGCATGCGCGCGCCGTGTAATGACGTTAAGCCGCCGTTGAACTGGTATTTAAAAGTTGTATTTTGCAGCTACCGGTAGTTTTCGTATGGTGGCCATGTATTTCATTTGTGACTACTGCGACATGTACTTGCGACATGCCTTGTGACTACTGCGACATGCCATCTCAAGGAACTGGTGTATCGAGACGTAGTGACAACACAAATGGATTTAGTTGCTCGTCTGCATGCTGCTTGTATTTCGGTGGACCCCACGATGCTGCGACGTGTGATGGCAGACATTCCAGGGCGTGCTCAAGCCTGCCTCGACATGCACGGTGGACATTTTGAACATCTGTCTTAAATTGCGCATATACTGCTGTTGATATGTTCAATAAAGTGTTTTTTTCTTGCACCGGAAGTGACGTCATACTTTGTTTTTCGTTTTTTTTTTCTCGTAAACTATGGATCGTACAGGAACACTTCTTTGGGCAGTTTTTATGTACTCCCAACGAGGAATTTAGCTGTGCAGAGTTTTTGTGGTCGTTTTGGGACACCCTGTTTAATGTTTGAAGTCAACATCAAGCTTTTTTAAAAACGGTTTCATTCAGCTAGCAATCGAGACAGAATACGTTGAGAGCACGCGGATGCTAAATGCAGGTTTAATTGTGGGACTACTTATGTCCAAAACTGTTAAGCACCTTTATAGTTTATCTGTTCTACTTGAAAGTTTAGTATGACATATAGAGGCTATAAAAAATAATGATCTGGGAATAAAAGTGTTCTGTTTGAACTTTCAATTCCTAGAAACAATTGGATGTTTAATTTAAGACTTGAAGATTATATAACAAATAAATTTTAAGTGGTAAACATGGGATTTAATTGTATATCTTATTTAATTATCCTTACACACACACACATATATATATATATATATATATATATATATATATATATATATATATATATATATATATATATATATATTAGCTTTTGTTTATTATTCATATATTATGTACAAAAATATTTGTAACAAAAACTATGTGCATGTATTTTTCTACAAGCGGGAGATTTCAAAGTATTTAGCTTGCTTGATTAGCTTTGGAAATTTAGACATTGAATCATACCTATTCAAAATGATGCACATATTTCACTTGGGTACATATTGAATTTTAGGGAGATTCGAATCATAATGATGATCGAGAAAATTAGAAATAAATACAATACTAAGAGATGATTAATTTTTCTCTTTCGTGATAAATTGCATGCGAGAAGCTGTTTGCTGTTGTATATGTAAATATTCTCTCAGAGTATAAGGTCTATGAGGAATTTCCAATCAGAAATGTATACCTCTTTAAGTGACAACACATTTACATGTGTTGATACTCAATGGAATTGTGTAAGTATTTATCTTAACTTAAGCAAATATTTGCTCCAAGAAAAATTGTTGGTTCTAATCGTTTGAAAACAAATATCATAGCATAATTATTTTCAATACATCGTATTTTACTAAGTACTCCAACTTTTAGATTGACTCGTCAACATTGCAACATAGTGATACATCTCGTTACATAACATATTGATTAGATTTTCTTTATTTATGATTTGTTTTTGCTTAACTTTTTTGGTTAGAAGTATAATCTAGTAATGAATGCTCAAACAATTACTGCTTAAAAAAGGCTTCAAAAATTTTCTTCTTAACAAAAACAGGCTCGTTATTTAAAATTTTATCTTAGTGAAACTATTTTGAAAAGAACTATAATATTTAAAATGCATTTGAGAAATATTTTTAGATTTCATTCTCCACAAAAATTTCAGATTCACTTTGACAGAACCTGTTTAAAATTAATCAGAAAATAATATCCTTTTCCTTTTGTTTAATAGAGTGCAAGTTTTCAGACTTATTTTATCATGTAAAAACATATGTATCCAGGTATACAATCGTCAAAAAAATTGCGAGTGAATAAAAGAAACGTTTGTTTGAAAAGCCAGAATGGGAAGCAATGTAATTAGTTTAAAGGTAAAAGCATATATACAATACAAAATCAATAGACAGTGTTTATTTTGCAAGTAGGAACAGTAAATTTATTATCCGTATTACATTAAAACATGAAATACGTTGTTGTTGTAATTTGCATGTTTTTTTTTTGTTAAATATTCATACAAATAAAATGTTAACTATTATAATAACCCTATAACCGCCGATTAAAAGTTACGCAATTCTCTTCCCAATGCCACCATTTTTCACATAGGGGGACGCATGCGGTGTATTGGGGGGGGGGGGAGAAAATGCACAAGGAAGCAAATTTTTTTCTGAAATAAGTAAATTCGTAAACATATATATTGTCAAGGCCATTTTAATGCATTCCAAAAACTTCGGAATAATTTTATGATAGCAGCGCAAAGAAAAGAACCGTGTTTCGGAAGAAAGGATATATATGTCTGAGGCACATAACGCATGTGTTGAGTGAGACGAATATATACGCCGGTGGCACTTGATGGGTTAAAAACGATTTTAAAATATGAGAAAAGAGACAATTAGTTTGAAATAAACGGATATTATCACTAAGTTTGAAACACAATAAGGTATTTACCGTTTTAATCTATAAATTAATATTGAACTCCTATTATTAATTATTAAAATAATTAGAGATATGCGGAAACTTCACTACAAATAATTATTTACTTTGCTTTAAGAGATTGCTTGGGGATCTTTAATATAAGTTCAGAAAAAGGAGAAATATTATGATCTAGAGGAAAAATTATATAAATAAAATCGTCTGGTAGGATTCAATTTAATCAAAGCAATAAATCAAAGCACCTCGAAACCTTAATGCGGTTGATCTGTCTCTGTCTTCCACGAAGAAACTTTTCTCCTGCATGTGTACACGTATGTAATAAGTTTCCAAAGAATGTTCTTTGACTTAGGAATCTTGGGACACCAAATGTCCTTTGGGAGTCCCTCCGTTTCTTGACCTCTAAGGCAAGATATCCTCGACGCCAGCAATAACCATTGTGTTTTGCTGAAGTCTCTTTCGATGAAAGAATATCTCATTCCGAAAGCTACAGTTGACCGAAAGGCCTAATATATTTTATTTGTTTAAACATTATCCAGTCTCATGCGAATTGCTGATCGCAGATGCAAGACTAATATGTCTGTTGATAACTTCTTATCCTTGAAGTCAGCAGCACGAAGAAAAGTACAAAACTACTTAGTACTTAATGATTCAATAATACTTCACTTTTTAAAAAAATATAAGTAAAAAACCAATGTCTTGAGAAAGCAGTGCATATTTTTTGAATTTGCAATTCGTCTACTATTTTAAAAGATATTCTGCTTAAAAATAAGTTTAAGAGAATTCCTATTTTAATGGAAATTTAAAGAGGTTGCTTAGAGATATCTATATAAATAACCTGGTAACCAGTAATTATGCAACACTGAATGCTTTTCCATATTATGAAGTATATTTATATAAGAATATTAAAATATATAATTAGTTAAAATACTTCCTTGTTTATTTTTAATCAAACCAGAATAATATTAATAGATTACATTTATTTGAGAAGTTTATGAATAAATTATACATATATACTTATCTAAAGTTATAAAAAAATGCGTTTAAGTTCAATTTCGTGCAAACTATATGCTAAAACCCTTGACAAAAAACATCTAACAAAAGATTCTTCTCTTTCTATAAGTACAAAAAACAAAAACTAAAAGGTTAGAATTTGATTTATTTAATGGTTCTAATACGCTAAAATTAGTGATCCTGATAAGTGAAAATACAATTTTTCTTTTAGATTTTTTTTATATGCCTTAATTGAAGATTCAATCTAAATGGAACGGAATAACTAAATCAAAAGAGAGTTATATTTTCAATTTGATGAGAAGTACCTGATAAAACTTTTTAACAGTTTTTTATTCTTATTTTTTACTTCATAACGGAAGAAATTATTAAATCAATTAAATGATTCTTTCTCACATGTTTGAGAATAAAAAGAAACTCCGGTTTTTCATGAAATTTAAAATATTGTCGACTTTTTTTCAGTTCTCTCTCTAACCTACCAATATTTACCAATTACATATACTCATGTTCATAAATTAAGGATAATTCAGAATCACGTGGAAATCAAACTCTAGACTAAAAATTTCACTTGTAGATTTATCACACCCATCTTCAATAATAATATGCAAATTACAGGAAGTCACCATCTGACACCAATAGAACGTCACAATAACAATAGTATAAAAGAGAGACATAAAATGAATGGTGGCAAAGAAATAAAATTGTTCACAAGCGTTTTGTAAGCCACTCAGTGACATAACTGAATAGTTATAACACAGAGGAAGCATGAGGATGTTGTAAAATTATCGGCCGCATGGAATATAGAATACTCAAATGGAAGGTATCAGAGGAACTTGGAATTATCCAAAATTTCATCTCTAGGCTTATGCAACGATTCCAAGATGTCGTAAATGTCAGTAGACGTTACAATACAGATCGCCCCCGATTTACAACGCCGAATGAAGACCGATGTTTGGCAGTAGCTCCAAAAAGAAGCAGACGGAGTAGAGAATCTGACCTACCTCGCCACCTATCTGCAGCCACAGGTACGACAGTTTCGAAACAAACCGTGAACAGATGCTTGGGACATATTGGTCAATATGCTCATAGGCTTTTGGGGTGTGTTCCGCTCACGGTAACTCACTGTCTCCGATAGTTAGAATGAAGTAGAGAACAAGCAGTGTGTGTGTGTGTGTGTGTGTGTGTTGTGTGTGTGTGTGTGTGTGTGTGTGGTGTGTGTGTGTGTGTTGTGTGTGTGTGTGTGTGTGTGTGTGTTGTGTGTGTGGTGTGTGTGTGTGTGTGTACAGGTGGTTATCAAAATAACGGAATCACCTCAGATTTATAAAGAATCCTTTATTAGTATGGTGAGGACCACCTCTGGCTTGTAATGCTGCTTGGATTCGTCTAGAAATCGATTCATACAAATGTTTAGGCAAATATTGTACTATTTTTCATGGAGATATTGTGAAAGTTCTGGGAAAGATGCAGGTGGAGGATATCGATTCCTTATTGAACGATCTAAAATATACCAGAACTTTTAATTATATTGAGGTCGGCTGACTGTGCGGGCCAAAATAAATGCTTCAATTCACTCTAGTGTTCATCATATTGTGAAAGTTCTGGGAGAGATGCAGGTGGAGGATAGCGATTCCTTATTGAACGCTCTAAAATATACCAGAACGATTTAATTATATGAGATCGGCTGACTGTGCGGGTCAAAATGGATGCTTCAGTTTACTCTAGTGTTCATCAAACTAGAATTGGACAAGTCTCGCTGCATGGATAGGTGCATTATCTTCCAAGAAAATTCCATCTCCAGCAGAAAACAAAGTTTGCATCATAGGATGGACCAGCAAAATTTCTCTATACTTCTTAACATGATCCTTACTTTCAGGGCTACGGTTGGTACATCAGAAAACCACGACATGGATATTTGCATAATGACAGATCCACCTCCATGCTTGACAGCTGGAAGGAGACAATCACGAACATAAGCTTGTGCAGATGTCCTCCAAGTGTGCATCCGTCCTATTGCAGGGAAAAGTTGAAAGACGATATATATTTCTTCAGACCATATTACTTCCTTCCACTTATCAATCGGCATTAACATTTGAGACAATTGATTTGGGAATTTTTGCTTTGTTGTAAATGTTCTATTTATGAAAGTCCCTTCTAACTGAAATCATTGACACTGGAGAATCTAGATGCTGATTGAGCTCTGCGGTCCGTTTTGCTGTAGTTCACTTTTTTAGACATTACAATCCATTTCAATATTTGTCTGTCTCTTTCATTGAGCTTCTCTTTGCATCCGCTATTTTGCTTTGCCTAGTTTATCTTGCCCCGCTATGTGTATGCTATCACGACTTTAGACGCCGTAAAAAAATAAAAGTTTAGATACTTTGGTCCCTCTTGCTCCGGCTAGACGGAATCTTACAATTTAAGCTCTTTAAAAATCTAAGAGCTCCTCTTTTTGAAAAAAATCCAATCTCTGTTATAAAATTACAGAATTTTAACAAAGCTACCACATACTACTCTAGAATGTATACATTTCTATTTATAAAAAAACTGGTAGCTGTTATTGTATTTTAATTCTTACGAAGCACATTGAAAAATTTTACTTTTATTCACATGATAACCACCAGTATATATATATATATATATATATATATATATATATATATATATATATTGGATAAGAATCTATTCCCTTATCAATTATATTATAATTGAAAAGAGAATAAACAGATTATTAAGTTTAGAATTACGAATGCTGTATTACTTAAACGTTGAATGTTTCATATTTTTAGTTTGATACATGTTGCAAAATTTTTATGAATAATTATTGTAGCTTTAAACACACATATAAAATTAAAACACGGAAGACACAATCTATGGAAAATAATTCAAAAAAGTATCTTTTTGTGTAATATATCACATCGACATAAGTTTTAATAATTAAAAAAAAGCACATTATGTCTAAATCAATGCAGCTGAATGCAAAATTGTGTAAAAAATTTTTATATAAAAGCAAAAATGGATAAATTAATGAAGCCTTTAAATCTTGGAATAGTAGGAGTAAAATAAAAGGAAAAATAAGTCTTTAAAAATTTGAAAGTTTTTTCTAACCATTTATAAATGCATTGAGACTAAATAATTATGTATTGGTTAAGAAATAGTTAGAGTTCGTTAATTGAGAATAAATTTATAGATGCGTTATATATTATTAAAAATACATTTGAAAAGAAATTATTGGAGTTTAAAACGTTATTTAAACTTATTTTAATTTCTATAGAAATGGGTTTTAGTAAATATTTAGAAATTCTTTTTAAGAATTTGTTGAGCATTTTAATTATTCCTGTAATGCGAGTGGTAACAACTAGATTGGGAGCAGCCTCTCCACATATTTCATACTTAAGTGGGGGAAGGGAAGAAGGCTATTGGTGACGGAATTTGTAATTTTATTTCACTGTGAAGTGATGAGGACAACACCTGAGCTGGACTTCAACCCTCGATAGATTTAACGTGCGTCACCCCTAGTGCCTGGGGTCTTTGGTGGTACTAGGACATGAATCGGCAATTCGACAACGAGCACCACAAATTTGTGACTATGATCATTAAGCTACCGTTGCCACAATTTTTAAACTAAATTATGTTTGTAAAAATTTTTTTTCAAAGAGTCAGCTGAATTTGTGAATGCTTAAAAACATTTTAGAAGTAAAATTTGGAACAACAGAACTACATTTCTTCAGGATTAGAGAGAAATATGACCATTTCAATTAAAAGTTATATTATTCTTTTTAATTTACCATTTCTCATCTTTTCATACAGTAATTTTTAAATTATAAAAGTTTGATTCTATTTTTTTCACTAAACAAACATTTTAAAAATAATAACACAGCGACTATATAAGCACATATTGAAAAAAAAATATATGAGCGTTTCAAAAAGTTATGACAGGAAACCACCAAAACGTGAGAAAAAAATATTACTATTGAAAATTACTTATCTTTTCATATTATATTGTTCATTTTGAACTCCTCCTTTTTAATTGAATTTTGTCTCTCAAAATATATTTTTCAGATACTCTCGCGATGAATTTCCTGTCTTGTTTCAGATTCATATGCTTAGTTTTTACTCTAAGTTAATGAAAATTAATGTCTTAAGCATGGTCTATAATGACTTCCTATAAATATAAAAAATTTAAAAACTTATTTTAAACTAATTTAATTTTTTTTATTTATTCAAGGAATTATTACACACCAAACATTTTATCAATGACGTAAATAATACGTATGCATTAATTTTCATTTTGATTACTGATATGGATTTGCTTAAAAACTTTTCAATTCAATTTCAATTTTTCAAAATTAAATCAAATCATAATAATAGCACGATTTTCAGAAGAAAAAAGAGAAATATGCGAACATTTCGTATATGCATTACAACACTATTTGCAATGTATGAAACCGTTTAACTGAAAGTGATATGCAGTCGTTTTTATAAAAATTTAAGACCACCCATAGAAAAATCAGATTTAATGAAATTCCAGTAAATGACGTATTACATGAAGAAACAAAATAGTTTTACAGGCCATTAAAGTAAAATTAATATTTTATAACGCCTCTTTTGTTTTTAATCGCTGCTGCAATCTTGTTAGGTATGCTACTAGTAAAGTGTTGCCAGGAAGTCTTAGAAAACTCTGCTTTATTGTTTCAAGAAGTGCCGTAGCACTGAATGGTTGCTTTTCCGCAACTTCTTTTTCTCAATACACCACATATTATCAATGGTATTTAGCTCATCGATTATTTTGTGATATATTCTTATAATTCTCTCTCATACACTGGGGTCTCCGGAGTCATTTTTGTTATGTTTTAAGTTACGGACCCATGAATTCTGAATTTTGTTAGTTTTTAGATTTGGACCAAGATTTGGTCTATGAATAATGTAACGGGCTCAGGGGAGTCCAAAATCATGTAAGTCGTCTTTCGGTCCAATGTTAGGGACATTGTATTCTATTTTTCTTCTTTTGTTTTTTGTTCACAGCTCCTCTTCTTTCCGGCTCCTCTTCTTTCCTGGGGAAGTGGTTATAACGATCTAAATCCCATGAGTGAGCTCGATTCCCCTGGGCCAGTCAAGTCACTTCTGATATTGTGTGGCGAAAGTCAATCGTTTATTTTTCCTACTTGCAGTAGGTCGAAGTTTCCTCACAAGTTTATAGGATAATAAACTAAAATTTGTAGTCAAACGTCTTGAAATAGAACTTAAATTGAAGTTGGTGTTTTTTTTTCAGACACGCAGAATAAGTTTAAATTTATTGCAAGAGATTGTTGGAGATCGTACGAATGTCCTTTTTATCACATGAACCTAGCGTGCACTCGTTTTTCATGGTCAACCACCTTTTAAGGTATAATTTGTGAATTGTGAACCACCTTCTAAGGTACAATTTAAAATTGTGCAATTTTGCCAATAATTGGCAAATTTTTTTATGATTTTATTTTATAGACCATTTTATTAGCTTTATAAAAATACCAAGTTTATTATTTCTCGTTCTCTATAAAAAAAACTATAAAGTAGTTGCCATTACTTTAAGCAAGATATGTCATACTTTAAAAAGCGTTTTACTCGAAATAAGTTTTTTTTAAATACTCAAACGACCGATTGCTCAAGAAATTTTGGGAATAATTAACTGAAATTTTTTGTGTATGTTCTGTATAATAGTAGAAGTGTTTTAACTTTCAGGTTTATCAATCACTGTTATATTACAAAATTTACAGCCCCTTATGTGAACATAATCACTGTTTTGTCAAGCAATTTCATATAATAACTAAGATAATGTGCTCTAGTTTTTGTAAAAATTAAAATATATCTTATCTTGAAGGTCATTTTAAAAATGAACAACATAGCAACACATTAGAATTAAAAAATTTAAAATTTGTTTAAAAAGTTTTGGTATAGAATGGGCCCCGTTTATGTTATTTTTTGTCAATCTTTACCAATTTTTTCATATTTTAGTAATAATAGTTCCTTTTTCTTTGCTTAATTTTAGCATATTTTTCTTAAAATGTACTAAATAAATCTAAACCCCACAACCAATACCCCGTACCTCAATTTTTTTTTTTTAAAGTTGTCGCAAGAAGTGGGAGACCTTAAGGACCGCAAATTTTCCCGAAATTTAAAATTTCCTGAAAGCTTGATGAACAACTTTTTGGTTTATATATATTTTCTTTCTAACTTTTTTCATGTTCTATAAATTCAGCTTTATGCAGGATCAATATTTCTTTTCTTTTTACAACACACACATACACATAACTCATTACAATAACTAAACAATAGTACTGTCTACTGAAAAATCCATTAAAAAATTGGCAATAAATGAGACGAATACCTTTTTTATAGCAATAAAACATGTCTGATGCAATAAACATACAATATTGTGAAATTATTTGTGGATATGATGAAATGTTGTAAAATACTGAAAATCGGCTATTGATCTCAAACTTTTCCAAACAGTTGCTATTTCCTTAAAATATTAAATGTTTTCATTTTTAGGCATTGAGGTGTAATTTATCTATCATATAAAACTTGTCACAGTTTAATTTAACATCTTGTAGTCTTATTGAATATAAAAATTATGCTATTTTCAAGTAATTACATGCTTAAAAAAATCTTTCTCAGATCTAAAGGCACACACACACACATATGGAATTAATTCTTATTCAAATAAAACTGCATGGTTTAAATTAAAGTTATAACTCACAAAAATCAAGCAAATAGTCTGTATATGAAACACCTACACTAATACAGTAAATTTCTACGCATATACGTTAAGTTTTCTCGTAATTTCAATCCAGAACACAATTTAACGCTAATAATGCGTAATGTGAGGGTAAAAAATTTGCTACATCTGGTTTTAATCTAGGAAATAGCCCTAAAAATGTTTAATGGTGCCTTATTTGATAAACACAGTGCAAAAATATACTCTATTCATTTAATTTATGAGGCGATTTAACTAGTATATCCTCTAGTAAATATTTAATCTGTATAATCCTATAGAATATTTATATTGCAATTCTTATGTTACCTGTTAATACCCTAATTAAGATTAAATATTTAGAGAACAAAGCAATAAATTATTTAAATTAATCCGATCTCTTTCTGGGTAATCTCAGCTACTTCCCCGCTTTAAGTACGTAACTACAAGGGCTGCTGGCATCCATTTTGTTTCACTTTTCGTAGCAATTAAAAAACAATTGCTCGTCATACTGCAATACTTATACTTCATTACAAAATCTAAGTAATATTTTATCGGTTGATTTTTATTACGTTTGTTTTGTAGTCATTAATTTAATAAGAAATGGATAGATTAACGAAAAATCGATATTTTCTTATAATAACTACTGAATGAGTAAATTGAACACAGAAATCACTATTAATGATTGTAATAAAAACACTGCCTATGATATAAAAAGAAAATAGGTATCACCATTAAACAAAATTAATGTATTATTGGCTGCATCCAACAGAAAAATTTTGTTTTTCATAAAAATTCTGCTTTATATAATCAAGTTGCTAGTTACTTACCCATAAGTTTGTTTTATGCTGCATTATTTTTATGAAAGATGTGAACCTGAGGACATATTGATAAATTGTACTGAAACTGCAGTAACTCCTCCGAAAAAAAAGTTTTTGTACTAATTAAATTTACATTTTTTTCTCTGATTATTAACAACACACATGATGCTAATTTTTTCTGATTGGTTGATATCTTTGCTTTCCGAAATAAAATATAAATATTCATTTTAATAAGCGATATGAATTTTTATAAGGGATTAAGTATTTAGTGCCAAATTTTCTTTTTGATATTCTTAAAATTCTGATTTTCTTTACCGTTCACGATGTACAATTTGTAACGGGTCTATCCGCGAGCCTCCTGCTAATCCTCTTGGGAAAAATTATTTCTTTAAATAATGTTCTATTGAAAACTTTCTCCCGAAGAAGAAGACACGTTTTATGTAAATGAAGGATGGAATTTAAGCATTATCTTTTAGGTACGAGAGTTTAGTGGTTAGGAGTGAGAAGTTAGCGATTAGCGGAAAGTTCTGTGAGCTAGTCGAGAGTTGCTCGACGATTAATTGTTGAACAATTAACGATCGTTAATTGATGATTGAGTCAATAAGTTGGATTAGATTAATATTGACTAGAAGTCGAATAGCTGAGAACGGAATTACTATTATTCAGAACGTATATTACTAAAACGTTCCAAGAGTAAGTGAGATTCAAGTCATAATTAAATATCTCTTCTACCTCGCCTTTGCTCCAATTCTTAATTAAAGGTGCATTTCCTACCCTGGGTCATTTGAATTGATTGATAGAATAATGAAATAGATTCGTTCTGATTATGGTTGATCTTTATTCTAACTCCCAAACACCAATGAATGTGAGAAGACATCCATCACAAATTTACCTCTCAGTTTCTGCCTGCTCATTTATAAAATTTAGTTTATTCGTTTTAGAATCCACCATTTACAGTCTTTATTCGAATCTAAGCCTCCATGATAAGCATCTTATCAAACACACTCACACAAAATGCACACCTAAAATTATAAAATAATAAATAAGAGTTCAATAAAAAAATTTAGGACTAATTATTTGATGTGTTCAATAACAATAATGTTACACATGAAGAATAGGCTGTAAAATAGATGAATTAATCTAATAAAGAAAAATATGCAAAAAACGTAGCCAAACTGTACAATATGCCACCCATTCTGTGCCGTAGGGCCTGGGTTCGAATCCCGGAGAAGGCATGGATGTTTGTGTTGTAATCCGTCCTTCTTTCCTTTGTGTTGTAAGACCCTGTGTGATGCATTGTATGGTGCAGGGGATTTATAAAGTTCCAAAGAAAAAAACTTTACAATATTAGGACAAACGAAATAAAAGTTTTTTTCTTAAATTATATCAATAGACAAGTAGAATTCAAAAATCGAAGTAGTGAAGCAAAATAAGTAGATATAAAGTGTCGGAATAATTTTACATATAAAAAAAATTTACTAAAGAAGCAAATAAATAAGGTTTTTTCGAAAATAACTATTAATCTGAGTTGGACAAAAAACAATAAAAACGCTTCAATTTTATTCATAAAACTTTATTAACTTAGAAGAATGTCATTTACTTTTATTATTTCATAAAATCGTGACATAATGAATTCAACAAATCCATTAAGAGTTTGTCGACCGCCAGTTTTGCATTCTCAATGGGCTTCCTTACAACTTGAAACGAAAGTTTTGGCTAGCTATTCTAGAAAATCATTTTAGACAGAGAATTCAAAGAAAAACTCACCATTACTTTATTTTTTGAACAAATACTTTCAGGATATGATTAATGATATTTAATATAACAAACTTTCAGGTAAAATATTATGAAATGTTTCAAATTGTTTCAACTTCCATGTGAAAAAAGTAATTTTGTTTCTTTTTTTATTACTAAATAGTATCATACCATTGCAGATCAATTTTTAAATGAATCCTTGTTTTTAACTTACGTTAGAGTGATGAAAAACAATAAGATCGCCTTCAAGGACCTTTTCTGTCTTGAAAGGAAAAGCCCCTGCTCTGAATATAAAAGTAATTCTTTAGAATTTCTTAGTAAATATTAATTTGAGGAGCTTCAATAGAAAAACTATAAGACTCATGCAACCCTCACACATATAGTTGTCTTCCCCCTCAAAGTGCTCCCGTTGGCATGGTGTGGTACTTTGGAGAGGGAGATGTCAGCTCAGGTGTCGTTCTCGTCACTTGACCGAGGTTCAAAAATAGAGGCTCGTCGCCAATAGCCATGTTGCTTTATAATGAATATATATCTCTCTCTCACTTCACTCCATTTCTACCACATTTATTCTTGATTAAGTCATAAATACACGTGCAGTGAGTATAAACACTCACTACAAAATTCAATATAAACGTCGCAATATAAAGCTACACGAGGTCTACTGGTAATGGACCTCGAAATTTTAAACCAAAATCAAGTGACGAGGACAACACCTAAGCTGGCACCCCCTCTCCTCACTTCGAAACCACACCAACGGAAAGACGTCTGATCCTCAACAGATTTAATGTGCAGCGACCCCCTCAACACGAAGGGTCCTTAGCGGCACTAGGTTCGAACTCATGACACGCTAGCCCTGAATTCGTGACCTTGACTACTAGGATACCGCAGACATAATCCATGTGTAGAGGATAACATTTCAGAAACATACTCATGTCCAAAATTAAGGTCGCAAAAATGTTTTTCGTCATAATTTTAAAATGTGTCTGAGGTAAAATTGATAGAATTTGTATTTTATATACACTCTTTTGCAAAAATAATCAAAGCACCAAGAAGGAGTTTTCCAATTGTGATGAAATTTCGCAGGAAAAGACATCTTAATGAAACATGCAAATGACAAAATTTTTAAGCCAATGAACATGAATTACGGTCGTAGTACGCATTTCTAGTACGCAACTCGCAAAGCATAAAACCCGTAATAGAGGCGGAAAATTTATCTTTTTTCGTTTTCGCCGTTGTGATTCCTTACAGAAAAAAAACGAATGATGCCATCACACGATGTTTTCGAAAACCTTATAGGAAACCGAACGACTTTGAACGTGGTCACGTGGTTGGAGCGCGTGAGGCTGGATGGTCATTTCCAGCAATAGGTCGGCAACGTACGAACACGTATGGACGCAGCTGTGAAAAGATACTGGTGGCATTGGTTGCTGTAAGAAACTTATCGACGAAATGAAGGCTCTGGAAGGCCAAGATGTACAAATGCGAGGCAAGATTGGACTGTTTGACAGGCCCGAACGGCTCCAACTGTATCATTGTCTGCTATTCAACATACTAAAGCCTGTTCCATATCCCCCGTGGTACCTTCCACTATTTCCCGGCACTTGGTTGAGGCGAGGTTAAGCTCACAGAGGCTTTAAAAACGTTTGCCTTTACCCCCCACAACATCGGCGAAATTGTCTGGAAGGGTGTCGCCGCCGATCATCATGGCTGCCATCAGACTGGCATTGCATAGTGTTCAGCGATGAATCCCGCTTTAATTTGAAGAAGATGGCCATCATCTTCGCGTCTGCATGGCCTTGGCTAGCGGTCTCAATCAGCCTTTTTTTTAAAGGTATGCAGCCCTAACTCCATGTGGGGTTCTATTTCATACGAAAGCAACTTACCTCTACTCATCCTCCATACATCTAGAACAGCTCAACGATATGTTAATACCATCCTGCGGCTGGTTATATTACCCTTAATGGCACGTCGTCCGGGGACCAGTTTCCAACAAGACAATGACAGGCCTCATACCGCTAGCATATCTGTGGATTGCCTTCGTGCCATTAATACTCTTTCTTGGTCAGCAAGGTTGCCACATCTTTCACCAATTAAATATTTCTGGAACATAGTAGGGTACCAGATTTGGGCACCATAAATTTCAAGGATTTGGAGAAACAACTAGTAAATTCCTGGAAGATTGTATCACAGGATAACGTTAGGAACCTTTACCGAGGCTTATACAAGCATGTATCTCCGTCAGGGGTGGCTCTACCAGCTACTGATTTAAATAATCAAGATGTAATCGTGAGTCATGAATGGGCCCTTTGGCCTTGATTTTTTTTGTCATTATATTATCTGTGTATGAGCTGTACACATATTTAATTTCATAAATAACTACTTCCTTCATGGTGCTTTGATTTTTTTGCAAAAAAGTATATATTGACGAACGGGTGGTACAATATCAACCTTCAGTTTAGGAAAAGATGTTGCTTAGCGTTAGCTTTTGCAGAATTACTGGATTGATACCATTTAAGCATACGGGAATTATGACTCAAATTCTCTGAATATTGCATTAAAACAAACAAGTTATCCTGTTTGTGAGGACGACTTCTCAAGATCGTTTAGATGATTTCTTGAGATGGAAAGCCTTTGGCAGGCTTGAAGCTGGCTAGTCTAAAGTGGAGGTGGCTCGATGGGTACAAGTGGTCTGAAAATATTATCCCGGTTATGCAATCAATTCCAAACAAGTGGTAATGTCACCAGGAAGGTCAGCCAAGTTGCCATAGAGCATCGACAACTGCACAGGATCTCTATTTGGCACTACAAAGGCGAACAACGACTCCTCAGTTTGTACGTGACTTTTCTGATGTGTCTGGAAGAAAATTTCCAGGCAAACTGTCTATAGCCATCTTGCAGAGACTGACCTTTACGCACGGCATCCTGTCTGATGTGTCCCTTTGGCTGCAGCCAGCAGAAAAGACCAAATATTGTGAAGCTGAAAACATCGGTTGTGGACACAACATGAATGGAGGGTGTTATTTTCAGTGATGAGTTGAAACGTACCAGATAAAGTTATTTTCGTCGAGTCTTCACCTGGAGAGAAATTGGAGCTCGCTGTCATCCTTCCTATGTATTAAAAATTGGTAGATTTGGTGGCAAATGGAACCTTGTGTGTGGTGATATAATGTTGAGCAGTCGTACACCACTGTACGTTTTCAATGCGGGTACTGTCAACTTACAGAGCTATAGGGATGAGACCTTAAAAGCCTATGTGAAATTTTTCCGGGTGCCATGGATCCGAACTACATGTTTATGGACAATAATGCGTGGCCACCACCACACAGAACTCACGTTGTCGGTTGATGAATTTTATGAAGGAGTGGATATTTGCCGTATGGGCTAACCCTTAAAAGGTCTCCATATCTCAATTATATTTAATATGTTTAGGATATTATATATATAGAAAAAGCTATTCCTCAGTGTAGCTCTCCTCACAGGACACCGCAGGGAATTAAAGTCCCACTTTTGGAAGAATGAGCTTTGTTGCCACAGATATTTATTGACACCCTCAGAAATATTATGACAGTTCGTTGTTAGGTTTATATAGAAGTTCATAGTAGTCACATTCTATTTGAGACAGACTCCTCCCGAGTTAAATGCGTTATTTCTAATTCATGATTCCCCCTTTTTGATAAACCTTTATTTAATTCAAAATTAAAATCTTTTCTGTATTGTTATGTTGCTGCATTTTTTTCTCACATTGTAACATGTGTCTATGCCAAATTTCATGGCAACGCACTAAATAGTTCATAAGCTTTCCCATATTTTATTTGTGACCTTAACTTTAGACATGAGTATAGATAAGAACTTTAATTTTATTTAAAAATAATTCATCACTGAAAAACTTTTGATTTTCCTTTTTAACTAAGTATTCAGAAAGCATAGTCTTTATCTTTTGGATTTTCAAATTAATTCAAAAAATGCGAATAAATATAAGCTACACTTTTTACATTCAGAAACAGATAATAATTTCAAATTTATGATTTTACAGTTTTTGAATAATAAAATCTCGGAGTTGTATTACAGGAAAGGGATTGGTTGACTTTAACAAATATTCAGCTGCGGTAGTTTTTCAATTGTGAAGAAAAAAAGCTGAAACAGAGAGAGAGAGTAACATTGTTTTCATTATAAGAAAAATATACTATTTAGTTTCTTAACTAAATTAACATATCCAAAAGTCTGTATTTAAGTAGTTAACTTAAAAAAAGGAGATTATATATTGTTTTTACACTAATTATAGTAAAAAAATAAAATTCCAGTAATTCTTTCTACTTAAAAAAATGCAGGTAGACTTTCCACAAGAAGAAAATACACAAGGCATCAAATTTTAATGGCTTTAACTATCTTAACTTTTCCTTATCTATCCGATAGCCACCATCATTTTTCTTTTCTTTTTCACCATTTACATTTTCTTTTGATATAAAACTTGTATCAAAAGAAAAATATAACTTCATTGCTTCAATTACTTTCTTTTTTCTTAGGAATTACAATATTTTTTTAGTACAAAGCAACTTATCCGAAACTGGGCTCTTACCATGTTTATTATAGAAAAATATATCGAAGTGGAAAAACAAGAAAAGAAGAAGATATTCTGAATTTGGCTCAAATTACTTAAACAGTTGATGTTTAGTTGAGAAATATTCGGTTACTTTACATATTTGAAAGCAATATTTTTAAATTAGTAATTTTTCACAAAATTTAATACTTCTGCATTAAAAAATTTGTATAACCATGATATGAGCTTAATAACTCTTGAGATAAATAATTTCATAATACACGAATATTTCTTCAATGAATCCTTTTCACTGTCTCAAAATTAATTTTCCTGTAGTGATATGAAAGCATCGTAATTTTTTTTTTTTTACATCACATCAATTTTACAGTTTTTACTTGGATTTTCTTAGCTCATTTTAAATTGAAGATGGACTTTAAAAGTGAAATTTTTCTAACTAAACTATAAGTAAACAAATCTGAAAGCAGTGAAAATTTCATTTCATTATTCTAGATCAAAAGCATCCATAAATGAATAGATCCTTTGACCTTTAACTACGAAAATTCCAGATAGAGAACCTCAGTTTCATAAAGTTCATTGTTCCATGACATTTCAATAAATATAAAAGATTTTTTTTAATCTAATAAACGAGATTTTCTCAATATTACCCAAAGCAACTATGTTTCCCTAATTATTTCAATACAAATATATAGATAAAATTATCCTTACTTTTCTCTCGGATAATTATTCACAATTATTAAAACAATTCTGCTTAATACTCAATTATTTTTTCTCGTTACATCTTAACTAGGTAACAGGGCCTAGGGCAGTTACTGCATCGAAAAGTTGGGTCGAAATAGCAGAATCAATAGAAAGGGATCAATTAGTTATTTGACCAAAATACGCTTATTATTTTGATTTGCTAGAATGAGGGGTATTGAACAACAGAAAGCTTAACGTTAATACAGCGATACTTTCTTCAAAAGTAAATTAAGCCTACCATAAGGATATATTTCAGGGATTCGAACCTTAATATTTTTCATTCCAGTTCAACTAACAAAAATATAACGGTTCAGTTTCGGTTTTCTTTCAACCAAAGATAATGGTTTTTGGTTCAGTTCCAAATGAATAATTTTATTTTATGTACATTCTTATTTGTACTAAAAATATAATTCTATTATAAGCAAAAATGTAATTATGTGGTTAACATATAACGATGATAATTAAATAATTAACGTTAAATTAGAAAATATTGATATATTGGTGCAGTAACAAAATGACTGAAGATATATCGAACCGAAATAAACCTATATTTTTTTCGAATCAGTTCCAGTTTTCGTTCAGACCAAAATAACGGTTTCTTACAGTTTTCAGTTCAGTTCTGGTTCAAAGCCCTGGTATATTTCAAGAAAATCTAAGGAATGTGATTAGAATTATAACAGTATTTGAAAAAATATACTTTTTGCAAAATAATTATTTCGGTTCCCACAGCACTTTTATGAATTATTTTTTACTCTTTCATATCTTATATAAACAATTTTTAATTTTAAATATTGTAGCTTTATTTTACAGCATTTTTTAAAAATTTCATTGGTAGATATTATTAGTTTAAGGCAATATGGTACCATCTTCACAATTTTTTTTATTTTTAATATTTGATATTTGGTTTTAATTGTATTTCATAAAGGTTAATATTTAATAATAATTCCATACAAATTTTTTTTTAATTTGTTGCAAAATGTTTGTAAAATAAAAAAAATTTTAGCTTTTTTAAGCATTTTTTAAATCCCTAAGGCTTTTTTAAATATGTCTCTTTTCTTTCAAAATTTTTTTCCAAGTACCTTATAATATACTTCATAACACTGTACATGGGTTTTTTTCTGCTGTTGCTCTTTAATTTTTTATTAATTTTTTTATAGTTAAACTTCTAAAAAATCCCCCAAAAACATTAGTTTTGATTTTGGAATTTTTTAGAAAAACTGCTAAACATGTTAGAGCTAATTCCATGCACAGTTTTACAAAACATACATTTCAGAACATGTATAAAAAATTTCAAACCCATACTTCAATTATCAAAAAAGCCTTAGGATTTTGAATAACAGTATATGTACAAAAATTCAACATGGAGAAATAAGAGTTTGAAGTTTTCATTCCATGAATAGCATGATATAATATTCTACGAATAGTCTGAAACTTTTATGAAATGTTTAATTAGCTTATTTAAAACTACTTACCATAAAAAATTGCACAAATGTAGAACAATTAAATAGTATACTGCCATAATGAATATATAGAAAAAAACGAATGAAAGATGAATATTTCATAAAACTTTATCCTAATAATTACAAAAAAAATTAAATAAATAAATACACACACTTCAGAGCTAAATTCCATGCTCAGAGCTAATGCACAACATGTACAAAAGATGTTTATGCCTTTACTTTTTATTTCCATGATTTTAAAAAGCCTTCCCATGTTAAATATTGTACACGAATAAAAGCAAAATCAAATAACAATTTATAGGTAAAATACATCAAAATCTAAGAACTGTATATGTGCATTTGCTTAAATAAATATCTTAAAATATTTTAATAATAAAAGTGTAGAATCTCGCACACATGGAATATATATATATCACCAAAAACAAATATATAAAAATGGGAGAGTTTTTCTATTCTTGCGAATTAGATTTTTAATTATCTGAGTTATCAAAATGAGATTTAGTATTTGTGATTTGGAAGAATCCATTTTGAAGTTTTAATTTCATTCATAATAATATCATAAAATGCACGCACAACTTTTAAATCTTGACCAAATCTATTTGCTCTCCCCCCCCCCAATAAACAATACACAAACTAGAATTTTTGCATGAATTGCACAATTCTTTCTTAAAATGATTTATTACTGCATATATAACGTCAATCTCATTGATGCGCAATAGAAAAATAATTCATTCATTTTTTATCAGGCTCTTTTCTAGCAGATGATCTCAAATGTAGGCGTGGTAGTTGCTGTTTAGCATCAAACATTGCTCCATTACTTAATGAAAAAAGCAGGTAAAGCTTTGAAATTTTGCAGGCATATTTATAAAGATTCGGAGTATCAAATAAGACAATAAAAAAATTTTCGACAGTTTAATGATTTTTAGGGTACCATATCACCTTAAGAAGCAAAAAAATATTAACACAGAAAAAACCCTACTTGAACCAAAGGGTTTTGTTGATTTCTTTCAATGTTAAGATTCATTTTTCAAGACTTTCATATTACAATACACACATAAAAAACTGTAAACATTGAAGTTAAATATCACTATATCTTTAAAAGATACACGTAAATGAAATTCACTTAAATTAAACGCTCTTAAAGTTAAGTTTCTGAATGGACAAGAACTTTCGAAGCGGTTTTATAATGGAATTTTACTATTTCTGGTACTCAAAAAATCAGATTCTGCCTTAAGTAAATTGTTTTAACGTAAACATTTGTTCAAAATAATTTATATAATTGAATCTACACCTCTTTATTTGTATCAAATAAAAGTAGGGATGGAAAAATATATAATATCATAACTTCTACATAGTGTTCCTAAGCTCATAATGCTTACGTTAACCCTTATAGAACCATAATGTTGCTTAGAGTAAATATTGGTATGTAACTACTTATTTTAGTATATTTAGTTGTTGCTTCTTAAGTTCATTCAAAAGTATTGTGTAATCTGCTTATAAATAGATTTTTTTATTTCTGAGTAACATTTGCAATCGAATATGAACATATTTTTACACAATTTTATAAGCTTCATTTGTGTGTTACGGAATCTTTGAACTCAATTTTTACCCACTTTAAAAAGTCAGATTAATTCGAAATTGTGCTCACTTGTCCAGGACCGATGACAATACAATAATGTAATAATTTTGTTCCATTGTACTGATCAGGATTATCATGATTAATGATTTCCTATTTTCAGATCCCTTCCCGCCTCTGGCGACTAATTTCAGATCCCTTTTCCAGATTTGGCGGCTAAAAGATTAAATTACTACTTAGTTCGATTAACTATAAAAGGGTGTTCTTTAGTTTCCTTAAACTATTATTATTTTAAATATAGGACAATTCAGCAGGATACTTGAAAAGTAATAATAAACAATTAAAAATCCCTGCATAGATACTATAATGTTTATTATGAAGGAAAACTATTTTTCCCCTAAAATATATTCCTATATTTTTGTATTATTATTATTGGTTGTATTCAGTTTTTTTTCTTTTGTACTTCAGGGTATTCCGTTAGAATTATTACCAGGGTAGTTACTATTTTAAAACGTGCAGGGGGTTATTTTTTTTCTTTTTTGGATTACTCATTGCTGCATCAAGCGATACCAGTTTTCCCTATTTAACAACAAGAAGAAATTTAAGATAATATAGTAAGATGAATTCTGGAAGAAAAAAAACACAAATTGCAATCATTTTTTTATTTTCAAAACCGAACATGTTCAAACGGTATGAAGTGATTTATTTCTCATAATTAAAAATTTGTTTTCTTAAAATTCTCGTCTGAATAAGCTACAAATAAACACGATTTATAGAGAAAGATCCTAAACTTTATTTTTTGTCACATGATAGACGCACGTGATTGGACAAACGCTATGTTGTCTTGTACATTTATATTTTTGTTTTACATTAAATACCCAAATAATGGTTCAATGACTGAAAATAGGTATCCAATATCCAGAAAATGGAAAAAAGGAATACAGGTGACAATTATAGACTAACATCCAGTGAAGTTAGAAAAACTGTGTGGTGGACGATTCCAGTAACACTGTTTCTACATCAAAATATATCACACAAAAGGTGCTATAAAATAAAAACTTTAGAAAATTTCAAGAAGGATTTATTAAATATGGATTTATATATTGCGTTATTAATATTAAAGAAATCCGCAGCGTGTTAATTGCTGGGATTATTAGCAAATGAAAGTAGGAAACCTACTATACTCAAAAAGCCATTCGAAAAAACCCATAAAGGATTAACAAGGAATCTGAAATTTTAAAAAGGTTGAATCCAAATATATTTCTGAAAAATATTGTGTGTGTGTGTGTGTGTGTGTGTGTGTGTGTGTGTGTGTGTGTGTGTGTGTGTGTGTGTGTGTGTGTGTGTGTGTGTGTGTGTGTGTGTGTGTGTGTGTGTGTGTGTCAGAGTTACTTATATCATCAACTCTGCGGACTAAGTTTCTTTTCATGTTATATGTAGGACAACGGTCATTGAAGTAGATGAACACTTTGTGAGGGTCAGCATTTGGCAGCATATTAGTAAACCCCCTGCATAATGCATGCGAACATTGTTCTAAGTTGTTCATATGATCCATCGGACGAGGTAGCCAATACTGTGAAAGGAAGGAATACACTCCTCAATATGCAAACGATCCTTTTCTCACTTGCGGATTCTCGGGCACATGTTCAATGCCTAGTGTGCTCACCAATACACGGCAGTACAGTGATAATATGAAGTCTGCGCTACTGTTTACGGCCGCAATATTAAGCAGTTTTTGAAATGAGGAAGTTAACTTAATTTTTTTTGTTATATACACCTTTGCACTGTGTCATACACGACAACAACAACAACTTAATTTTTTGATTAATTTTGTCTTAAAATTTCATCGGCATCTTTTCATTTTGTCCCAGTTTATCTTGTTTCTCATCATTTATAATGCAACCCATATCTCCTTCTAGTTATATTTATGCTTATCCAGTTGTATTCTATCACCCTCTTACCTATTTATCATGCGCCTTGTATTTATTAGGGAAAGTATAGACAAACTGATTAAAAAACATTTTTCTCGATTATTTACTTAAAAAGCAAGAAAAAAATACAATCAAACTTAAATTAGTGCAATCCGAACTATAAATTAAACTAAAACTGCTAAAGGTTCTTATAAATATGTCGTTAAATGCTGAATTTAATTACAATACTAGAAACTCAAATATTCAATTATTTACTAAATAAATGTTTGCTTACCTTAATTAAGTTATATATTTATAATACCTTCAGTTCATCTTATTAACTTCTTACAACACTTTGCATAATCAAGCTTACAGAGATTTTAGCTTCGGCTTATTGCTTCTTTGACTACATTTCTAGATCATTAGCAAAGTTAAGATCATTAGCAAGGTTAATTAAGAGCATTAAGAAGATCTTCCTTCAGGTAACATTATAAATGCATTTCAATGTGTTCTTAATGTCAAATGAAAACATTAACAACATTAATACAGACATTGCGATGATTTAATTTGTTTGTTTTCCAAAAGTGAGGCAATCAAACTCGACAATGGCATTCATTATCAAAAATTATTGTATATTTCATTAGAACGAATTGTTCACAAGTAACTGTATCATTGATTCTATTGTACATATGAGATCTTATTTATATATTTGATTGCATTATTCTTTGTTATATAATACTAGAATAGCCGTAGAAAGTTTGCTGAATTTTCAAAAGATTTCTTATTATTTAGTTACCAAAGTAATATTTGTTTCAAGCAATTTTCTTTTAGATATTTATTTCGGCGTCTTTTTCCAACATAAATTTTTAAGGAATTTTTATAACGCACTTTTCTTAAAGGATTGTGTTCGTCTCATGTCATCCGTTAAAAATAAGTGTTTTTTTTTTAAAAGCTTTATATCATACTTATATTAGATGATTTATACAGATATTAAATTATTTAAATGAAATGTCAATTACACCAAATTCGTGAAATAGAACATAAGTACATCGTAAAAAAAATAGAATGAAAATAAAATTGATGAGATATTTTTTTTCTGAAATCTTATTCACACTATGACTACTGTAACTATTTAAATTATAATTAATATGAGTTGATTAAAAGTATTGACAGCAACTTTACTTCATTATACACTAAAGTGCCAGAAAAACTGTCACACCGATTTAATATTGCGTAGAGCCCCCACGAGCACGCAGAAATGAAGTAACACTGCATGACATGGATTCAACTTTGCGAAGATATTCTGTATAAAGTTCACACCATGACACCTTCAGGACAGTTCACAAAACCAAGGGAAAGCGAGGTTGTGGAGATCTCCTTAGGACAGCACGTTGCAAAGCATTCCAGATATCCTCGATAATTTTCATTTCTTGTGCATTAGGTGGCCAAGAGAGGCTACAAGGGGCTCGAGGGTGCTCCCGAGCCACTCGGGTGCTTCTGTAGATCTGTTGGGGGGGGGGGCAAATTATCCCGTTGGGAATGTCTGCGTCCATTGGAATGCACACAGGATATGAATGGATGCAGATGGTCAGAAAGGAGGTTAACGATCCGCTGACCAATCATGGTCGAATCTGGCCGTATCAACGGTCTCATTTCATGCCAACTGCACACGCCCCATACCATTAGAGAGTCTCCACCAGCTTGAACTGTTTCTTGTAGCCATAAGAGATCCATGGATTCATGGGGTTTTCTACACATTCATACATGACAATCCACCCGATACATTTGGAAACGTGACTCGTCATAGCAGACAACGTTTTTCCAGTCATTACGAGTCTAGTAACGGTGTTAGCGAACCCAAGAAGAGAGCAGAGCTTTTTGCCATTGAATCAATAAAGGAAAACGAATTGGTCTGTGGCTTCGAAAGCTCATATCAATTAGGGTACATTGTACAGTTCGTATGCTGACACTTATTATTAGGCGTGATTCAAATCCGCAGCAATTTGAGGAAGTTTTGAACGTCTATCTCGTGTAATGATTCTTTTCAGCCGTCGAAATAATCCCGTTCTGTCAAGGTCTTTATCTGGCCTCACCGCTGTCGGAGACTTGGAAGTTATTCCGGAAACTTGAGAGTCGCGGTACACCCTTGAAATGATCGTACACGAAAATTCAAATTTGATCACTATTTCGGAAATGCTGTGTCCCATCTCTCCTGCGTCGAGGATTAGTCCCCGATGAAAATCACTTAAATCTCATTAAGCAGCCATTGTAACAGCAAGAGTAGATGTCATAGCCTCCTTAGATACCTGTTATCTTATTTTTGCACTGTCGACCGCATCACGTTACGCTGATTGGTTGAATAACTCCATTATTTGCATACGAATTGCTATACCAGTTTTTATGACTCTTCAGTGTACATTACTTATTTTACTATTAATTAATATAAAAACTAAAAATGGATTAAAAAAACAATTTCAGAAACGTAATTAACTTAAAATAAAAGACCATACATTATTTTTCGTTTTGTAAAAATATAAATCTAAACTTTCATTTGAGAATATTTATTTTTAGAAGTGTTACTTTGAGAAATGTTGCGTCAGCACGGTATTTTTTATAAATTGGAATAAAAAAATACTCTAAATTGTTTATAGATTGTAGTTTTAATTGTTTTCAAGAGGTCACACAGTGAGTCATTTGTCTTTCTTACTTTAAAACCCAAGCACAATTTTGTGACAAGCACTACTGATTTTAACTAAACGTTTGTAGCAAAACTCCAACAATGTATATTAATTGTGGCAAAAACTAAATAAGTGAGTATAAAGTTTATGAAAGATATTAAACAACAACTGAAAGTTATAATTATACATATTCTTTATAGCCAACATTTGGAATATAATAAATTTTATTTAAATTATTTTGTGCTTTCTGTATTGACAAATTAAGATAATTTGGCCTAATACTAATTTGACAATATTTTAACATGAAATTAGTGGTAAAAATGTACTATATCTTGGAAGAAAAACCTTTGATTGACATTGGTTTTATTTCATTTAGAAAACATTACAAGAGTATCATTGCGAAAATCAAACACTTAACACTTTTCTGATAATTTGAAATATTAGTGGAATTTGGAACCATTTTTAAAAAAGTAAAAATTATATAGAAAGCAAATAAATTTTTCGCAATCATTATGAAATCTTTTAAGAAAGTTATAAAGTCAAACAATCCCAAAAAACCTGATAACATTTTGCGTTTAAAACTATCTTCTTTTCGATTCAAAAATTAAAATAAATTAATTTTATTCGCTTATTACTTTCAACAGAACTAAGCAAATTACTCAAACTCCTTAAATTTTTCAAACTAAGTGCTCTATATCTGGGGTTACTTTTGTATAAATAGCATAACTTCCTTCTTCAATGTATTCAATAGGGGTGGATTGAAAAATTTTTTTCAGAATTTCAAAACCTACCTATGCGGAAAAGATATCCTCTGGTATATAGATAAAAGGGAAAAATAATATAAAAAATTCATTTTTTTATTAAGTACTGACACAGGAGGAATCAAGTTTAAGTATTTGAGCCTTTTTTTACATTATAAAGTCAAAATGACTTTTATTAAAGAAAAATAAACATTTTAGTACTTTTTATCATTTATTGCGATGAGTTACTAGGATAATTACAAAATATAAACATCAGATACATTTAACAGCATCTTTAATATTAAATTTTTAAAAAATCTGCTATTGAAATTGCTGTACACGATAAAGCGGAAGACGGAAAAAAGCTTGGATTGGACTAATTCGAGGATGCGGGGAGAGAGAGAGCAGGGGTTATGAAATGTTGCAATTTACATTGTACTACTCACTACTGAATACTCATTTATCAATAGTTGCCATTTTTGGTTACTTATATTGCAAAAAAATAATTTTATTTTATTTTTGAAAATTATCTAAGCAAAATTAAGTCTTTTTCTATTTTTTTCGTAAGTTCAACCCCTTTGTAACAATTTTTTAAAATTTTGAATTTTTTTTTAAATATTTATCATTTTGTCTTTGCCCCGTGGAACGTCTTTTCCGCATACTTAAGTTCCGATTAATATGATTTTTTAGACGTGTTCCTTCTTAATGCTTAAGGCAATATGGAAAACTAATCCGAAGAGGCTCATATTGAAGATGACTACCAATTCCAACCGTAGTAAGTCACTTGACTGTGACTCAAAATTACGATGACCATCTCCAATCGCCCTCATATTGCTTCATAGTGCGATGTTGATAAATCAATTAATCTAAAGATCGATCCACAGTAACTTCCTAACAAACATGACTGATTGCAGCGATTCTTCAAAGGATCCTTCGAAGTTCTAGTAACATTTGAAATTGTCTATTGCTAATATTTACTTACACGAAATAAGTTCCAGTTATATAAAAAAAGAGCTCCAACAAGAATTATTTCGCTTTTACTTATTATTCAGCGAATCTTTTTGTCTGGTTTAATATCTTCATTTGATATTAACCAAAACAATACATATACTATTTCATTTTTACTTTTTATTTCCATTTTTATCCTATCTTTCTTTTGACGTATACGTTTATTTTGCATTTTAAATATTTATTTATACAATGAAAAATTTTCAAACTAAACTATTATTAACTACATCCAAAAATATAGAAATTAAATATATTTTAATATATGTCTAGAAAAGTTTTGGTATCAATTTGCGAATTTAAAGCAGCTTATACTCTTCTCGGCGATTTGAATTAACGTTAAAATGGAAATTTCTCGGCTACTAACTACGAATCTCTCAGTTTTCAGCCATGTTCATGGGATTACAAAAGCACCCAAATCAGCACCTCCCCTCTAACTTTCTCAACACTCCTCGTAAAAACTTTCATGTGCTTTGTTGGAGCGGCATAGAAGTTTGGAGTAGGGAGTCAGGTCAGGTGTTGAGCATTGTGGACCAGTGTCACTTTACTTTTATTTTATTTAATTAATTTATTTTTTGTAAATGTTATTTTATTATATTTATTTCATTATGTGGATTAGTTTGTGGCTACGAGATTATATTTTGAGATCTCGAGAAATATTTGATGTAATGTTCTATTGCTAAAAAACTTTGTTTTGAGATGTTGTTATAAAAATATTATTCTAGTGCCAGAAAGATGCTAATTTTTATTGATTTATTCGTAGAATTTTTTAAGTGAAAACATGTTATCAAAGTGTCGCCCTTGTCTGTGTTTAAAAAGGACGAAGTTCGTCTTCAATAGTTTTCATGTGGCTTCACAATGCGGTGTCAATAAACAATCAATCGATCTGATGTGTTTTTGAATTTAATGTATAGGAACTATACTGTGGCCTTAGAGAAACAAGGATTCAAATCAGGGACGTAGCTGCCGCTGTATCAATGATACGGGGCCCCAAGCTACAGGGGCCCAACAAGTGTAACAACCGTCCGACTAACGGGGCTCTTATATCTAAAAAAAGACTCCGAAGAAATTTTGATACCGGGCCCTACGCCAATGATTCGAATCTACTAGCCAAAACGAGCTTCGCTTATCGTGATCATATGGTATCCGAACAAGTTAAAATGACCAAATTCGGTCAAAACACATATTTTTTTTGTTTTTTATTTTATTGAAAAGAGCTATTTTTTGTGGCTATACAAAACATACTTTGTTTTATTTCTACGTTATCTAGAGGCCAAGTTACAATCAATTTTGTAACATTGGAAAATCCCAAAGTGCGTCTTTACAAGAAGTGAGAATTTTTTTTTTAAATTGTTCAGAATCCATCATGGTGAGTCTGATAACTCAAAATATTACGAATGTATTTCAATAATATATTTTGAGTGTGATATTTATATTATTTTCTAGAAATTGTACTAAAACATTTCCTTATTCTATAAATATTTTTGAGTTATGGCCTGTTATTTAAATAACGATCTAATGAAGAATGCCACATTTCTCTTATAGTATTTACTCGATCAGCTCTAAAAAATTTTAAATTTTAATGCAACATTAAAATTTTAGTACGTTTTGTAGATAATGCTTTTACTGATATAAGTTTATTGGTTTTTTTTCTCTAATTGCTTTGAAGTTTTTCAAAAATATTGCTAGAATTTCCCTTATAATATTGTGATTTTTGTAAAATTTCGATAATTTTTTTAATTAAATATTAGTATTTATTGATATTACTTCCAAAAAAGCCTTTCTAATGCTTAGTATTCTATTTTTTTAAAAAGTTACTCGAAACGTGTTCGGATACCTTAATTAAGAGTCTTACAAACTCATTAGACTTACAAAAAAACAAAACGCTCTTTCTATATACAGTAATACCTCGAACTTACGTGATTAAGTAATTACCGCGTAAGTCGGGTATGATTTCATATACAACTACAGATAAGTTATTTTTAGTTGGCACCGGAGATAATTATAATAGAAAATAATAATTTGGGGGGGGTGAATTGGGGGGGGAGGATTCAGCAAAAAATACTTTCTTTAGAAGGGATTTTTTTTTTCAAAAACACAATGAAGTATCTCTACATCTTTTAAATGAATTATCTAATATTTAGTATCGTCATGTTGTTTTCCAGTTCTTTCAAATAGATTTCTGAATTGTTTATATAAATATATACAAACTTATTTATAATTGCACTTATTTAAACATGTTTACTTTGTGTGAAAAATTGACTGTTCAAAACATCACACACGTGCTTAGTATTGCTTAAAACTTTTCTCACAGTATTTCTTTCGACTTCCTATATGATACCAATCTATTTGTATAGAATCACTTCCTCATGGAAAGAACATTGAACAACTATCCAAAGTTCAGAAGGAAAAAAAAGGTTTTCTAAATGACATTTGGAAACAAAAGAGTGAATTCGAATTGAAAACTGTCCCAAACAGCTGATACAATTGTAAATAGTGCATCAACAGCACTTGACAAAAAATATACGCAAGCAGATCTTTAAATCAACATCCGAGGTGCCATAGACCCAAACAAATATTTATTTTTGCAAAAATAGAAAAATAGGTTTGAAGAGAAAGTCGAAACTTCAACTAAAGATCTTTCAACATAAAAATACTTTTTCTAAAATGTTCGTCTTATTCTAGACAATAGGGAGGGATAAGGGGGGAATACAAGACTTGAGAGAGCCTTGTGTTAGTTCATGGCTTTGTTTGTTCTAAAAGAAATAACCAGAGACAATAATATCCCTTTTTTTTAAATATTTAATTAGAGTTTTTATTTCCCCTTAAAAGAACTTTTTTTTTCTCTCTTTCTTGATTGTTGTGGTTTTTCTTCCAAGTTTCAAACGGAAAACCAAAAAAAAGAGGAAAAAGAATTGCCTTGCATGTTTTTATAACAGAGAAGATTTTTTTCTTAAAAAAAAGTCCCAGTTACTATTTTATGTTTTAGTTATACGAAGCCATACCGAAGAGAGAAATCTTTTATTTACCCTGCTCTTAAATCTAAGGATTGAATTCCTTATTAATAACACCGATTTCTGTGTTCTGTTATTGTAAGTCTGTTTGTCAGATGAAATATTTATTTACTGCCAGTGGAGAACAAAACATATACTTTCAGGATATTTTTTTCCTTAAAATCTTTTCGATGTGGAAGTATTTCATCTTTAAATCAACAATATTTATACCGATATATAGTTGTCTTAGGTTTCTAAACTTTCAAATTTAAGAGTTTTATAAATATTTGCGACGCATTTTTTAAACCAAAACTTTTCTCCTTTTATAGGGGGTCTTTCTAAATTATTGAAATGTAACTAATGCATGTGTAGTTTATTTCGAGATAATAATTTAGAAGTGACTTGGTATTTTCCGTATAACAACAAAAAATAAACGCAAAATGTTTTTTGCTTTTATTGTTATATTTAACTATATATATAACATTAATAAAGTGCTTTTTTGGACAAGCAATCCACACCTCAATTTATAAAAATATTAAATTTAATTGCCACATAAAATAATTTGGTTACTTATCATATAGAAAAACTCAGCAATTGCAAAATTATTTATGAATACTGTTTAGAATATGATTATCCTGCCATCTATGTACATAGATTTTTCAAATAATGTAAGTAATAGTGTATCATGAGGGACGTCTTAAGGCATGGAACAACTTCACCCGGACCCAGGACCTCGCCACAATGGGGTCCTCGTCTCTTTCTCAACTCAGCCTTAATGAGATCATGATTTGAATAATGTTGCTTTCGGTTGTATTATCCGAAAAACTGTAAATTTTGGACGATATGTCAACTGGCTACGTATGATGATCATGGTCCATGTATAGACCTAGGCCTACCACCATACACCATTATTACTCATTCAGTCAAAAGGCGGTAGTCGGTCTAGCCGGCCTATGCAATTGCAAGTCATTTATTTTGCATCGGGATATTATTTGTACGAGTATTTGACAACGTATGCTATGTACTGTCTACTTTTGTAGGTCATAGGTCAGCCCTATATTTACGCAGGGGCCTAGGGCCTAATTTTGCGTTGGGGTACAGGGCCTCAGAAAGTCTTAAGACGTCAGGCACAATAATAACTTTATTTTGTAAAAGAAAAATTAAATACAAACCTAAATAAGACAATACATAAAATTAATGCTTACATTATTAATACATACATAATCGGAATTTTTTATCTTTTCAACATATTTTTATAAACATTTAGTCTTCACTTTTTGGCAAAATATAGTACCAGATGGTTTTCTAATAAAAACAAAAAAATTTACTAATAATTAACTCTACAGAGAATATTGAATCGCACTAAATTCAAATGAAAGAAGTTAGCAACTTTCTTCAATACACACAGAAAAATATTTCAGTTTCAAGGATACTGTATTTTCGTAATCGATATAGTCTCTAAGACTATCGATTACCAGGAAATCGAGCTGAATGCGAACAAGGTAATTAGAAGCGTATATTAATGTATCTTCCAATGGTTTTTTTAAATACTAAGGATAGGATTCTTTGCTTGCCTCTATGGAAACATTATAATCTTTTCAGAGATGCGATTATCTAATATGTAATACAGTCACTAAATCTGAACAGTAAATATAAATAAAAGATGTATCAAACGTAAATTACTTTATTCATAATTTTTTTTGATGTTTCATAGATAAATATGAACAATTTTTCAATAAGAATGCAATAAATACATTTTTATTTGCCTAAATTAGTAATTTATTCACATTAGGTGGATCAAAAAAAAAAAAATTTTCCAGAATTTAAAAATCTACCCCCGAAAAGATATTCTCTGGTTATATAGATGACGGGGGGGGGGGTAATTTTTATATTAAGAGCCGCTACAAGAAGAGTGAATTTTAGGTATTTGAATTTGTTATGAAGAAATCAATATAGTTTTTGTTAAAAAAAAACAGACTGTAGTGTCGTCTCTTAGACGGTTGATTGCTGCTCCTCTTTTCTTCTTTGACTCCCTGGCAATTTTCTCTTTTGCAAAATGTCACACCATATAGCTTTCTCTTCAAAGCGAACTATAGTTGAGACACACCTGTTTCAATAGGTTGTCCATTCTTTCTACCCCTCTAACATGTGGTCGCACTACACTTGTGTGGAAGGGAGTTTCGGCTATTGTGAGGAAGAAATGCCAAGGATTGTATTCCCAGTGTGAAGTGAAAAGTCGATTTCTAGACCTTTCATGTTGCAGTCGATATATGGTGACAAGAGGTTTTCAGTCCAGACAGGCTTTTGTCCCGGAATAGCCAAAGGTGGTTGGGACCAAGATTGAGGGTGCCGGATGCAGATCCATGTTCCTTCCTATCAGAAATTGTAGGAGGCCTAAAGGGGGCCCAGCTAGGTTTGTAAAAGTCTTGCCTGCACGCCTAAAGGTGTGGTAGGATTGCAAAGAAGACTAGCCATATTTCAAGAAACAATCAAATTTATTCACAATATTAACTACAATTCAAATGCAATCGATCAAGGCTAAGACCCAATTAATAACTATGCAGGCAATTAATGAGGTACGCGAGATATGAGAAGACTTTAATACTAAACACACTTACTCAAGGCAATAGCTCTGACTTCTCAGCTATTTAATCTAGATAAAATCTCCAGTGGCAATTCGTCACCTTAAGTAATTCAATTATCAAACATTAAATATCCGCCATTCACATTCAATTTGACTAATCTCTGCTGTACAAGCAGTTTATCCTATCCCTCCTATTCTGACTTAAAAATCTAGACTATATATGCACTGGTGTCCAAAAGTTAAGCATAATTGATAATTATGTGAATAAAGAAGGAACTGTAAATCAGAATGGCAGGAAACGTGATATGCGAGTGTAAAATGGTTATAAAATAAGGAAGCAAATCAAAAGAATGATAATAATTAATTATATTATCCAAAGTAGCAGTTTGAAAGAGAAAACTGAGCATAGCAAGGATTCACACTTTAAAGAAAAAATGAAAGAAAACATTAAATAAAATACTGATGCTACAGTTTAATAAGGCGTGTGGTCACCTCTGACAGCCAGGCACGCTGCACAGCGATTTACCATACTTGCTATGAGATGATGAATGAGTTGTGGACTCAAACGGTTCCAAGCTTTTTGGAGAGCTCTCTTCAGTTCTGTAATGGAGCTTGGTGGGTGCGAAAGGGCTGCAATTTGTCTCCCGAGCATATCCCATACATGCTCGATAGGATTTAAATCAGAGGAGTTCGCAGGCCACGACATGCGCTGGATGTTTTCCGTTTCAAGGAAGTCATCAATCAGCATTGCTTGGTGACATGGTGCATTTTCATCCATGAATATGAAGTCAGGACCAACAGCACCTGGAAACTAGCCAGCATAAGGCTCAAGAACTTCGTCTCTGTATTTTTGAGCAGTCACAGACCCCGTGTCAAAGAAATGGAGGTCTGTGCGGCCGTCCATCATGATGCCTGCCCATACCATTACTCCCCTTGATGGAAAATGATGCCTTTCCGTTATGTTTGTTGGTTCGAAACGTGTTCCATGTTCTCTCCATTTCATTACCCACCGAGAATCACTACTCAGACTAAACCGGGACTCGTCACTGAACATTACATTGGCCTACTCTCCCACAATCCTATATTGATGTTTCAAACTCCAGTTCAAACGAGCGCGTTTATGCGCAGACGTGAGGGGAATGCAAAATGCTGGTCTTCTGGCATACAGGCCAGCATGATTGAGTCTCCTGTAAACAGTTTGTATCGAAATTCGTATTCCTGTGGCGACTGCGAGCGCCGAACCCAGTGCTCTGGCAGTACTGCCCCTCTGACGTCACGCACTTATTACCAGATATCGGTCTTGGCGAGGGAATGTGACTCTTGGTCGACCTGATACTGGTTGTCGGGTAACATCTCCCGTTCTTTGAAACCTCTGCCACAGTGTTGAGATCACAGACTGGTCCACATTCAGAATTCGAGACACTTCGGTTTGTGATCGTGAGGGTTCCAGCATTCCAACGATTCTTCCTTTCGTAAACATGTCCAATTGGCGTCTTTGTGCCATCATTCACCTTGTTTGATGGTTAACAATGTTCCTTCGCACAGCAGTTGCACGAAACTTCTCTGAACTGCCTATTCTGCGTGAATTGGTTTCTCCGCGTTCCGACATGCGCCGGTGTTTCGCGCAGGGCGTAGTCGACTGAAAAGTTTTGCATAAACCCAATGTTTCTTCTTCACCCAATTAATATCCGCAAGAAGTTTGGAATAATTTTACGAATATTTACTCCATTTTTGTGCATTTTACGATTTATGCTTAACTTTTGAACACCACAGTATAGTAGTCTTAATTTACATAATCACCTCTTCTTCTTCGAAGAGGAATTTTATCATAAAATAATTTTTAAAGACGAGAAATTATCCAAAAGGATTATTAGTATAAGGAACACGGATAGAACCACCTCAGGTTTTAACACTTGAAAGTCCGTCGGTGTCCGGTGGACAACGGAGCCTGTTTAGTTTGTTCTCTTTTCCGCAAGTTTTTTGAAAACTTTTCGTGACTTATAATATTTTTTCATTGTGATTGCACAGAAAACGTTTTGTGGTTCTAGGTTAGTTTGGAGAGATTTTACAAATAAATATACGTATCTAGAACGTCCACTGGTGTCGTTTCGATACCAGGGCAATTTATCATTATAAATAGCTGTCGTTCAGCAAAAGATAGTTCACTAAGTAGATTCCACTAGTAAAACAAACTTCCGGAAGTACCATCGCACATTTATTTGACCTTGAATGCAGTGCTATAGGTTTCACAGTGGATATGAGTCAGTTATACAAAAATCATTGCGCCCAAGTGTTTCGTTGCATAGCATTTGCGTATATGCTTTTGCGTTCAAATTGCGGAAGTGCAAGAAATTTGAAAAATCAGGTAAATACTGAATTTAAAGGAAGTACAAATTCACTAAAACTCAGAAGTGTGAAAGTGTAGTGGAAAATGTAACTAAAAAAATGTGTCTCTTATATGAAAATGGTGTGCAGAAAATGTACAGGAAAAATTGAATATCGCTGTATTCATTGCAAATGAGGTATGTACAAAATATTATACATAAAAATGATATATAAATAATGCGAAAAAGCTCACATTCTCACAAAAATTACGATTTTGCTTATTATACTAATATTTATGAATATTATTGTTTTATTTCATTTTACAAGATTAAGTAATTTGTTTTGTTACAGTTTTCTATGATATAAAGCAGTGGTCTTCAAACTGTATTCCTGGGGTTCCACGAGGCATACTTAGGGGCTCCACGAGTCACAATAAAAAGAATCGAAAATAAACTTATAAATGTGTATACAAAATGAATTCACGTTCTCTATGAAGTTTTTATGTCAACGAAAATTTAAAGCTCATCCCTATCATTAAGAAACTGAAAAATTTATCTATACATAATAACTTCAGTTTGCACAAATTTTTTAAACTTTATTATAATATAATAAAATAATATTAGGATGTTTTATCCTTATATATATATATATATATATATTACCTACTAGATTGTAAATATTTTATTGTTCATTTTCCTGGATTTCACGAAATAATTTTATTCTCGTTAGTACAACCTCTTGCAAAACTAAATAGTTTTTTAATGGAAAATGCACCTTTTTGTATTTGTGGATAAAACACTAACAGTAAAGTAGAGGAAACAACTTCAATTATTATACAACTTATTCAATTTTTAATATATAAATCAAAGTAAGAACAGCTCCTAAATTTTATGTTACAAATCCATGCAAAATACCCTAGATTTCTCATACAGCTATACACATTTTAATGCCATTCAGAATCATGCGTATAAGAGAAAAATATTTCTCAACGTGAGTGGCTACAAAAACAAAGTATAGAAACAAATTAAACCAGAATATATAATGCGATTGCTGTAAACCTAAGCAGACATAGATTTCGACTGTTTGTGGGGAAAAATGCAAGCACACATATAATCCCAGTTACTAAACATAATGCATGGGTAGGTAACACTTGGAACACCGAATATTGTTATTAATGAGTAAATTATATTAACCCTTTCGCGACGAAGAATGCAAACGCTTGCTTACCGCCAGGACCGGAGGTTTCTATCGCGACTGTCACTCACAGGCCGGAGGGTTTTGTATAGTTAAGCCTAAATCCATAAAAATACCGGAATAAAAACGAGTTGTTCAATATTGTTCTGTATATTATACGAACGACATATGCTTTGTATATTTCGTATTAATATACTTTATTTACTTCAGCCACTTTCTGTTTAAGTACAAGTTTTTAAGCATTTTATTGTAAGCATTTGTAAAAGTCGACCTTGTAAAAAAAGTAAGGAAAAAAGACAAATTTTGTCTATCAGATCTAATTACCCATAAAAAACTAGACTGTAAACCCAAATAAAATGCTTTAGTGAAAATAAATCTCTCATCTTCACTCTAAACAAAAACCACATGTTCATTTCAAGAGCAGTCGTAAAGCACTCAATTCGGAAACATTCCCTTGCCCTTTTGTTTATAAAACAAAAACCACGTGTATGTGAGTAATATTTCTCTCATTTCGAGTAGAAGGTCAGATCTCCATGTATCTCAAATCTTATGAACATAGAATGTTATCTATTGCCAAAAAACTGAACTTAAAAAACGTTCCAGGTGCTTGGCTCGCCGATGGGGCGCTCGTCCCGAAGGGGTTAAAAGTAAATTTAAAAATTTTAATTTCTTTTTAATTGCCTTTACATTGATCTATTGTTGATCTACTTCAAATATTATTTTAAGATATATCCTTCTGTGTGTGTGCGGAATAGGGTATCGTGAAAATTCTTTCTAGTTCTAGGGGTTCCACGAAAACACCTTCTTATTCTAAGGGTTCCGTAAGTTGAAAATTTTGAAGACCACTGATATAAAGGGACATAATATATGATAATTACATGAAATAATATTAAAAAGCCTTAAAATTAAACCCTACTGAACAGTAGTCCAGTAATTATTCAGTTATAACAATTATTTTACATATTTTATATCACGGTGGAGAAATGACACCGATGGACGTTTAAGGGTAATCGAAATCCCGGACGTTCTAGTGTTAAGGAGACAGAGGAGAAGGTGACCGGGAACTTGGCGATTCCAGCAAAAGGTTGCGGGGCAGCGGGATCAGCGATCATGAAGATCAGTGAAATGACCCGTGAGGTGGTAGGAGGAGGCGAAAGATGTGAAAACGAACCCTGCTTTGAATAAATAGCGAATAGAAACTAGAGCCGACGATACAAGTAGCTGATCACTAGAGATGTAAATTTTCATACTAATAGATACCATAATAGAAGTGTCAATTTATGTTATAATTTAGAAGGAAAAAGGTGATTTTACTTATGCTACGTGATCCCTCTTGCAACATAGAAATTTAGTAAATTGGATGTCACGACGTCTCAAGACATTTTATTGCGTTTTAAGGTATCCGACTACTTGCGAAAACTTTTTTTTTAAAAAAAGAATGGAGATATGTGTGTGGTGATTTTCTTGTGGTTTTTAGATTTATTTAATACACTTTAAGAAAAATATGCTACGATTAAGAAGAGAAAAAAAATAAGTATTTTTAAAACGGAAAAAAATGGGTAAAAATTTACAAAGAATTAAATAAACAGGGCCTCTTTTACACAAAAAGTTTATGAACAAATTTTCAATTTTTCAATTCTGATGCGCTGCTATGTTATTCATTTTTGAAATGTTTTTCAGAATAAGAGATATTTAAATTTTTTTTACAAAAACTAGAGCACTTTATCTCAGTTATTATATGAAAATGCTTTAAAAAACAGTTATTATGTTCACATAAGAGACTGTAAGTTTTGTAATAAAACACTGATTGATTAATCTGAAAGTTAAAGTACTTCAACTATTCTACAGAACATACACAAAAAATTTCAGTTAATTATTCTCAAAATTTTTTGAGCAATCGCTGCCCCATTTCAGCATTTAAAAAAAACATATTTCGCGAGTAAAACGCATTTTAACGTATGGCATCTTGCTTAAAGTAGTGGCATCTGCTTGAACTAAAACACTCGTAGTTTTTGTTCTAGAGGATGGATAATAAACATGGTATTTTTATAAAGCTAATAAGATGGCCTATAAAATAAAATCATTAAAAAAATTTTTTCAATTTTTGGCAAAATTCACAATTTCAGGGTAGTCGGATAGCTTAACTTGTATTGCGATAAGAAAAATACCTACTAAATAGTTACAAGAAAAAAAAACATTAGGTACTAATGTAGAAATTACAGTGCTGATTAAGCGGAAGACGAATAAATGTTTGAATTACACAGACTTGTGTGGGAGAGACGGGGAGTAAGATGGGGTATGAAATGTGTGTGTGAATTGCAATGTGCATTGTATTATTCGCAATTCAAAACTCACTCATCAATTTATCTACCCTTTGATTATTTATTTTTAAGAAAAATCATTTTGTTTTAGTTCTAAAATCATCTGATCTACATTGGTCTTTTCCTATATTTCTTAGAAAATTCAACCTGTTTGGGGCAATATTAAATTTTGAAATAATTTTTTTTAAGTGTAAAAATTCTTCTTTTAATCTCCTTACCATAAAACATCTTTCCACATAGGTAAGTTTTGATTAATAACTTTTTTTCTTCCATATAACCATGGTCCACCTTAATATACTTAATGAACAACAAATATTATATTTCATTCTGGTACATCTCCTACAAAGCTTTTAAATTGCATTACATTAAGATTTTCAGGGACAATTGTGTGTTCGTAGTTCATGAATCTCCATTGTTACATGCAGTGGCTTTTGAATGAATCTTTATCAAATCTACCAGTCGATAGTAACGAATCTCATGACTTTGACGTTAACTTATTGTTGCCATTCTATAAAAGTAAAAGTGGAGAAAAATTCATGATACGATAGAATTATCCAAATCGCTGTAGTTCTAGAAGTTATACTTGTTTTTAAAGTTATAATTAATATATATAAAGGAAAAAAAAGAGAGACTCTCACTCATTCACTCACTCACTAATTCCCTCACAGATTCATCACGATATCTAAGTAATAATTAGATCTACAAACTTGAAAATTGGCTGGCATGTTCCTTTCATGGAATAGAGATCCACTAACATGTTTCACAAAAATCAACATTACAGGGTGGGGTGTTAAGGAGGGTTGAAGATAAATATATTCCCGTTTTTGAATTATTAGACTTACAGACTTGAAATGTGACAGTGTAACATCTTTACTCTCGGTTGCTGGATATTTGTTGGAGTGATTTCGTGAAAAGGGACGGAAATACGTAACAGGAAGTCGAGGAAGCGCGCGCTGTTTGATTTGACCAATCAGCGCGCTTTTCGGCGTCTTTTCAGTACCCTCCAAGTGAAGTTCTATTTTTTTTTTCTTCATTCAAGAGGGGTCCCCCCCCCCGAGTGGTCTAAGCCGTGGGATCTTTGTTTTTGCTTTGTTTTCTCACTTTAGGGTCAGAGAAGAAGCTAAGTCCTTTAGCTGGATCTTGTAAAGATATAACCACGTGGGTTTCAACTCTAGTAGTCGTATAGCGGCGGTCTTTTTTTTTTGTTAAATTTAGCATTTTAAAATATTCGAATTCAAAAACTCGGTTTCGTTTTCTTGACTCTAAATCCCCTTCGCACATACCAGCAAGTATTATTAGACTTCATCCAGGATAAACTTGCGATTCTTACGCTCAATTGTCAAAGTCTCAGGGTTCGTTGTGTATGAAATCTGAGGTTATATTAATATGTGTAAACTATATTAATAATTAAATAAACTGCTAAGCGTCTGACAAAATTCATTATTCTTAAAAAAATACGAATAAGTAATATGGAATTATTCTAATAAATATTTTAGTGTAAATCTTTTTCATACTTTGAGGTTAATTCCTGTCCCTGTCAATATGATATTTTTAATTGTGATTAAAAAAAACTAACTAATTAATTACAAGGGTAATTTTGATTTTCTCTAATATTTCTAATATTTAAACATTTACCAAGCTAATTAAATTTTCATGATTTTGGGATTTGCAGAGACGGGTAAATCCAGAGCAGAATATATGCGAGATTTTCGGCAAAGGAAACGTGAGGAAAAATTAAGAACTGGAAGAGTACAGCCGAAAAGAATTGCACATAATTCAACTCAACCCAGCAGGGATTTTCGGGCACGTGCAACAAACACAATTCTCTCACAAACATCAACGGCCTACTGACTGCTTTACCAAATCTATTTGTCAGTCCGGCAACTTTACGATTGTCCGCTCATAGTTTTTTTGAATGATGAACTCAAGCTCTAAATCAACACAAATCTAAATGTTTTGACAACTAACAGTGGTACTGTTATTGACGCTGTTTTTCAACAGTTATTAAATACTTTGAAATCACATGTGTTTGTGTCATATTTTAGTTATAATTCTATTGTGTGCGTGTGTTTCCGCTTTTCCCCAAATTGAACAAGAATAATTATTTTTGATAAAAAAATTTTGCATTACTCCTTGGGTTAATTAAATAAAATTTTAATAACGATATAATTATTCGATAGAAAATTATTTCCAACCATACCCGATTAATTTTTTCAGGATTTAAGTTACCATTGCGTATCAACCACGATAACATGTCAGATGTTACACATCATATGCGACTACTGTAAGACTCGTTACTTTTTTACAAAAGGCGTTTTGTAAAAATCGAAACATAAGAGGGGTTAAGGAGTGTTGGAGATATATATATTCCCGTTTTTGAACTATAAGATCTACAGACTTGAAATTTGCAGTGATGTTCTTTTCATAGCCTAGAGTTCATTTAAGAACAGGTTTGGCGAAAATCATCCCTCCTCCAAAAAGCGGGGAGCGTTATACATAGAATTTCCTGTTTTTGAACTGTTAGACGTGCATACAGTAGAACGTCGTTTATCCGAATGAATTGGGACCGGACACCATTCGGATACGCGATTGTTCGGATAACCGAAATCCGAATGCGATCGATGCAATAGTATATGATACTGGACCCTATACAAATATTGAAAATCATCACATGTGGGAAACGTGCTTGAAGAAAAAGCCAAATAAGGGCAAAACGTAGCGATTTTACCTTGATTGTGGAAAATAATCACTGTACCATTGTACACCTTCGTTTTTTCACTGCAAGGTCTCTGATTCTCTTCAGCAGCAGTAGTTGAGTAGGACAGCACTCTGATTGTTGTTCGTACCTCCATAGCCGTCTCTAACGCAAAAAACGCGTCAGCATTTGATGGACCCTTGCTACTTTCGTTGTTGCTGTTGTTGTCTTCGTCATCATCCGTTTCATCGTCTACAGGGTCGGATTCTTCTTGCACTGAAGTCACTATCTCGTCATTATATAGTATTTGAAATCCACAATCTTCTGCATCGCATACTATCTAGATTTCTACATCAACAGAAGGGCACGTATACACCCCCTCACTTGGAAACAAATGAATCTAATATTCCGCGCAGATGTTTACCAAATCTCACACAACTGAAATTCCCCAAATATCCCTCACCTTGGGTTTTCCCGTCAGTTTTGGAATCACAGGAAACAAATGTTGAGCATTGCACTGTTCGAAAACGTATCCGGACTTTGGTTAGGATATTTGACCCTCCGGATAATAAACGTTCGGATAAACGACGTTCTACTGTACTTAAAATTTGGTAAGTATGCTCCTTTTGTCAAATAGAGATCCGCTAGGAACGGATTTTGTAAAAATCGACTCCTATGGGGGTAGTGGGAAATTACTGGTGCGTATTGATAAAAAAAAATACTCCCGTTTTTGAACTGCTTATTCTACAGAAACGAATTTGGTATGCGTGCTTCGTTTGTTCAATTCAAATCTACTAAGAACGGGTCTATGGAAATCTGCTCTCTAAGGGGGTGACGCGTCTTATTGATTAAAAAATTCTGTTTTAGAACTATTAGATTTAGACCTTAAATTTGGCAAGCATGTTTATTTTGTTGCATACTGATCCACTATAAATGGGTTTTGCGAAAATTAACTTTGGGGGAGTGGATTACGGGAGCATGAAAGATAATTCTTCTGCAATTTTAGTCATCCTATCTTTTTTTTTAAATCAAGTGGTGAGAATTTTAAGAATGTTTCTTATACAAACGAACGCTTAATGCTAGGACTTAGATATCAATAATTTATATACTATATATATGAACAGTATATGTTCATGTCATACAGCAATATGAAATACCCAGCGAAGCTGGCGTTTAACGGCTAGTGTAAATATAAGTTGTAATTCAAGGCTTTTCGATTAGAGGAATTTATCCACAATTAAGTAATTAAGGTATATGACTACTTTAAAATTGTGAATTTTGCCAAAAATTGACAAATTTCTTAGGATTTTATTTTATAGACCTCTTATTAGCTTTATAAAAATACCAAGTTTATTATTTTCCGTTCACTAGAACAAACACTAAAAGCGTTTTAGTAAAATCAAATGCCATTACTTTAAGCAAGATATATGTATATATATATATATGTCATACTTTAAAAAGTGTTTTACTCGAAATGTGTTTTTTTTTAAAATGCTCAAACGGGGTCAGCGATTGCTCAAAAAGTTTTGAAAATAATTAACTGAAGTTTTTTGTGCATGTTCTGTATAGTAGTAGAAGTGTTTTAACCTTCAGATTCCTCAATCACTGTTATATTACAAAATTTACAGTCCCTTATGTTAATATAATCACTGTTTTTTTTAACAATTTCATATAACAACTAAGGCAAAGTACTCTGGCTTTTGTAAAAATTAAAATATCTCTTCTCATGAAGGTCATTTCAAAAATGAGTAATATAGCAACACATTAGAATAGAAAAATGAAAATTTGTTCATAAACTTTCGGTACAGAATGGGCAACGTTTATGTTAGTTTTTGTAAATTTTTACCAACTTTTTCCCATTTTAGCAATAATAATTTCTTTTTCTCTTCTTAATTTTAGCATATTTTTTTCTTAAAATGTACTAAACAAATCTAAAAACCACAAAAAATCCCCATATCTCCATGTTTTTTTTAAAAAGTTAACTCAAGCTGTCGGATACCTCTTAAAAATTTTCAAACGTTACATACTTTACTTTAATTTTCCAATAACTTTGGCTCAAGTATAAAAATTTAAAAAAAAAGATTTCAAAAACTAATTTAAAGAGAAAGAATACTCTTATAACTGCTCTCTTTCTTAATGTCTAGATATATTTTTACTAGTTTCTGAGATTGGAGACATTTGACAATTACAAAAAAGGTCGAGATTAATACATCCTGTTCTTGTAGATACATCCGTTGTTTTATCGTCTGTTCACTTCAATTCCTTCACTCCAATAGCTATGACGATTGGCAAAGTAATTACGTAGAACAGCATCTCTCTAGTGCACGTGATCTTGTTTCGAACTAGCCCCGTTTTCGATCGATTCTAGCTTTCTGGTTTTCTTTCCAAAGAAAGTTTTCGCGAAGTATGAGCTTTTCATTTTATTTTCTTTCTAATATTTTTATACAGATTACATGTTTGAGGAGACTCACAACACCGTTATTATTTAGTGAAACATGAGACACACATAAAAAAACAAAAATATATGCGAAAAATTATTTTTCTTATAAACATTTCCTAAAATATTTGTCTGTGTGTTTGCACTTGTCTTTATGATTTTAAGAAATACAGATTTCAAAACACAGCAGAAAGTTTTTGCTTAGCTTCATTATTTTTCTCAATTGAAATACAGTAAAAAATTAAAGTAAAACTTTTCAAACTATTTAATAAAGACTGCTCTTACAGATCTAGAAAAATCGTTTTTGTAAGAGAGATCACGGTTTTATTTCCTTAAAAATAGATACAAATAAAGAAACTGAATGAAGGACTATATCTGCTGTTATTCTTTTTCAAAACAAAGACTTTCTCTTCTTTTTCTTTTAAACTACTGTAACAGAAATAAAGAAATCATAACAAAAGTAGCTAAAAATTAAAAAATTACTGAGTAAGTATAAACACAACTTCTTTTCAAAATTAAACAAATTTTAACTATGCAACACTACATTTTTTAATATTTTTCATGATAGTTTTTCTTCCTTAAAAACAGAATTTTTGCCAATTCTAGTATATGTAAATCTAATGATTCTTTTTAGTAATAATTCTTTTTAATTTCATTCTAAACAACACATTTTAATTTGTAATGGTCCATACTTACCCATTAGGATTCTCACGTAAATAATTAATTATTGGCTGCCCACCTGACGGGAATATAGTAACAGTATCTCTTATATAAAAATTAAAAGCTCAGCTTATTTAAATTAAACTTACATAAAATATTCTAGTACGATGTCTTTCTACTAATCAAAAGTTCCGTCTACGGATGTCATGTGACATTTTTCTACTTCCGGTGCCGTTTTCTTTAAAAACCGAGACTCTCTGGAAAATCTCTCTGCCTGCATTTTGCCCTCTGAATGCAGGGAGCGCGTTTGTCTTATTTGTGAATTGTGTCATCCATTTTCTATGTTTCTATGTGTCTACAATAAACTGGATTAATCATCAACAAAGCACTGCTTCACCATATTACATCAAACATCTAAATAATGATCCAGACAAAGAAATTCTTCACACTCGCCATGATCTTATATATATACAGAGAGAGAGAGAGAAATGTGCTTATATGTATATGTATAGATGTATATATTTAGATGTATATATACATAGAGAGAGAGAGATGTATATATATATATATATATAATTTAAAATCAATAATATAAAAATAGCTCATTGTGAGAGTAATGTACATATTTCTATATTCAGAAATATTATTATTAATTATATACAACGCAATAAATTTCTAGTTTCAAGAAAATCAGAAGAAATAAAAAAAATTATAAGCATTTCACTAAATATTGCTTAATTCAAAAATATCCAATTAGTTTTATTAATAGTTAATGGAATAAAGAAATTCTAAAGAGTAAAGATTAAAATTCCATAGAATATTAATAGTTTATTATTATAAATTTATCATTTTTCCTAGATAGATATAGTTGCCTCTACATTCTAATATTAGATAAAATTACTTATTTTCTGATTTTTTTTAATTCACATATAATTCTAATGCCCCTAAAATAATGGTAATATGTAAATTTTATTTTTTTTATTTTAATTATTTTCATACTTTTGCTAAGTGTGCTATTATTCAGCCATTCTCATGCTTTGAATTTGCATTTGGGTCCATAATCAGGCAATAACTCTTTTATTGTACTCAGATTCAGCACGAGCTCCGCATTTTCGAATGCAATTTTTAGGTAAGTTACTTTTTTGTCGTAATGGATTTAGATATTCTATCAATTATTTCAATAGGTTTTGCTCAGTATTATTAACAGAAAGGGGGAAAGTTTGGCTGACCAAAAAACATGTTCAAGCCCACTTTTTTTATATATATAAGAGCTGTACTAAGTAAGCAATGTTTATAATGTTGTAGCATCCATATTTTTATATTTTAAATTCTATACATCCTTTCTAAAATTTTATGTCTGGTTTATCTTGCAATTTCGGGTTTTTTTCAGTTTTGATGATTATTGATTATTTATCTCTCTTTAGTAGAGAATTTTGACTATATGTAGAGAGAGAGATATATTTATATAGATGTATAAATATATATATATATATTAACCACAAAACTCTACTTCCCAGTCTTTATTTACTTTTCCTACTCACTTGCGTTTAAAATTCAATAGCCAGTGCATTTTCAGAAAAGATCATCCAACCTTCAAATTCCAATACCATTTCATTTCCTTTTATGGTCATAGGCCGATCTTCACCGAGCGTTACTCTCCATTCGAAACCTAAATTAAAAAGGTGATGAATTAGCAATAATTGTAATAAATATGTAATCCAACCCAAATCAGGGGCAGTTGGCGTCAGTTTGCATAGCAGAAGCTGTCATTATGAATGAATAAAAAGTTGTTTCCGAAAAGTCTCAATGTTCCTTCTGAAAAGTTACATGTACATATTTTGTGTTTAGATATAATAATCTTAGTTTGTACGAAATAATAAAAGAGCTATTAGACGACGAAAGACTAGTAATTTAATGCATATGAACCTTTTTTATTTTGGCTCTCTTTGATACAGCTCCACAATCTTTCACCCTTTCTGTTTTTGAACGGGAGTGACAGCCCAGTAACACACCTTTTATCCTTCTGTTCATTTTCTTTTCTTCAGCGCCAGAAAAGCAGGCTTATGTTTACTTACCACATAGGCCAGCTTATCTCTTTAAGCTCTTACTCTTAGAATAATGAGTGCTTTGGCGGCGTTCTTGCTTTTTCGTCGTTCAGTTTGTTTGACTTAATAAATGCCGGAAAGTAATGAATGTGAGGATTTTGGTAGTCTATTCTCTGAATTCGATTTTCGGGTAATAAACTCTCTTAGGCATTTTTTTAGATTACATCATCTGTGTCATCTTATTTGCCCTACCTTATTGAACACGGTCTGGTTCAGAGCTCTGTCCTTTATAAAGATCTATTAAAAGTGATTTTCAATTCTGCTGGTACTATTCAAAGAATTCGAGAAGTATACTAAGATAGTTAAGAGAAATATTTCATGGTTAAATAAACCTATATGTGTCAAAATATTTTAGTTAATAAATTAGTTTAAATCGTTGTTAATGAATGGAGTCTTAGCTCTATTTTCGCTTGTTTGAAAAATTTATGGATTACTGTTTAAAATGCACATTTAAAAAAAATGTTCGTACAAAAGTAGCTTCAGTTAACATAATGCTGATATTGTAAACGGTTACAGATAATGAATATCAAAAGACAATGTTGAGAAAAATATTTTGTCAAAATGAGAGCAAGTTTTGTTACGAAAATATTCCTGCTAAATATTAGATAATGCAAATAGAAATAGATGAAACATTTTGAAATTTGAAATTTAACTACACCGTATGTTGAAAAAATGCTTCATATATTGAAGTACTAACTGTTTTTTGAATAATTCTATAGTTTTATTTTAATCCCTATTATTTGTGTAAGTAATACTTAACAAATAGCTCATAAATGTATTACCGGAACTATTACATAAGTATTTGTGAAAACGCTTAAAACCTTCATTATATGAGAAATAATATAGACAGATACAAAATTAAAAAACTTTTTCCTTCTCTCTCTCTCTCTCTCTCTCATTGGAATATCACCATATAACTGGATTTAAATTCATCATATTACTTTTCATGGTATTTTTTTATCTCAGAAAATTCCGTAAGTTTTAATATCAAGCTCTTACGAAATAAATTCTGCCAGAACCTGTCTGTGAAAATATTTCAAAGACAAGAACTTTAAGAAAAATTGTAATTCAATAGCTGAGATGAAAGCAAACTTTATGAGGCACGTTTCTACCATTCCATCTGTAATAAATTGAATTAAAGTTAGACGATAAATAAAAACGTACTATACTATTTCAGCATTTAAATGCATAATAAAACTCATGTAATCAAACACGTGGGGCATTTTTTTTTATTTCGTACTTTTACAAGCTCGAATCTCAAATTTCTGAAAATAACTTTTACATCACAGGACTAGAAACCAGTTTTAATATAGGGCTTTTTCTCTCTCTTCAATGCATGATATTTTTCCATTTTTGTATACTAGTCTTTCAAGCTTAGACTCCTCCATTTAACATCCAGAGCTTTTCTGTATAAAATCCGCTGTATTGTGAGTATATGTACTCTATTCGTAGCTATGATTTTGAGTATGTATTTGACTCTATAGAAATTCATGCTAGAATTACGGTACTTTTAGAGAAAATTATACATTAATTATATGTTTTAATAACATAACATTCCACAAATTTAAAATTCTAACTAAATAAGTTATAAGGGAAATAATATTATTTTTAATGATGGAAATATGTATAAACAAATTAAAGGCCTACCACAAAGTGGACTTTCTACCAATAGTTTTGCTGACTTATATTTAGATTTTTTTAATAGTTATATTATTAATAAAAAAGTTATACAGATGGTTTAATATTGTATTTTAGTAAAAGTTTTGAATATACTCCTAATATTTTTAACCTTAATAAACTGAATTAAAATAAACATTAACCCATTTACTGTAGATTACCTTATTGCAATTCTGAGTGTTATAGAAAATAAATTAAGGGGACATGGCACGGTTTACGCAAAAATTTTTAATTTAAGGGTTTTCAAAATTTTTTGGTTGCCTCCCATGTGTGTATACTATGCAAAACAGATTTTGTGCTCACAATTTCATAAAAAAGCTAGCCATTTAATTGCTTAAGGAAAAAACTTAAAATTTGTGAACTGATTTTAAAATGCTACTCCTACAAACATTCATGTACTTGCATGAAACCTGATTAACAAGTACGTCAACCTATGTGTAACAAAAGATGGTATGGGTTTTGTGATAAAATGATTGGTATTCGTACAATACTTCTTTTTATGAATGCTTATGGAAAATTCCTTAAAAAATGTGCAAATTCTAAATTCAATTATTTTTTAAGGCGATATGGTACCCTAAAAATCATTAAACTGTCGAAAATATTTGTATTGACTTATTTGATATCCCGAACCTTTATAAATATGCCTGCAAAATTTCAAAGCTTTACCTGCATTTTTCATTAAGTAATGGAGCAATGTTTGATGCTAAACAGCAACTACCACGCCAACATTTCAGATTATCTGCTAGAAAAGAGCCTGATAAAAAATAAATTAATTATTTTTCTAATGCGCATCAATGAGATTGACATTATATATGCAGTAATAAATCATTTTAAGAAAGAATTGTGCAATTCATGCAAAAATTCTAGTTTGTGAATTATTTACTGGAAGATCAAATGGATTTGTGGTCAAGATTTAAAAGGTGTGCGTGCTTTTTATGATATTATTATGAATGAAATTAAAACTTCAAAACGGATTCTCCCAAAGCACAAATACTAAATCTCATTTTGATAACTCAGATAATTAAAATTCTAATTCGCAAGAATAGAAAAACTCTCCCATTTTTATGTATTTGTTTTTGGTGATATATATATATCCCATATGTGCGAGATTCAACACTTTTATTATTAAAATATTTTAAGATATTTATTTAAACAAATGCACATATACAGTTCTTAGATTTTGATGTATTTTACCTATAAATTGTTATTTGATTTTGCTTTTCTTCGCGTACAATATTTAACATAGCGAAAGCTTTTAAAATCATGGAAATAAAAAATAAAGGCATAAACATCTTTTGTACATGTTGTGCATTAGCTCTGAGCATGGAATTAGCTCTGAAGTGTGTGTATTTATTTTTTATTATAATTATTAAGATAAAGTTTTATGAAATCTTGATCTTTCGTTTGTTTTTTTCTATGTATTCATTATGGCAGTATATTGTTTAATTGTTCTACATTTGAGCAATTTTTTATGGTAAGTAGTTTTAAATAAGCTAATTAACATTTCATAAAAGTTTCAGACTATTCGATGTATATTATATCATGCTATTCATGGAATGAAAGCTTCAAATTCATTTTTCACCATGTTGAATTTTTGTACATATACTGTTATTCAAAACCCTAAGGCTGTTTTGATAATGTAAGTATGGGTTTGAAATTTTTTATACATGTTCTGAAATGTATGTTTTGTAAAACTGTGCATGGAATTAGATCTAACATGTTTAGTACTTTTTCTAAAAAAATTCAAAATCAAAATTAATGTTTATTTGAGAATTTTTGGGAGTTTAACTACAAAAAAATTAATAAAAAATTAAAGAGCAGTAGCAGAAAAAAACCCATGTACAATTTTATGTAGTATGGTGTAAGATACTTGGAAAAAAAATTTGAATAAAAAGAGACATATTTAAAAAAAGCCTTAAGGATTTTAAAAAATGCTTAAAAAAGCTAAAAAAATTTTAATTTTACAAACATTTTGCAACAAATTAAAAAATTTTTGTGTGGAATTATTATTGAATTTAACCTTTACGAAATACAATTAAAACCAAATATCAAATATTTAAAAAAAAATTGTGAAGATGGTACCATATCGCCTTAAAAATAAGTATTGCTTTGATTCAAAAATGCATACCAACTTTTGTTTTATGTACTATTAGCAATAGGTAAAAAAAATCAAAGCATTAGGCACAATATAGAAAAAAGCAATAGCATTTTAAATGAAGACAAACTAATTATTTTATCTTTCTGAGACAAGTCAATTAAAATTTTGATTTGTCATAGGGATATTAAATAAAACGAAAGTAAAAGCTATTATAATTTGGCGTTTTTTAAGTTTAGAGCTTTGAAATTTTATGAGGTTATAGAAAAGTATATAAAGAAGAATTTAGGCTAAAAAACTAGATTTGATTTTTTGACCGATTTTTGTCAATTGAATCGTTCTGTGTCTCCTTAAACAGTAATATATTTTTCTAAAAGAGAATTTTTTATTTATATTATTAGTAAAGTAGCTTCTTTGTAATTCTAATTAACTTATTTCTATTAATAGAAGGATATTATTCTTGATTATTTACAATAATATAATAATAAAAAATTATAGGACATAATTAATAATGTTGAGAAATTCATTATAATTACTGTTTAGATCACATAACTGCTCTCCAATTTCTTTATACATACATTTATAATAAGTCATAAATTATCCATTTGTTTAAAGATTTTACTTCTTTTTCGTATCAATTATTATTTTTTATTGATTTTTATTTCTCAATTCTACATACTTTTGCAAGATGCCTGCACAGGTTATATTGGGGAGCCCCCCATTTACCAATTTATATATTAATTCTAAATCTTTTCTTTGTTATAAAATATTTTTTTTAATTTTATAAGGTTTTTATGTTTTTTTAGTTAAATTTATTAAATGTTTTAGATCATTTTAAACAATTTTTTTTTAAATCTTTGGAATCTTATTAAATTTTCAGATGTTTCTGTACGAAGATTTCTTTTAATTTCAATATTAATTCGAATATGTTTGGTTTTTCCGACATTGGAATGCAGATAATTATTATTTCCATAATATTTGGTTTTGGAAACTATCTTATGGTATTTTAAACATTAAAGATTTAGAATCTGTTTCTAAACATAATACTTAGGAACTAAATTTTCTTTCATTATTTTCTCTTCCTTTCCATTCATTGGAATAGGCAAATATATGGGAAGGTTGGCTACTCCTTTTTATGTTTTTATCTTTTCGATCTTAGATCTTGAAACTAAGAGCTTGCTATTATATTACTGTAGCCATTTATGAAACTTTAACCTATGGCATTTTCCTTTTCTTTATAATTTAACTTTAAAATGAATGTATGCCAATTTCGTATACGATTTATGTTTTTACACACACAAACACACACATATATATATATATACATGTGTGTATATATATATACATGTGTGTATATATATATATATATGTCAGGGCTGGAAAATTTAGCTTCAAAATTAAGTAAATAATAAATAGAAATAGAGCGAACTCTTTACTATCGTGTTGGGATTTGAGGGTAAATAAGACTACTTAAAGTTAAAGTGAGCGCTGAGGAGAGAGAGAGCAAAAACGGAAGATAGCTGGCGACTCTTCGCTGCGATGTTGTTTATTATTCTACTCGGTTGCGCACCAAAGTACCGCCATGTTGGATTCAATTTGTTTGAAAAACAATAAAGGCGTTATTTATGGATATAATGCTCTCCTCATTTTACCAGAGAGTCTGGGGTTTGGCATATATATATATATATATATATATATATATAGCAGTAAATAAATTAAAAAGAAGACTAATAAATCCTAAGACATCTTAATATCATGACCGAAAGAACCCAGAACATGGAACCATGACAAACCAAAAAAGAGAAATTTAGCTAGAGGGAAAAAACCTGTTTTGATTTCCCGAGCTGTCACTGGTTTAGGACAGTGAAACAGGGTTAAACAGTGTTTTGTGAGATCTCAACCTTCCCCTACAGCGGAAGTTTTCGACATAATAGCACCGGAGATAAACCAAGGCAAAAGCCCAAAACCCAAGTGGGTGAATATAACAGCAATAGAATAGAAATTGGAATATTAAATTACTATAGGAGTCCGGGAGAAATAGACAAATATAAATATGTATAAACAAAAAATATTTGCAAAAGAGGTTAATAATGACTATGACCATGATTAATAATAATGTAAGTGAGCAAAGAAACTATAATCTTACCCGATGTATACAGAGTGCATGAGTGTACTGACTCAATGCACACAAAAAAACAGCAAAACTAAGAATAATGGCGCCATCTATACATTTTTAGTAGCTAAACTTATTATAAGAATACACTGATGTGCAAAAATTAAGGAAGAGGCGGTTTTTTTCAATATAACTTTGTACAAAAGCATTCCAAATCAACACATTTAATACCGTAAGATCCCCAATACGTAAGGACATGAGTAATGTAAGCAACACTTACTGAAAGAGAAATCAGAGGGATAAAAAGAAGCTTTATTGAAAAAGTAGCATGGAGCGCAATGCGACTGAAGGCCGAAACATCCCTGTGATGGGTGTCCAGCAAGAAATATCCGGTCTTTAGTAGGGGCTATGATCTCCCCTGACTGCTAGGCAGGTTTCACAGCGTCTGTCCATGGTGAGAATGAGGGTGTCAATGAGTTGTTGAGGCATTGCTGCCCATTCGTCTTGCAGCACCAATCGAAGCTCCGGAATCGTTACTGGTGGTAAGGTACGAGCTGCCAAGCGTCTGCCTAGAAAATCCCATACATGCTCGATGGGATGGAGATCCGCAGATCGTGCCGGTCAATCCATACGTTCAATATCCTCACTCTCTAAGAGCTGTTCGGCAGCTACTGTGCGATGACATGGTGCATTGTCGTCCATGAAAAGGAACTGCGGACCCATAGCGCCTCTAAAAAGACTCACATATGGAAGAAGAATCTCGTTACAATAACGGGTCCCGTTGACTGAACCTGCGTCGAAGATGTGAAGACTACCAAGCATGATGCCTCCCCAAACGAGAACACCGCCACCTCCATACCTGTCCCTTTCAATGATGTTCAAGGGATGATTGCGGCTTCCCCGCTCTCTCCAGATGAGTATGCGATGAGAATCGCTACTCAGACTGAATCTGCTCTCATCTGTAAAGAGTACTCGTCCCCATTCATTGTCTCTCCAATTCCGGTATTCCCGGCACCACAGAGAACGCCTTCTCCGATGGGCAGGCGTTAGAGGTACACACCGTACAGGGCGTTGTGCAAACAGACCACCACCGTGCAGTCTTCTGGCCACGGTAAAACGCGATATCGGTCGTCCAGTCGCCTGTGTCGTGTGTCTAGCGATTTCTCCCGCTGTCTGCCGCCTGTTTCTTCTGGCCTGTAAGGCAATATACCGGTCATCTGCGGGTGTGGTTCATCGTGGACGACCACTACTGAACCCCCGGATAGCTGTTCCTGTAGTTTGAAATTGTCTCCAAAGTCGTGAAACGATGCTGTGAGCAATTCCGAACTGTGCAGCCACACTTGTCACACTGCGACCTTCCTCCAACTTCCCAATGATTCGACCTCGGGTAAAAGCATCCAGATGTCGTCTAACAGATTGATTATTCGCCATTTCTCGCTGAGGCAGCAACTCGGTGTGATTTTAACTGCTATACGGTGTGCAATCTCTTTGCCAGAAATACTAATCTTACACCGACAACATGCTTTACTACTCAGACACTCCCCCATTACGTCTACCTGCATATCTGCGCATGTGCTACCGTACATCACCTCACTTAATCTCCTGATTGGTCTTTCTGTCCGCTCTGCCTCTTCGTTCAGCTGATATGCTAATTTTTCGACTTCGTCCTTAATTTTTGCACACCAGTGTATATTAAGAAAATTATATACTATAAACTAAATAGAAATGAATATATTAAATAATAATAATTAATTAGCTATAATTTAGAAGACATACATTTATATATAAAATTAGCTGGATAGTTATAGCCTAGGCAACTTTGAAAGAATTTTTTATAATTATTAATTCTCAATACTTCTTCAGATACTAAATCATTATTTCTTTTTATATAATTTATTATAATAATTCTAAAAATTGGAATGGGAAGGGAATTATTCCAATATGGCATTTTTATATCATTAAAATCAAAAGAGTCTCTTTTATCAAAAATATTACTTTTTAGAATATTATTTTCAACTTTTAATTATAGATCAAGGAAGTTTGCTGACTCTATATTGCAATTGGTTTTTATTAATTTCAAGTAGTGTGGATAATAATTAAAAATAAGAGTAAAGCCAACTTTATTACTGAAAATAATTAAATCATCGATGTATCTAAAAAAGTAACAAGAGTCTGTATCAATTTGTTCATTCTCATAATAGTGTAAATAGATATTAGCCAGACTATTACTTGCTGAGCCACCCTGTGGCAGACCCTTAATTTGTTGATAATAATAGTTATTATGAAATATGTAATTTTCTTTCAAAATAAATTGTATAATCATAATTTATCAATTTATTTAATGAACATTTAATATAAACTTTTTTAAGTACCATAATCATATCCTCTATATCAATAGAATTGAATAAGTCTTCGAAGTCAAAGCTATGCAAAAATTTAATACTCTTACCTGCATGTTCTCAACGATATCTTTACTATTCTTTATAATAATGGAGTTTGAGATATTGTCTACAGTATGCTGTATAACTTTTTGCAACACCTTGCCTGGTTGTGTAATATAATTATATTAAATCCATTAGTAAATACAAACTCACTACGTATATGATAGCATACATTCGTTAATCACTGCATTTTCTAAATAAAAAGAATAAAATACCTATTTTCTTGTGATCTTTACAGTAAACAATCAAAAAGAGTTTAAAGCCTTAACTTGAATTATGATATCAAATAAAGAAACGAAATGCAGAAGTAGATACATATCATATAGACAGACATAAAAGTTCTACATATTTTGCAAGTGTGTTATGGATGATCAAAAAGAAACCAATCTCAACGAATTTTAAAATAATTCTCTTAAGAATCAATAATTTAGTAAGATTTTATTTACCGTAAAATCTGACGTATAACGCCCACTTTTAACACAGAAAATAAGATCGAAATTTAAGGGTGCGCATTGTACGCCGGGTATAAAAATGAGAGCTTTAAAAAAAAGATGAGAATACAGAAAAATTAAACTTCTATATATATCGAAATACTGTTTATTTGAAAGAAATGACATTCCTTATGAACTCAAAGGGAAGTATACCATTTTTTTCTGAAGTTTGGAACAATACTTCGAATAAATGACTTCTAAAAATAAGAGCATTGTACATGGACATTTCAGATTTCTTCGTAAAAAAGGGGGTGCTTTATACGGCGAATTTTACGGTATTTATATATTTATTTAGAAAAGAGGCATGAATTGGATTATTTTCTGCCAGCGGGATTTCATGTATTGTAAATGAATCAAATGCAATTTCTTTTGAAAAATTTTCTATTAGAGTTTTTAGTATACACGACTGTGTTCGCTTCCCAATATATTTCAATTACTTTTACATTATCATTAACTATCTATTGTGTATTGTGGCTCAATGGTAAGCCTTTGATAAAATAAAGCTTTTTTTTTCAATTGGAATTTTGTAAGAAAAAAACAATAAAAAGTAATAAAGTCTGATGAAGTAAAAGTCTCACAAGAGGCTCAACATTTTTTTTAAAGAAAAATTGCTTATTTTGTTGGTTGAAAAATGGTTAAGAATTTTGACTGAGGTTTTACAAAAAGTAATTTCTGACAAATGATAATTATTCCTTTTCCAAAATAAATTGTTCAATTTTTTTTAGAAAAAAAAAAAGAAATATGTAACACAACGTTTTCAAGTACAGCCAAACAAGACCAAAATCAAGATCTGCGAACAAGAGAAAATAATTGAAAATCAGAGATAGGAAATGCATTTAATTAGAATTAAAGACATAACTCTCTATTTTTGTGTACGAATCTTCTTTTTGAACTTGAACTTCACCTTTTAATTTAAATAGATTTGTTACAAAATTGTTTAAATAGTTTAGTTAAGTTTTCCATAGTGTAAATGGCTTGTTAATCATAACTCACCAAAATTGCATTGGCATATAAATCATCAATATTTATATGAAAAGTATAAATAGTTATTTCCCTCACTCTATCGCAATATTTCATATAAAACTAACTTTATAATAAAAAGGGGGAATTTTTTTTTATAGTCATTGTGTTAATTAATTAAAAGACTTCTCACAAATAATTTTGAATTTGATGTTGAATGATTTGTGCATATATGACTCACAATGCCTTTGATAGCGTCGTTAATTTCAAAATAATTGTGAAATTCTCATTCATTGCAAACACATTAAAACTATTAAGATGATAAAAATTAACTATTTTTAATAAAATAAAATGCCAGACTACAAGCAAATATTTTTGTATAGAATATTTTCCTGGGGCATTAATGAATTGAAAACCAAAGAAATCCTATCTATTTTTAAAAACCTTCTTTTATACCATCTCCCGTATAAATGTGCGTGATTTCACTAAATAGATTACCCTCAAAAGATTTAATTGCAATTTGTAGGAGTGAATTTTTTCAAAACTTTTACAATGAGGATAATCTTCTTCCTGATAAAAGTTCCATTGAAAAGATTGGCTCGTGTTGGGTGGCTAAGCATGCAGAGGAAACAATTAGAAATTTTTACTACAAATGAAATAAGAATAAACTCTCAAAATAAAAACAATATACTTAGAGCTTATGGTGAAAGATTTGAGGAAACTGCAATTAAAAAATGTTAGTTAAAACAAACTCCACGAAAGAACAAGGAATTTAACTTCACATTGCAGATGTCTTAGTTTTAAAAGTTATTCTTTATCTATAGAAGTTCTTAAGATATCTCTTTCAAAATAATTATACAGCAAAATTACTTTATTTTTTATTGACACACATATAATAGGTGAAAATATTAAAATTACTTCTAAGGCAATAAAAGCCCAATTTATTATTAAAAAACCCTCATGGGAAGAGACTCTTCTCAATGATTTCCAGCAACATTGGCTTATTTACATGCATTGGTTAAGAAACACTCTTGAATGTGAGCAAGAGATACACATAGATATTTGACGGAAGTGACAAAAACACATTCTGAATTTGGTGACATGCTTAAGGGTTAATAAAAAGATAACTGAAATAAAACTTTTATGTTCAGGAACAATCAATTAAACATGAAATTTCAGAATAAATCTCTAACAATATTATTGGTAGAATCATTTTTAAGGACGTTTGAAAATTTAATTTCCATCAGTATGATATTTTGACAATAATTGTTTTTGCATTGAGTCATAGAAATAAAAAATATCTTCGAAAATTCTTGGTCGTAGGTGGAATGGAAAATGTTACTGTGTGTAAAACTTTATTTAAATATTAAAAAAGAAATAGAGTGCTATAGTCTTGATCGCGACTGCTAATGGAGTCTCCCTTTTCCTTCCTGTGCGCGCGTATGTGGTTCTTAGTATAAATGGCTCTAAGTTAATGGCTCTTTGATACTTCAGTTAGCTTGTTTTCCTTACAACTTGGCTCTTCTCTCCAGAAGTTTGTTGACCAATGCTTTGGTTCTTTTAAAGCTCCTTAATATCACATCTTGGTAATTTACTTGGTAGTATTCATCAAACTTTTTTTCATTCAAAAACACTTAATCTGAGTGCAATTTTAAAAGAAAATAGGTTACAGAAATAAAAACAATAAAAATTGCAGCACAAATGAAATCCACTAATAAATTAAATTCTATTTTCCATTCTTAGACTCAAAAAGTTATATGTTCATTTAAAGTAGACCTGAAAAGCTCTTCAGATGCAATATTTTGTTTGGAATTTTTTACATATATAACACATCACTCAATAAGTCTCTGGCCTAACATATAGATGACGCTATCTTCTAACTTTTCTAAGTCTAACCTAGTAGTACTAACTTTCAAACGGCACGTGTCAAAATTTCGAGAGAATATCTTGTTTAGTTATAAAGTTACAGTGTTTTTTTGTGGCAACAGTGGCAACTGTTTGGAAACCATGGATGAAAAAGAATTTCTTGTGCTAATAAAACATTGCTTTCTTATGGGGAAAAATACTGTTCAAGCAAATCAATGGCTTGATAAATGTTATCTGGACTCTGCTTCATTGCAAACAACTGTTAAAAGATGGTATGCTGACTTAAAACGTAGTCGTAAAGACACAAACGACGGTGAACGTTCAGGTCACCCAAATTCTGCAGTTGTTCCACAAATCATCAAAAAAGTGCATGAAATCGTTTTAGCTGATCATAAATTGAAGTTGTGCGAGATAGCAGAGAATTTAATTAGGTATCAGAAGACAGTGCATTTGCTATTTTGCATGATCATTTGTCAATGAGAAAGCTGTGTTCAAAGCGGGTGCCGCGTTTCCTCACTGTTGATCAAAAACAACAACGCATCGACGATTCAGAGCGTTGTTTGGAGCTATTTAAGAAAAATAAACAGAATTTTTTACGTAGATATGTGACAGTGGATGAAACATGGATACATTACTACACGCCTGAATGAAAAAGATCGTCAGCTGAGTGGACAGAAGCCAGTGAAAAGCGTCCAAAGCGACTAAAAACTCAAACGTTAGCTAGCAAGGTTATGGCATCCATATTTTGGTATTCTCATTTGATTTTGTTTTTTGACTACCTTGAGAAAGGCAAAACAATTAATAGTGAATATTACATGGCGATATTGGATTCACTGAATGAAAAGATAAAGAAAAAACGTTCTCAAGTTCAAAAGAAAAAGTACTGCTTCACCAAGACAATGCTCCGTGACACAAGTCCATGAAAATGATGGTCAAATTGATCGAATTTCACTTCGAATTACTTTCCCACCCACCGTACAGTCCAGATCTTACCCGCAGTGACTACTGGCTGTTTTCAGATCTTAAGAGAATGCTGCAGGGAAAGAGGTTTGGTACAAATGTAGAAGTGATTACCGAAATAGAACCCTATTTTGAGAGCAAAGACAAATCGTTCAGCGAAAGAGGTATTAAAAATTAGAAGAGCACTGGACTGCATGTATCACTCTTGAAGGGGAGTATCTTGATAAATAAAGTTCAATTTTGCAGAAAAGTTGTTGTTTTATTAGTTAGGCCCGGGACTTATTGAGTGATGTGTTATCTAAGATTGAATAAAATGACATTTTCTCCCATAAAGCGTAAGCGGGAGAACAACTATAAAAGAATTAGAATATTCGCTAGTCTAGTTATTAATGTCATAATACGATGACTAAATGTCCTCATATTGTGTCTACGAAGATTAACGCCACAATACGAAGAATGGCGACGTATTTCACATTTTTGAACTCCTCTTTCTCCAAACTTCTACACATTCGACAACGTGAGAGTTTTGAGCATCGACAAATTTAACAAGAATTAGTCTCTCTATACGGTGGGTCTTCGGTGGTAACAGGGCTTGAGCTCGCTAAGAAATAGAAGTAATCCTGGCTATGAGTTTGCGACCATTAACATTAGGCCACCGTTTTTCTAAGTGACATCTGTAATGTCATTCTCTATTACTTTCCTCTGTAATTCTCTTTGCTGTGCTTCACTTTTAAACAAACAGAATTATCTCGTTTCTCAATACAATCAAACCAAGCACTATCCGCCTTGCTAAACACAAAACCCAAGAAACTATCTCTTGGTATAGCAAACCAAGCCCTAAGCTTCGGGTTAAGTAAAGGAACTTCCCTCCTTTTACACAAAATTCAGTCCAATGCCTTCGCGCTACAAAATCAAGGGACTATCCTTTCCCTTGACCACCTTTTTTGAAGGTCAACCACCTTTTCTTCTCAAAAATAGAAACTTTCTCTGTGGTTGGTGTCACCAAACTCTCAAAAATTTCTACCGCCATCCGTAGCCAGACACTATAACGTCCAAATCTTTTTTTTTTTCCTTTCAAATGGAACTGCGGATTGGCAATTACCATTGCAGACCTAGTACATTTCCCGAGAATTGGTATCATTTTTAGTGTGGCCCCATATAGGTGGATACCATTTCCAACAATGTAATTATGACGCCCAATTTCCTCCCCAGAGGAAGGCACCTGAGCTCTGACGATAGGAAATTTAACATGCCGCATATTCATACGACATGGACGCTGTCGAATTTGTGCATCATGAAAATCCACTGACTTGAGGCGGGGTCAAACCCAGCAAAATTGGGCGTACAAGGTCAGCGCCTAACCAACTACGCCACCCAGCCGGCAGTTACATCCAAATGAACCGTGGTTTTTCATATAGTCAACATTTAATATTTTGGTGAAAATACTTGCTAGTTTCTAAAAGTAAAGTTCATTTATATCAAATCTAATAATCCCTTAAATTCAGGCTCTAAGACTAACACAATAGAGTGAATTAATTATCAACCATTGAGTCAATGACTTTCTTTTAATCCTTACTAAATGAGCTGGAATCGTTAAAAATTAGCATACTAGATGCAACTGACGATGAATTAATTTCTCGACAATTAGAATGGCATTTGTTTTTAAATAAAAGGTACCAATTATCAAAATACATTTGCAAAACATTTTTGGCCTTAAAATTTTGTGTAAATAAATGGAATGTGAACAGTTCCTTCAATTCAAGGTAAAAATAAGAGTTTATAAGCAAAAAGTATATATTGAAAAAAAATAGTTTTTTGCTAAAATAAACCACTCAGAAAAAAAGTATTGAAAATTTTTTCAAAGTTTTTAATATATATCAGAAATAAAATAAATAACACTGATATCTTAGGATAAAGTCCCCTAATCAGACGTCATTATTTTTTACATCATTATAGAAACATTATTGAAAAAAATATATTTTATAAAATCATATCTTAGGAATAGTAATATTTTCTTTGAATTTTAGAGAAGTATTGGATCAAAAATGTGGTTTCACGAAGTAGCTTTAAAAATTTACTTTCTTACGTTCATTCTTGAAACTATGAATGTAAAGTTAAAAAATCGATTTAAATGGAGTTGATGTAAAATAAAAATGCTGTCTGAGATTTAGTTTTTAAAGGTGCCAGGGTATAATCTCATGAGTATGCCCAATAGAATATGATTTTAAATGAAAATAAGATCTCAGAATCAGTAGTTCCTTAAAATAAGTTTGTCTGGAAGATGAGTAATTTTCTTCTTTGAAAATATTGAAGATCTTATTATATAATCTGTATGTTTTCAAAATTTGAAAAAATGGGATATATTCATTTTTGATCCCTCATAATTCTATAAAGGTAAAAATAATAAGGTATACCTTTTTTAAAAAAATTGCTGCCTTTATTTTTTATAGATTATTTTCACAAAATACTTTCTGAAATTCTCATCTTAAGTATCCTTTGTTCTTTCTATATTAATCTTTAATTCAGCTTATTTTGGGGTTAATATGAATTTTATTTTATTATAAATAATTAATGGGTACTTAATAAAAAAAAAATTTGCCAACATGGAAGATATAAGAATTTAAAAAGGCAATTTTACGGAAAAAATTGGTTCAAGCACTGATATCTTATAATTTTTAAGAATGTTTTTATTCATTTAATGTGTAATTTTTTCCATGATGTTAAACATAATGTAGAAAAGAGAGACATGAAATTATAATAATTATAAGAGACTTAAGGAAAATTTATTAACATTGTTCTATAAAGCAACACGAGGGGTATTGGCGACGGACCTCGTTTGTTTGAACTATGGCCGAGTAACGAGAGTGACACCTTTGAAGTTATCTCCCCTCTCCTAACTTCCACATCATACCAACGAGAGGATATATTTGAGCCTCTACACGGCGGATCTTCAGCAGAACTAGTCTCGAACTCATGACACGCTGGCTATGAGTCCATGACATTGCCTTCTAGGCTACCGTGGCTACTATTTTAATAAAGAAGGGCATTGTTCGAAAGTGATTACATCCTTGCATTTTGCCTAATTTGCTGAAAATTAGTTACATTACATTTTGAAACATATTTATTACTTACTGTATTTCTTTAAGCTAACGTCATATGAAATTTTTTGCCAAAATCGACATTTGATAAGGGAAAAAAAAAATGCACTTTATCTTTATTACATACTAGCAGTAATAATTGGGGACTGTGCATACATTATAATAGAGCATAACAGCTAAGTTTTAAAGAAGTCAAGTAAATGTACGGGAAAAATCTATAAAAAAAATACTTACTTTCCACCTTAAAACAGAGCCATGTGGGGAAAAAAAGTTGAATCCATGCAGCGTAATAATAAAGAAGAAAATAAACAAAGTTTGACAAAACCCGACTTTTTGATAAAAGAATAATCGAAAAGTCCGATATAAATTCTTCTGAACTAGTTAATGATTTGTGGATAAAATTAAAGAATAGAATTTTGTTACGACAAAGAAAAGACGTAATAATGAAGTTATTTCGAAAGATTTGAAGCTGAGGCAATTAAATTAGAAGTCTTGTGTAGTTCCTTTCGAAAGCAACAAAGCATTCACTACTAGCTAATTCTAAAGCATATTAATTTAACTACTAATGAATTCATTGTATATTTCTGTATGTGCATGTGTGTGCAACCCAATTCTACGTTTGATGCATTCCTCGAATTTTCAATGAATACTATTCAAAAATTCTATGAACAATATAGAATTAAAAAGCAAAATACATATCTCTTCATACTAATTATTTAATTCATAATGTATTTTGAATTTCTCGTATTATGCAAAAGATGATGGATAGTCAACCGTAAATACATTGCTGAGAAATGATAGTGAACAGTTCTGTGAAAATAATATTTTTAACTATGTATTCTTTCGATATTCTTTAAGATCATTTTTTAAGATAAAATATATCTGTTTTTATCTCTGACTAATCTTTTTCATAAATGGTAAAAAATGCGAAAAGCTTTTCAGCGCAATAGCTGGCCTCAGGACTGAAGAACTTAGCGCCATAATAAATGTACACTAATTATTTTCCACAGAGCAAACCGAATTTTACATAGTTATTCTAAAAAAAATATAGGAAATCATTTATTTCATTTCAAATCAATATTACTTGACTTTTCTTTAAGTAAATTAACATACTAGAAGAATTAATTTTGAACTTAATAGCTTAATACATATGTAAATATATAAGTTTAACTTTCTCCCTTGAAACTTAGGTAAATAAGGTCTACAAAAGTAATGTATTTTCATATAAGATAAAACAAACGTTTTGCAAAAGTAAAGATGTATTCAAGTAAAAGAATTTCATTATTCTTAATAATGGCACCATATTTAAATTAAAAGAATTACGTATCTGGAAGGAGTTGGTGAAAAGAATTGAAACTGATTTTATTGTTATTTTATACTTCTTTAAAAATTTTATAAACTTTTATTTTGAGATTCTTTGCATAATTGGCAAAGAAATTGTAAAAGAACAATGTATATGTATCCATGAAAAAATATTTTGTTCCATATCTATGTAAAAATGTAGAATCAAATGAGTACCAATAAAAAGTCTAACTGAAGAAGCATTTGAGATGTCGCTGTAAAGCAGTTTGGCTACCTCATGGATTTACTACATTCCTATTAATGTCTAGTTTACCTGAAGAATGGCTAAACTCTTTCGTTAGCTGAAATTTATTGGGTGATTTATCTGATAAGGTAATATTTATTTTCTTTCTACCCGTCCTGATAATCGACCATTTCCTCAGAGATTTCCCATCTAAGTTAAACTGATTGACATTCTCCATAGTTCCAACTCATTAATTTCGTTCAAGAATTAAATACGAAACTACTTAACAGCATTTACGTATTTCTACGTTTCTTTGATATTCATGTTATCCAAGAATTTCGTTATTCATCTTTGAACCATAGCATGCGATTATTTGGAGGTATGATTCATTATATTTTAATATTTTCAGAAAATTCTGATAGTTTTGAATACTTTACAAATTTATGAGGACATTGGAATTTACTTACAAATTGCATATAAATTAGATGTTTGTGTAAAAATTAGACTACTTCTAAAGGTATTTTTATTTAGATTCCCTTTCTCAGAAAGGAACATATTATACTAGCCATTACCCACCAGTATCACTTGTTTTTTCATTATATTGCATGGCTATATATTGTTTTTAAGTTATTTTTATCTAAGTCTTATCACACATTCAGCATTTAATGTATTGAAAAACATTCCTAAAGATTTCGCCTCTTGATTTAAAAAAGAGCATGAATTTCAAAGACGGAAGTATATTTATCTTCAACACCCCCCTCCCTCGTAACCCACTTTTTGTAGTCAATTTTTGCAACCCCCATTTCTAATGGATCTCTACTCGACAAAAGAAAGACAATTGCCGAATTTCAAGTCATAGGTCCAATTACTCAAAAACGGAATTTTTTTTAAAATCTGTAACACCCCCATAACTCCTAAAAAACTCCTTGGGAGTCGATTTTAGGAAACCCCATTTTTAGCAGCTCTCTACTCAAAACAGGAAACGTGTTTTTCATTTTTCATGTCTGTAGAGGTAATAGTTCAAAAAATGGGAAGTTTCTTACCCCACTTTCCTTATGAGCAGAGTATCACAAAACCCGTACCTAGTGGATCTGTATTCAATAGAAGGTACATGTTTGCCAAATTTCCACTTTGTGTGCATAATAATTCAAAATGGGATTTTTTGTCAGCACCCTTGCAACAGCTCCTTTGGGAGTCGATTTTTAAAACCCGTTCTTAGCTAATCTCTACTCAATAACAAAAAAATTCTTACCAAATTTCAAGTCTGTAGGTCTACTAGTTCTGAAGATACTGTGATGGATAAGGGAGTGAGTTCCTTTTCTCCTTAATATATAGATTAAAATTTTAAGCTTGTTGAGATAAAAATAATAATCATTTTTAATTATTAAAGAAAACAGCTTTTTTTTAGGTTTGAAAGCTTAATTATGTATCAGAACACATCAGCACATTTTAGAACAGCAGTCTACAAGTCATAAAAACTGACAAACAAGATTCGCGGATTGGTATCTTGAATATAATTAAACTTTCAGACTTGGAAAACGAATAGTGGATGATTATAACTCATCAAGTATGAGCATGTACAAAAAACAGCGTACATTAAGGGAATACGTATGATGTTGGAATCCAGTGGCATTCATCAGCTCTGTGAGAGGACTAATCAAGACTAATTGTGAAATCGGTCTCACAGCTCTAAATGTATACAAGTACAAAGAGTTGAATCATTTTAAAATAGAACAAGTTGTTTTCGGTGAAAAGCATGAACCACTATTTATTGTATCTTAAAGCATCTGGTCGGGATTAAAGGAGAATGACATGATGTGAACCAATAATTGATGAATAATTTATATATAAATATAACCCCAACAAAAGATCAACTTAGATGTGAATTCATGAAAAGAGCTGCCGACCAACTATTATTATATTACCAACTATTCGCGACCACATGTTTGTGACAGCAAACCGCAAGTATTAATTCTTAGGGATTCTTAACAACCAAGACCTTTTCTTAGGATGACTATACCACAGGTTATTATAATACTATGCAAAGGAAAAATTGATATTTTAACCTGAAACTAGCTTAAAATGAGATGCGATAACCAATACATAAACGAAACACAAAACTCGCACAAAAAGACAATTTAGTTGATCTTCATCCACTCGCATAATAAACAATACGATTAAAATGTATTGCTGTTAGTTCACTGAGTTAAATGGTTCAAGACACTTTTAATTGTCCTTCCTAGCTTAGCAACAGTTCAATGTTAAATTTGACTTATTCTAGAATATTTCTTAAATTGGCATCATACAATTTTCTAATAAGGTAATATTCAATTACATGTTGTAGATTTGTCCGTACATGAAGTACATTAAACGTCCCTCTAATCAAGCATGGGCTTTTGCGTGACTACCAGCTCATGCATTCTCCAATTGGTAAATTTACAAAAGAATCGCCATTTTTTTTAAAAATGGCATATTGTTAGAGGGACATATAAAATAATAAGACCTAAAAGTAAAATGGCGCAGTATTTCAGATTATTTTCAAAAAAATCGTATCGTTAGCCAAATTATCAGAATGCATAAAATCTCATTGGAATGCTAATTGATATAGGAGTGTACTCGCCAGTTTTGTTTATGCTCGCAAGAAGGACGATAAATTTTAATATGGTTATTTAATTTTTTCATGTATTGTTGCAAATTATAGTAGATTTATTATTTTTTTTTATAACTCCATCTGGAATGCTAATTTGATATAGGAGTGCTACTCGCCAAGTTGTTGTTTATGCTCGCCAGAAGGACGATAACATTTTAATATGGTTACCTTTATATTTTTATCATGTAGTAATGTGGTTGCCATGGAGATAACGTATAGTAGAGTTTATTGGTTCTTTTTTTTCGGTAACCCTATTAATTTCAGATGATTTAAGTTCGATTTCTTTAAGAATTTTAACCACAACACACACATTTCTATTGCATTTTTGTTCTTCAAGTTACTATTTCAGTTTTCTGTTGTATTTTGAGCTATTTTCGAATATGAATATTTCTAATATCATTGGTGATTACTAGGATATTTTTTAAAAGAATGAGTGCTGTGCTTCTAATTATTGCTATAAATTGCACATTTCCACTTTATTTCCACTTGTTCGATGAAATTCATTGAACGAACTCGCAGTTTTTGGAATATTGCAAGTTATTAGCATTTATAAATTGATATTAATTATTAATTTTAATACATATTATATGATTATTGTATTTATAATGTCATATAATAATTATTATATATATAATTGTTTTTTGTATTATTGATTTATAATACTTATTTTTTTATTTTACTTTTTTATAAATATTAAAAATGTTATATATTTATTTATAATTAACATTTTTATATTATATGAGCAATATTATATATAATTATTACATGAATATTATTATATATAATAATTATAATTATATAAAAATTATATGAATATTATCATATATCATAATCATATAAAAATTATATGAATATTATCATCTGTCACATAATTATATAAAAATTATATGAATATTATCATGTATCATAATCACTATTAAATTATATTATATATAATGATAATATATTACATATTATTATTATTATTATTTACAATTTTTATTATATTAGATTGGTATTCATTATTGATTGATATTAGTTATTTTTTTTATCTATCCCTATATTCTTCATTTGAAATATATTTCAAAACAGTTCTTTGCAATTATTTTCCTGACGATTTTTTACTAATAGGTCGCCATTTTGGATTCTCTGTAACTCGACAACAACAGCTGCTTGGCGTGATTAAGGAATCTCGAAAAGCAGCACTTGGCACGTTGCACTCCTATGTCAAATTAGTTCAGCTTGTGGAGTTACGCATTGCGATAATTAGGCCGACGATATTTGAGATTTCATAATTCTTAAAATGCATTTAATCTTGACGGCTTCAAAATACTACCATTATCGAATGGATTTAATACTGTTTAGAAAATTCTTTGTTTCGTAAATAGTCGAATTGCAGTTAGAATTTTTCCCACATTTACTTTTTATGAAGTGTGCAGTTTTTTAAATATATATATATATATTTATATCTCCCATATATGAAAATATTTCATTACTAAATCAAATGTAGTATGCCTTTAATTTCTCAAGTATGAATTTATTTAATTAATTAATTAATTTTATAAACCTTCTCTCATACAGCATCATTTCAATAAACAAATTATTTAATATAAATGATAGCCTTTTAAAATATACTGTATGACGTATATCACACAGATACTCTAAATTTGAGAGAGAGAAGCTTAATAGTCTCTGAAATATATTCTTTAATAGTATTTGATTATATACAAATATTAACTTACTTTAAAAGTTGTTGCAAATGTAACTCAGATTTATCACTAATGTATTTTTGTCTGATTAATATCATTTAAATATTTGTACACTTTTGAATAAAAAAAATTTTACGATAAATAAATTCATAACATCAAATGTTGGCTTGTTTACAATAACTCTTGTAGGAATATTATGTGAATGAAAATTCATAAGATAAGAAAATAATTACTCTAATAAAATAATATGCACACAAAGTTAATAGGTAATTGGAAAATATATGTTTACTCTAACAAAAAAAACTTTACACGAAGTGAGTGAGAAAAGTGTCGCACTATTCAGCTACTCAACGGCTTTTGGAAACGGACTTCGCAATTTTGAACCATGTTCAAAGCGGCGAAGACAACACCTGAGCTGGCTCCCACTCTCCTGACTTCCACACCAACGAGAGGACGTTTGAGCTTCGAAGGATTTTTTAACGGATGGATCTTCAGTAGCATGAGGACTCGAACTAGCAAAAGATTTGAAAGGTAGTGTTTTACCTTCTTGGCAAAAATACTTCGGCGTTGAAACTTAAAGGCATTTCAAAAATCCCAAACATTAAATGCAATTTGATGAAGAGTATATGAACCTTGGACTTTTTTCCCTTGATAATAGAATATAGTTATAATAGTAAGAAACTGAATGGAATTCAAAATTACTTCTTACACTTATTATTAAATTACAATTGTATAAAAACATGTTTCCAAAATGTAACATTAAAATACAGGCTAAGCATTAAGAGGGGAAAATTTAAAAAATAAGAAATATTTCAGATTTTACTTATTTATTTATTTTTCATAATAACACTGCACTTGTAAAGCAAATTGAACCATTATATTTACTCTAACAAAAAAAAACCTTTACACGAAGTGAGTGAGAAAAGTGTCGCACTATTCAGCTACTCAACGGCTTTTGGAAACGGACTTCGCAATTTTGAACCATGTTCAAAGCAACGAGGACAACACCTGAGCTGGCTCCCACTCTCTTGACTTCCACACCAACAAGAGGACGTTTGAGCTTCGAAGGATTTTTTAACGGATGGATCTTCAGTAGCATGAGGACTCGAACCAGCAAAAGATTTGAAAGGTAGTGTTTGACCTTCTTGGCAAAAATACTTCGGCGTTGAAACTTAAAGGCATTTCAAAAATCCCAAACATTAAATGCAATTTGATGAAGAGTATATGAACCTTGGACTTTTTCCCTTGATAATAGAATATAGTTATAATAGTAAGAAACTGAAGGGAATTCAAAATTACTTCTTACACTTATTATTAAATTACAATTGTATAAAAACATGTTTCCAAAATGTAACATTAAAATACAGGCTAAGCATTAAGAGGGGGAAATTTAAAAAATAAGAAATATTTCAGATTTTACTTATTTATTTATTTTTCATAATAACACTACACTCGTAAAGCAAATGGAGAGCTTCTGGCGACGAACCTCAGAATTCTGAACTTCGAGCAAGTGACAATGAGGATTTTAGAAACGGAAACGGTTTGTAACGAAGCAAAATGAACATTTATTTTCTATTCGTTCTTTAATTTTATCCAATTCCTACTATTAGCTATCTCAATCTTTCTCTCTCTATCTCTTTCTATATACACTCATGTCCATAAATTAAGGATAATGAAGTTCAGGGAAAGAAAGAGACAGAAACAAAACAAATTTGACTTATTTGTAAAGTCTATTTATTAAACAAAAGGTAAAGAGCAAAAAAGATGCTATATGTTTGACATAATTAATAAAAATTGCGATTTTTACTCCCTGGAGCAAATTTCAAAAAAGAACCTATTTACAAAAAACAGTATAACATGGTTAGTATGATGGTTAATACGGAGTATGTCTCCCGGACGATGCAATACTGGCTTTACAACGCCTACGCATGCTGAGTATCAAATTATTAATCTGATCTTGGGGAATATTACACCACTCATCAAGCAATTCCCTCCGAAGTTCCAGTAGACAGGTGGGAGGGTGTTGACAGGCTGCAATTCGTCGGCCAAGCATATCCCACACATGCTCTATTGGATTCAAGTCCGGTGTGTATGCTGGCCAATCTATACGGGTGATATCCTCCCATTGAAGGCATTCGTCTACAATGTTTGCATGGTGAGGACGGGCGTTGACATCCATAAACAGAAATTCGGCACCCATGGAGCCCCAAAACAAACGTACATGTTGTTCCAGAATGACATCCCGATAGATGTGGCCTGTCATCGTTACACTCTGAACATGCAGGTCAGTTCTGGAACCAAGAATAATTCCTCCCCAAACGAGCCATCCTGCACCACCGTAACGGTGTCGTTTAATGGTGTTCTCTTGGTGGTAACGGGTACCTGGCACTCTCCATATGAAAGTCCGGTGAGAATCAGGCTGCAAACTCAACCTGGACTCGTCGGAAAACTTCACACATGACCACTGTTGCGGTGTCCACAATGCATGCTCTCTACTCCAGATTAATCGCAGGCGACAGTGAGGTGCGGTAAGGTGAACACATCTGACAGGCCTACGAGCATATTGACCAATGTGTCCTAATCGTCTGTACACGGTCTGCCTTGAAACTGTCGTACCGGTAGCTGAAGAGAGCTGACGAGATAGGTCTGATGCTGTGCTCCCTCTGTTTCTTTTGGCAGTAACTGCCAAATACCGGTATTCATTCGGCGCTCTAACTCGGGGGCGACCTGTGCTGTAACGTCTACTTACACATTACCATCATCTTGGAATCGTTGCCAAAGCCTGGAGATGACACTCTGGGCGATTCCAATACTTGCAGCTGGGTACTACCAGCTGGGTACGTCCACATTCCAGTCATCCGATAATTCTACCACGCAACAAATCACCCAAATGCTGCCTTTGTGCCATAACTATGCGGTTATTGCACTGAAAGGCTTTTAAATCGCTTGTGAACAATTTTTCTTCTTTGCCACCATTCCTTATATACCCCTCTCTTACACTCTCGTCATTGTGACGTACTATCCGCGCCATCTGGTGGTTCCCTGTAATTTGCATATTCTTCTTCAAGATGTGTGTGATAATTCTACATGTGAAATTTTTATTTTAGAGTTCAATTTCTGTGTGATTCTGAATTATCCTTAATTTATGGATATGAGTGTATATATATATATCTTGTTCAAATTTTCAATCTTTAATAAAATACTTTCTATTCATCCAATCAAGTTCAAATAAATTTTTTAAGCTTATACTGAATAACACTTAATGTTAAAACATTTTTTTCTCTCTCAATTTCAGTTCATTGATTAAATTAAAATTAAATTAATTACTGATTTTCGATGACAACTTAGATTCTTCTCCATTATTGTAACAATGTAATTAAGACAATGACAAAACTTGGCGTCGAAAACCGGTTTTTCAGCCAAACCGGGTGTGCATTGTTAGAACAATGCAAACAAATCATGCTATATATATATATATATATATTATATATATATATATATATATATATTGTTCAAATTTTCAACCGTTAATAAATTACTTTCTATTCATCCATTCAAAGTAGGAATTGACTAAAAAAAGTTTTTTGCATTACTTATTTTATTTACTATGCAAAAAAATATTTTTAACAAAAACTTAAAACAATTTATTACCAAATTATACTCTTATAAAAATAAGTTTTATTTTAGGTACATATTTATTTCCGACAAATACCGTTGTACATTGGAATCCTGAAACTGTTTCGCAACTCTTAAAAAACCTGATTTTCTTCAACAGCTCACCTGATAAAATATGTCATTCACAGTTCCTGAGTGGCTAATTTCCCTAAACGGGTAATTATTCGAAGAGAACTTACGTTGAAATGTGACTAATTATTAAAGTTTTGAAAGAGCGTTTGAATTGTAAAAATTTTAATAAAATGCCAGCTTACATTACAAGTACATTCGACGACAATTAATCTCAGAGGAAAAGTGTCATCAAAATAGCTTCTAAAGGATTCAAAGAATATTTCCTTTGAGGTTAAGACTAAAACTCTCTTACTTTTAGTTAACACTTATTAACACATTTTTAACTTCTGTAATATGAATCTGAAAATAGTTTTAAGTATTGTGTTACACTCACAAACACATAAAAAGGAGTTTTCTTAATTTGATTATAGTTCCAGAATAAGTCATTTCTTTTACGAAAAGCCTGTGTTTCATTATTTAAAAATGGGGAAATGTGCTTCCTTTCATTTAAATTATAAGCTGAAAGGAGAAGAGCAAACAAGACATATTGGGGGTTTTCCTTATTTCTTCTAGCAAATTTCTATGCTTTGGTACTTTTTCTTGTTCTTTCTCCTTCATGGGATATGAAATAGTAAATAAGCATGAAATGATTTCGTTATTCAGACACTTCTCTGTAATTTTAAATGTTTTCTTTATTTTCTTTTTTCACCTCTAGATACAGTGCTCTGGTGTTATATTTATTTTGTTCATTTTGTAGTCTATTTTCTTTCACATATATATAGTTTCTGTTCTTTTAAGTTTATTGATAAATAGATAATAAATGAGTGTCTGATGAGTTTATATCCTTTTACAAGTATATACAGTAAAGTATTCTGTTTTTTGAAAAAAAATTGAAATAAAGTTGGTGGTTTTTTAAGTATATATATATATAATCCTTTTGGTTGTTTTATTTTAAAAGACTTGGGGTAACTATGCAGCAGTGTAATAATTGATACATTAGCAAGCTTTCACATAAAACTGCATAGGATAAAGAGGAAATTATTTTGTTGTTTGTTTAAATATAATTATTCCTTGAAGCTTTATAGTGAGAACGCACAGAAGTTAAAAGAATGAGGTATCACAGATCCGAAGTCATAATCGTCATTTTACTATGATTTGGAAATACGAGGACCATCTTTATTGGCTGTTATATAGCCTCTAGAGCAGACTATCTCAACATTTTCTTGTTGTGGTACACTTTTAACAATTTCAAAATTTAGTGGCACATTAACAATAAAAAAAGTTTAAAAGAATTTTACCTATCTGTAATACATTACGTAAAAAAGTTTACGATAGTAATTTTCAATGTTAAATAAAAAATAATATGTACTTCAAAGACAACAAAATATTAAATGAGTTATAATTAAAAATTAATTATAAGAATACATTTAAGGAGAAGTTTGAGCTTGATGATTTTGGATAATTTCGCTTATATTTGGTAGTATAAATGATAATGCCCCGCTCTCATTTCGTCATCTACATTTAAAAGTCTCAACCTTTTTTTTTCATTTTATATTTTTTAATGCTGAAAATCCGAATTCACCCAAATAAGATGGTGGAAATTATAACTATATTTTTAAAGCTTTTTTGGCTGTTATGAGATAATCGTCTCCATTTTTTATCCAAAATGAATTAAGTGACTCTTCTGAATGTTTTGAAATTAAATTTCGATCATCACAGAGCGAACAAATTAGTTCCTCTTCTTCACATTTAAAGTTAATTCATATACAGATGTATCCGTATACAAATGGATTACGATCCCAATCAAATTTTTTATATCTATCTATCCACGAAAGAATAAGTGAAATATACCACAAATATTCTTAGTTTATTTATGAAAAACGGCCAAATGATTCAGTTCCGGATTTAATTTTTTTTTCTCAGAGTATAATTAATAATTTTAAAAAAATTTGGCAACACACTCCAAGAATTTGCTGGCACATTAGTTGAGAATCACTGCTCTAGAGCTACGTTAATTCAAAGCAATGACAGTGGGTTGTTTTGATTTTGAGAATTATTAATTTCTGAAATTTTGCTCAAATGTCTCAAAATAGCTAATATTTTGAATGTTTAATATGGTTATTCATATTTATTTACATTAATTTATAAAGCAAAAACAAATTGAAACCAATACATTCCACTATTTATTACTAAAAAATATTAAGAAGCTGTAGCTGAAAAAAACGAATTTCTGCAATAACGTGTGGAATTCCTCAACGGTATTGCAATTATTTGAAAGGAAAAAAAAAACAATTTCTATTACACTGTGAAATTCAGCATACCTAAGAAACATAAAAATTATTAAATTGAATTGTTCGTATTTTGCATGAATTTCCTTTTACGAACAAACAAAAAGCCTTTCAAGAAAATATTTTTTTCTTGAGTTAATTTTTTCTATGTTTTTTTTTTTTTTTCAAAATTCCATTGAAAACTTTTTCAAATTAACATTATTCTGTCAATTCGCCAAAAGCCCTCATGTAGCTGAACAGTGTGCGACGTTAATATTCCCTCACTCATTCACTTAAACGGAGAATTTTATCTATTATCATTTAAACAGGTATACGTACTATTCCCAACTATATAATGATATTTATATACTGTAAGTAATTCCTGAGACTAAAGTTCTTTTGTTTTTTCTATTTCAAGTATGACGTTAAAAAATGAATAAACGAAGAATTATTCTCAGTTAATGTTGGTATGCTTGATTAAACAAATAACACTTCATTTGATCGAACAATCTTTTGTGTAAGCCTGTTTGAATATATGAGTGAGTATTAACGTTGCCTTATTCAGCTACATGAGGGCTTTTGGAGACAAACCTTGTAATTTTGAACCATGGTCAAGTGACAAGGGCCGGAGTTGGCACTCCCTCTCCAAACTTCCACACCACACTAATGGGAGCATGGTTGGGCCCCGACAGATTTAACGTGCATCAGCCCTTCTACACGGTGGGTCTTCAGCGGAACAAGACTCGAACTCATGACACGCCTGCCACGATTCCGTTACCTTGACCACTAAGCTACAGCGGCCACTTATGTTTGTTTCAAAAGAATCGCTAAAAACAAATTATTAGTCATAGCAACTGCTGTAAATAATACTGACATATTTGGCATAGGTAGTAGATACTCGTATTCGGATCTTAAGCAGAAAAGCCCATAATCAAATATTTGCATTATTAGATGGTAAAGAGGAAATTCCTTCCCGAAATAAAATATAAAGAATCTCCAGTGGGTTTTTTTCCTGTGATTTACAACATAGATTTCTGTAAGAGTTTCGCAATATGTATGTGATTTTACACAAATATCTATTTTTAGAATAGTGGACTTATTTTCAACAAAATAAAGACTCTAGAATAGCGGCAAATTATTATCTTACAGATAAATCTATTCATTTTAGCACTTTAAGGATTTAAATATATTGCAGTCCCCGAGAGAGAATCTCTATAGTTTAAAAATAAAGGCATTTTTATATCAGTAACTGTGAAAACAACTTATTTCTTAAAGGAAGTAAGGGAATATTTTAGAATATATATTTCGTAATAAACAAAAATATAAAGTTACATCTTCTACGCTAACAAAATATTATTCTTATATAAAATTATTTAATTTGAGGAGCCTCTCATTTGTTTGACACAACATGTTAATTTAGTGAAAAACATGCATCACAATTTTATATTTAACTTTCTATATCATCATTAAACTGTATCACAACTGCCATCAGAATTACTATGCGTTAAAATGAATACTGCGCTCTTAAGGTATCCGACTACCCTAAAATTGTGAATTTTGCAAAAAATTGACAAATTTTTACGCTTATATTTTACAGACCATCTTATTAGCTTTATAAAAATACCAAGTTTATTATTTTCCGCTCGCTAGGACAAAAACTACAAGTGTTTTGGTAAAAGCAGATGCCATTACACACACTAAGCAAGATGTCATACTTTAAAACGCTTTTTACTCGAAATGTGTTTTTTTTTAAGATTCAAACGGAGCCAGCAATTGCTCAAAAAGTTTTGAAAATAATTAACTGAAATTTTTTGTGTATGTTCTGTGTAGTAATAGAAGTGTTTTAACCTTCAGATTTACCAGTCACTGTTTTATTACAAAATTTACAGTCCCTTGTGTTAATATAATCAGTGTTTTTAAAGCAAATTCATACAATTACTAAGATAAAGTGGTCTAGTTTTTGTAAAAATTAAAATATCTCTTAACCTGAAGATCATTTCTAAAATAAATAACGTAGCAACACATCAGAATTGAAAAAATGAAAATTTGTTCATAAACTTTTCGTACAGAATAGGCCCTGTTTATGATATTTTGTGTATATTTTTACCAATTTTTTCCCATTTTAGTAACAATAACTTCTTTTTCACTTCTTCGTTTTAGCATATTTTTCATAAAATGTACTAAACAAATCGAAAAACCACAAAAAAAACCCATATCTCCATTTTTTTTAAAAAAGTGGTCGTAAGTAGTCGCATACCTTAACAAATATACATGGCAACTTTAAGTGATGGTTTAAAAAAAAATATTGATTGTATTGATAGATGTGTGCATGTGTGTGGATTAAGTCCTCAAAATTGAAAAATACAAAAATTCTTTGCCAACCATTTGTTGTAAGACTGTAAATTTTTTATGTATGCTATATATACGTGACATTGAAAGTGCAACACCAAAGAGTGGCCAGAAAGTGAAGAAACTGAACAAGAGAGAGAGAGACAGCAACGAACGATAAATGGTGTTTATATTGAAATGATACTCAAAACACAACGTCAGCTCAATAAGTGGTAGGACCACCACGGATCGTGTTATACGAAACAACACACATAGGTACAGAGTCAATGAGAGTACGGATGACATCCTAGGAGGAGGAATGGCTATCCATTCCTTATCAATTCTTTGCCATAGTTCGTCACGGAACTCAACCGGCGACCAATCACTTGCCAGACACGTGCCACTAATATTTGATTGGTGAAACATCAGAGTGTAGAGCATGTTGGTTGATGCATGCAGTGTTTAGTCGGGCGTTATCCAGTCGGTAAAGGCATTTAGCATTACAGGAAGAGAAGTACCAACGAGACAGCCGTACGTTGTAACAGTTCTATTCGAGGTTTCTACTAATCCTCTTGGGTAAACTACTCTTTTTAACTGTAGTTAAAAACAGCTTTCTACAGAGAGGACTTGATTTTTTGTAAATGACAGCTTCTATTTAAATGATCGTCGGGGAGTAGGCGGGATGATGGTTGAAAATTGAGAGTAAGAAGAAAGCATATCGTTAATGACCGGTGGTCGTATTTATTATCCTCTTGGGTAAAATACTTTAAGGCAATATGGTACCATCTTCACAATTTTTTTTATTTTTAATATTTGATATTTGGTTTTAATTGTATTTTATAAAGGTTATATTTGATTTTATAATTGTATTTAATAATAATTCCATACAAAAAATTTTTAATTTGTTGCAAAATGTTTGTAAAATTTAAATTTTTTTAGCTTTTTTTAAATCCCTAAGGCTTTTTTAAATATGTCTCTTTTCTTTCAAACATTTTTTGCCAAGTACCATATAATATACTACATAAAACTGTGCATGGGTTTTTTTCTGCTGCTGCTCTTTAATTTTTTATTATTTTTTTTTATAGTTAAACTTCCAAAAATTCCCAAAAAACATTAATTTTGATTTTGAAATTTTTTAGAAAAAGTACTAAACATGTTAAAGCTAATTCCCTGGACAGTTTTACAAAACCTACATTTCAGAACATGTATAAAAAATTTCAAACCCATACTTCAATTATCAAAAAAGCCTTGGGGTTTTGAATAACAGTATATGTACAAAAATTCAACATGGAGAAATATGAGTTTGAAGTTTTCATTCCATGAATAGCATGATATAATATTCATCGAATAGTCTGAAACTTTTATGAAATGTTAATTAGCTTATTTAAAACTACTTACCATAAAAAATTGCCCAAATGTAGAACAATTAAACAGTATACTGCCATAATGAATATATAGAAAAAAACGAATGAAAGATCAATATTTCATAAAACTTTATCTTAATAATTATAAAAAAAATAAATACCCACACTTCAGAGCTAATTCCATGCTCAGAGCTAATGCTCAACATGTACAAAAGATGTTTATGCCTTTATTTTTTTCCATGATTTTAAAAGCCTTCGCATGTTAAATATTGTACATGATTAAAAGCAAAGTCAAATAACAATTTATAGGTAAAATACATTAAAATCTAAGAACTGTATATGTGCATTTGTTTAAATAAATATCTTAAAATATTTTAATAATAAAAGTGTTGAATCTCGCACACATGGGATATATATATATATCACCAAAAATAAATATATAAAAATGGAAGAGTTTTTCTATTCTTGCGAATTAGATTTTTAATTATCTGAGTTATCAAAATGAGATTTAGTATTTGTGCTTTGGGAGAATCCGTTTTGAAGTTTTAATTTCATTCATAATAATATCATAAAAAGCATGCACAACTTTTAAATCTCGACCAAATCCATTTGATCTTCCCAGTAAATAATTCACAAACTAGAATTTTTACATGAATTGCACAATTCTTTCTTGAAATGATTTATTACTGCATATATAATGTCAATCTCATTGATGCGCGTTAGAAAAATAATTAATTCATTTTTTATCAGGCTCTTTTCTAGTAGATAATCTGAAATGTAGGCGTGGTCGTTGCTGTTTAGCATCAAATATTGCTCCATTACTTAATGAAAAATGCAGGTAAAGCTTTGAAATTTTTCAAGCATATTTATAAAGATTCGGGGTATCAAGTAAGCCAATAAAAAAATTTTCGACAGTTTAATGATTTTTAGGGTACCATATCGCCTTAACTGTGAATTTAGTTGAAACCCGCTTTCCGATTAGAGGACTTGGTTTTATGTAAATGAGAGCTTCTATTTAAGTGCTAATCGTGGAGTAAGTGGGAAGATAGTTGAAAACTGAGATTAAGAAGAAAGCATAGCGTTAGCGACCGGTGGTCGTATTTAGTATTGTTACTTCTAGAGGAAGGATTAAACAAGTGTTGAAGCAAAAGTGCTCAGGATAATAAATTAGTGCTCTTATATCTATAACAATTTAATTAATAAGTTTGATTAATCCTCGGGTTTAGTTATTTAAGTGCATTCTCAGTTAAGTTGATAAAGTCTATTAAGTGAAAAAGACAATAAAATTATTTAGATTGAAAAATAGCTGATTTTTACTTGAACCCTCGCACACCCATGATCGAAGGATCGCGACAACGTCATATATGTATTGCTGGAACAGCATAATGCCCTTAATACAATCCAAAGGTTGTGGTAACGTTCGGTTACCTCTTACATCGAACCCTCTTGTCTACCTGTAAACCTGGCTAAATGTGTAGGAGGAACAGAATAATCCACAGATATTATTTCCAATCTAATTTGATTTATTACTTCTTATTATAATTATGAAACAGACACAATTCTAATTAAGGTATATAAACAATGGTAGAGTGCAGAGGTGAGATACTCTAATGCGGAGATAATATTACAGAACCTCAACTGAATCTAAGATAGCTTAAATACGCTCAAATATAACTACGTCGCACACTAATAACTAGCTTCTACTTAATCAAATACACAGTACCTGAACCTTTAATACGTCGGATCCTACACTGGAACTTGCAGGCATTCTTTTCAGCTTGATCAAATGACAATGGCTCCACGCTCTGTAATCTTTAATTAATTCCACTGCTTTTTAATCTTCAACTAACAACAAATTCTCAAACTTCTGTTAAACTCATATTTTCACACATCTAACGTATCAACTTCAGCGTGTCAACAATAACGTGTCAACAAATCACTTCCTTCCTTCCTGACTGCCAACTCGCGAAAAACGAATTTATATAATGTACCTCATTTACATAAATCACGTTTGCTTACTCGATGAAAGTTGATTGAATTAAATATTTTGCTTAAGGAGATAAGAAGATAATAGTGGAACCACGTATAGATCCGCCACAAGGTGACCTGCTATAGTACGCGATAATGCCACGTTGTCACATGGTGGGACATTCCACAGATACGACCGCAATACTCCTGTCACCACGAAGGCGCCACACTCGTACACGGTGACTATAATTGGACAAACAAAAGCATGATTTCTTCTCGTCTGTGAACCATCTTTGTAACAGCCAGTTCTCCATCGGCACGAGAACATGAGTGTCAACCGAGATTTGATGCACGGATTAACTTCCTTTTCTGAGTCCCATGACTCTCGTAAAACCGTCTGTGCTGGAATCGCATTCGTTTTAACGGCACTCTTTCATTCTTTCCCATTGCATGCATCTTTTGAAGCAAGAAAAATTTATAACAACATGGATATTGTGCATTCTATGGGTTCCTTATACCTTATATCCTACCTAACGCATGTCGGAGAGCTGAGTAGTTCTCAACATTGGTGACTGAAGCTTGCATAATTTTCTGACCATTTTTGGTGTTTCGTTTTTAATATCTCATCTATATAGAACGAAGCTTGAACACAAAATTCAATATTATGCAATATTCATATCTTAACCAGGTTTTCGTGGATATGTATATTTTTCTCCCAAAGTAATGATTTAATTAAATTCTAAAGAATTAGAATGACAAAAAATGTAACTGCTAAAATACTTAGTTGAATAAGAGCTTCCAATGAAAAATTATTCTCAATTATAAATGTATTAAAACCATCATTTAAATTGTTTGAATAATATGATTCTACAATTAAAGTAATTTAGCATTTTTTCCAATTTTGGGGCAGTTGTAAATTGATGGAAGTTAACCACTATTTGTAAAAGGTTTATTTTAGTTTCTGTCATTTTTTTAATAATTTGATATAAATCAATTCAGAAGAAAAATTTGTTTCTAATGCAAAATGTAACTAAAATATTACTATGTGTTGGTTAATTAAATGAGCTATTATATGATGTTTCATTTATTGAAAACATTAGAATTATTTTAGATAAAGAATATATCTTTCTTCTCTTTTAATCAAATCTTTTGAACACAAAATATCGATTTTCATAGCCTAGTACATTTATGCGGTGGATGTTTCTCTGTGTATTTCGTTGTTTAATTAATTAAAATGGTTGAATCAATATTTTGTTTCCAGATTTAATAAATATATAAACAATTTTCTTTCAAACCTTTATAGAAAGAATCAACGTTTTGATCCTTTTTTTCTGTGATCTTTTTTTAAATGTATTGAATTGAAAATTATGAAATGTGTAAAATCTGAAAGTAGCATATCTTTTAATCAAATTACCTTCTTCACAAAAAAAAAGTGTATTTTGGGATATTTAGTCAAATAATATTTAAAATAGCGAAGTTTCTGTTATATTAGTCAACAATAATAAACAAAGTAGTTGAGTATAATGAAATTTTAATGCTATATGTTCAACAACTCTCATTAAGTCTTAGGTAAATAAAGTCACAAAACTTTAACACAATTTAAACACAATAAAATGAAAAAAGTAAAGTTGTGAAATTATTTGTAGCTACGTGATAAATAGTCATTTATTTTAAGTATATTATAAATTTAAAAAATTACTTTAAAAATATGAATTGAGAAAAATCCCTTCCTCCAATGATTCAAATGAATGATTAAAAGCAAAGTATGTGTATTACATTTAATAATATTTAGTACAATTATTTTTTATTTTACTTCTACAAGTTTCAAAATACAAAGGATTTAAAAGATGAAACATGATGAATTGTAGTAGACTAAATATCGATTACAGCCCAAATATTCTTGCATGAAGCCGGCTGGGTGGCGTTGTTGGTTTGTCGCTGGCCTTCTGCACCTAAGATTGTGGGTTTAACCCAGGCCTAAGTCGGTGGATTTTCATGATGCAGAAAATCGGCAGTGGCCATGTCGTAAGATAATACGACATGTTAAAGATCACTAGAGTGCCTATTTGGCTTGGGTGCTATTGGAAAAATTAAATCCTAGTACATGTTCGCATGGTCAGATCTCAGGTGCCTCCCTCAAAGTCAAATCCAGCACAAGAATTCATTGCCGCGCTCCAAGGGAAAAATTCTCTTAGATCAGAAAAAATTATAGGACACATGTAATTGTTATAGGGCTTTTACATATAATATTCATTTTAATTGTAAAGTATTATAATTCATAAAGGTTCCAAAAATAATAAAGAGTTCTAGATTAATATGTTAAAATAGATAAATATTTGTTTCTATTAATTCATCTTTCAATAATTCCCCATTTTCGCTTCAAATAATCTCATTGATGTCTTGAGGAAGAAAAGAGGAATACCAAATTCCAGTGGCGTAACGGAAAATAATTGGGCCCCAAGCCGGATCTTACATACACACATATTATATATTATATATATATATATATATATATATATATACTTGTGCTAGAAAAAGTGTCTGCGTTCACATACTACTGCTTACATAAACAATGCAAAAAAAAATTTTAGAAACCGGAATTTTTTAAAATTATGTTTTATTTAGTTCATTCCAAGTATTGAAAATAACAAAAGTAAACTCGATTTGCTTTTATAGCTTTTAAAACAAGGACAGGTGTGTAGCGATACCAACAAAAATCAAGTCGAAAAAGTCTGCGTTTATTGTTTTAGTAGTAACTATAAAAATTATTTAAAAACGATAATGATCTATTTAATAGCTGGTTGGATAACCCCGAGTTTTGAAAACCTCCTGAAGTCGCTTCGGCATTGATTTATATTATCAAATCTAGCGGTTTCTTCAGGGCTTATCTTCTCTCATTCGTCCATGAGAACATTTTTTCTGGCAAGTGTGTGTATATATATATGTATATACAAAGGACTGCCAAACCATAACATAATGTACTTTTATACATCACGTAAAAATATTTAACATTAAACTTATAACTGAATACAAAATCAACCAGAGTCTGCGTAAATGAAGTAAATAATGTATAACATTAGAGAGTATTTATAATATTATTCAAACGGGAAATCTAACGATAGATGACCAGGTAACTTAAATAAAAACGAACACTAAGAAAGACACGAACACTTCAAAATAATTTTCAATTTAAAATTCTTATGAAAGAAAAAAGCTATCACTTACCTCATTTATCATTTCTGAATCCCAGGATAAGCTTCACCTAAAGTTCGATTATATTCTAGCGTATAAATACTGCAACTTTTAATAAGGAGAGTTCTTTGTATCAAGCAAAAATGATCTCATGAAAAAAGAAATAAGAAACTGATACATTCCATTATGCTTTCTTCTCATTATGCTTCATTTGATTGAATACTCATGAATCTATCATCAAATAAGCATTTAAAATCCTCTCTATGCTTTTCCAAGTATCGTAATGCTATTTTACTTGAAAAAAGCATAACAGATGTACGTTATTTACGACTTCGCCAAATGAAATTGAAACACGGGGAGGGGGGGGGGACTAAAGACGCCAGTAATTTATTCTGCTGCTTCTTAAAAAGTAAATTATATCTTTTTTTTCCCCTTCTGCCTGTAGCTAATGTAATGTATACTGTAATAGTAGTGATGAATTTTTATATCTCCCTAGCATTTTATCCGATTCTCCGTCTAATTTTTGTTTTATTTGTAATCTAGGTTTAAAAAGAAAACCCACTAAAGAAAAGTATCTCTCATCGCCTGGATTACAGCAAATAAAAAAAATGTTTTTTGATTTAGCTATAGGATTAAAGATATCTAATGAGCGTTTTAAGTTTTGATAATGAATGACGTTAGATCGCCAATTGGAAAATCACTTAAAAATTCGATTTTTTAAAATGTAAAACGAATTTTGAGAAAACCTACGTTAATGGTGTCAGTCAGGCTTTGGGTCCCCTAGAAGCCTTGCCCCCCCCCCCAGTGCGGGGGTTGTGGGGGTGTACGTTAAGCCACTGCCAAATTCAAAGAATATGATTTCGATAACAAAGAATTAAAATAAAATTCTTTTTTATTATGTTTTATATCAGAATATTAAAGACTGGATCAATCGCCATTTATTCAGTTAATATTTTTTTTTTTAAATTAAGCTTTCTAAAACTGTACATTCTAACATAAAAACTGAATATTAGAAAAAAATTTCAATTAATAGCATTCATATGTAGCTCTACAAATCTCCAGAAACTAGTAAAAATATCTTTCCTTTTAATTTTAATCTTATACAAATCTGGCTAAAATTATAAATGAAAAATTCGTTTTACTTTGTTACAATAAAAGTAAAAATACGAAGTATAAATACAGCAGTACTTCTTTAGAATCGGCAAATTAAAACTTATCATTACTTCATCTTCGAATGTCCTTGGTAAATGGGGGTTACGAACGTTTTTATAAGAAGTTAATCAAAGTACACTTCGATTAAAAATTGAAATTACTTTTGGAAATCCCAAGATTTAGTTATTCAGATTCGATGTAGATTAGGGATCCAATTTATTATTGATTATTGTTAATTTGAACTAAGCTTTTCGTAATTCTTCTCTATGTGTATTTCGACTTGATTCTGAGAGATTTAAACTTCAACAGCCCTTTTTGGCTGTGTATTAAATTCTTATTTTTAAATCCAAAACAATAAACAATGGCAAAAAACAACAGCGAAAACAAGCACAAGTTTTAAAGTCCAATCTATAGAATCGCCATATTGTATTATCTTTTATTCCAGGTAGCTTAAAAAAGGCATCTAGTCTAATGTATTGATTTTAAAATAAACCTTTTTGATGCCTTTATAAATAGTCCTTTCTAAATATAATATATTTTATTCTATATTATTATTTTTTAGTACTTAGGAAAATCTTTAGAATATCATTTATTGTTGAAAATAAATAGAAGCACCGAAAAGCTTTTTTTAAATATATCTTTTGGTGTAGTCCTCATAATAAAATTTGGTCAAGATGTGAGAAAAGTTTCTGAATAATACTAAAATATTTCTAACAACGCTATGTGAGCTCTAACTTGATATTTAATTAACTTAAATAGCCCCGGAATTCCGTAAGAGGGACTAAGAACTAAGCATAGCTCCTTTTATGTAAATAATTAATTTACATACTCTCGGCTTCAGAAGAGTAACAAAAGTAAGCCTAAGCTTAATATAAACATAGAAAGCAACTTAACAGAATTTGGAGGAAACTGGAAGTTACGACTAAGAACTCGTAAGGCAAGAAAATTACCAGAGTCTAAATTCGTGATAATCCAAATTAAATATGCGTTACAAAGTTAAATCTTCACTCTGAGAAAAAGAACATTTGATATTATTAGTTTCTCCTTCAGGCTTAATCTATATACAAAATTAGGAAATAAACACTCATTGCCATAAAATTGTGCAAAATAAGAGCAAGTTATCAGAATCAAACAAAGTTGTAGATGTGGGAGTGAACCGTTAATGTAAGTAATAGTAAAACAAAGCAAAAATCTCATTTTTTACAGGAAACATTAAAACTGAATGGAAGCTCTTGTAGTTGAGCATGTCCCTTAGCGTGATTGTGAATACAGGATCAAATTGAGGTACAGGTGTCGTCATCTTACGTCATCTCATTTCAGTTATTATAAGCACACCTCTTAAATTACCAAACATGAAGGCTATTCAACTTACCATCTTAAGTGTTCCCAGACATACACTCTCTATGACAAATCTGAGGATCAGCAAGCCAAAGAAGTGTCGTAACGGGACAGGGATACCCTTCCCGTGAGAGACAGAGCATTTTCCTTTTGGAAAAGGCTTCTAGAGTCCTTTCGGGAGTGGCAGCACATTTGACTGAAAGATGCCGTGAAAGTACAACTGAACTGCCAGGCACCATGGATTAATATTATAGGTTACCGATTGCCATATACAATGTCACTCCATGTCATTACACTAGAAGTGGCGTGTGGCTGAGAAGTGAAGGCAAGATAGAGGCATTCACACCACACTCATATAAGGTTATCATCACATCCCAAATTCAATCTTAATTTATCGCTGAAGGTGACCTGTTTTCATTCGGTTACGTTCCAATCACTTTGAGAGACATCACTTCAAACAGAGGTGATTGCGGTTAGATATCACTGACACACACACATACATGCTCTAGTAGCACCCCATGTAATGGTTGCTGCGATACTAAATGTCCTCCAGTTGCCTAGTGATGAAATGAAAGTACAAAGAGGCTCGTAGTTAAGCTGTTGCTTGTGTCTGGATTGCTGGCAGTGATGTTAGTTTTATGCAGTTACTCGAATACAGTTGGCACTATACGTGTTTAACAGTTAGGTGATCCGATAATATTCCAGAATATTGGTCTGATGAAGGAATCTTGAGCTTAGCAGATGTACATGAGTCCTTCTTGTCCACTGATCCCAATGCTTTCTCAATGTAAAGTCAGAACATCTCTCTTCACAGTAAAGTCAGAAACTACTAACCGAACTGATCACCCGGTTTTCATCTCATCTAGATAAGTATTCCACTCTCTAACTTTGGTAGACGATCCTATTGATATTGACGCTACATAACCTCAAATGAAAAGGTGTTCCTTTACAGCAGAATAAGTACAGACAAAAAGTCTCTGATTACATTTTCATGCGCCGGGGAAAACGAAGTTCAACGCTATTTGGAGACATTACGCAATATGCAACCACGCTGTGTTTCCTTTTATTTTACATAACTGCCTGATACGTATCTTCATGCAAAGTTTCGTTATGATCTCCCAATTATTTCTTGGAAAGCAAATTTTTATGACATTGAATGTATCGCATTTTTGTTATCAGCTTATTTACGAAAACAATAACAAGAAATCAACATGGGCTAGTTTGAATAAGGATAGAACATAAAAAATCATATTGATTCAATCTAAATATAAATGAGCCTCATAGAAAAAGCCATTGAAAACATTTTCTAAGTAACTTACGATTTAGATCTTTTAATACATAATACATTGTATGCGAGCACATATTACATTACAAAAGAAAAGCATATCTTCTTTAATAGAAATGGCATGCATTTAATACACTGTAACAAAAGTTGAATTAAAGGTTTGTATAAGTGTTTGAAATCTCTATGAGATGCACCTTTTGAGTGTCCACCGGCGAGACATCTTCCCTTCATTATAAACCTGTTAATTTATAGAATAGCAGCTATTGCTTATTTACAACTGAATTACTTAATAAGCCAAGGACGTCTAGGGGTGAATTTCCTGTTTTGTTAGAAGGGAAAATTGTCTGGGGGTTCATTACGAAATTTTACAGTTATTAACTCAATTAATGAACCCTAGCTTTCCGCAGTCAAATTTCTTAAGATTAATTATTACAGAACGGCCGCAACAGCTTTTCATCTTTTTATTTCAACAGTTGCAAACTTTTGTAGGACTTTATAAAATTAAAAATAGTAATAATGACTGAAATTTAACGTCGTTTAAACAAAAAAAATCTGGACAAATTTCATAAATTCCTTTTTTTTTTTGTCTCTATCTCTTTGTCTTCAAAATTTCTCACACATTTATACAAAAAGAAAATCTAATTCTCAAAATTTTCTGTCACAGTTGTGCAATTTTTTCAAAAAAAATTAATGATTCTATTAAATGAACTTTTAAAACTTTTCGTAGAGATATAAATTGAAACTATGCTTCTCAACTGCTATGAAGTAATTAATTTTATTAAGATCCGAAAAAGGTTTTATGTGTAATATCAGAATAATGATAAAAATTTAATGCATGATGCTATTAAATATAGTAGGAGTTAAGTCACTTAAGAGAGGAGTAAGATAATCTCTAAAATATTATAAAAATAGAAAATATATGAAAAAAAATATTTGAAAAATACTTTATTCGGAATTAATAACTTTGCTTTATGTTACATACTACTTTTCTTTCTTATAATGTAAAGATATTTGTAGCATTTACGTGATATGAGAGGGGGGGGACTGTATTCAAAATGTACATAGTAAAATTGCTTTCGTGCGTGCGTGCGTGCGTGTGTGTGTGTGTGTGTGTGTGTGTGTGTGTGTGTGTGTGTGTGTGGTGTGTGTGTGTGTGTGTGTGTGTGTGTGTGTGTGTTGTGTGTGTGTGTGTGGTGTGTGTGTGTGTGTGTGTGTGTGTGTGTGTGTGGTGTGTGTGTGTTGTGTGTGTTGTGTGTGTGTTGTGTGTGTGTGTGTGTGTGTGTGTGTGTGTTTGGTTCTATATATTATTCCCATATAACACGTTTAATATTACAAAGGTTACTCGTTTAAAGTTTAAGAGCTTATATATAATGTAATAAAATAAAAGGTATATGTTTTGAAAATAAAGCTGTTTCCCTTTAAAATTCTTTTTCACACACTGATTGTTTCTTCCCTTTAAAAAAATTCTATCAATCATTCTAAAATATTTATGCAAGGAAAGTTTCCTTTTCTTTCAAAAATTTATATGAAATTGTGAACATTTTATATATATATATATATATATATATACCAGTCGAAATCTGATATACCAAAACCTTATTTAACGAATTTTGCGATTAAATGAATTTTTCTTTTCCCTCAATTAAAATGAAGACAAAAAATCCCTATTTAATGGATAATAAACCCCGAATTGACAAATAATTTCAACAGCCAAGAAAGATAGGTTTTAACTTGGTTTAGAAAAATAGGATTTTTTTTTCAGATAATATAACATTTTTGTACTGAACAGAAAAGCAGCAAATTTCGACTGGAAGAAGTGCAGCTCATTATCAGACTTTATAAGGATAAATGATTCATGCGTGTAACCTATCGAGTGAGTTTTGAATGAGACAGAAAGTTCCTGTCTTAACTCATCCAATTCTACAACGGGGGGGGGGATATTTTAAAAGTTATTATTTGTTCTCTTTTTCTTGAGAAGTGAGGTTTATTATAAGTACGGTTTTGCAGAAAATTTGAATTAGGATTTTGGTTTTGCAAAAAAGAACTCTTCTGAGACAGGAATCAAAAAGATTGTCAAATATTTATTTGTCACTATTTTAAAATTTCCAATTAACTGATGCGTAGTATTTCTCTAATAGTATTTTTAGCTGCTGAATTAAAAGTTTGTAATTTCTAACTATGGATATTTTTTGTGTAGCTTATTATAGAATTTCCAAAAGGTAAGTACAAAAAATTTTAAATTTTTGACCCCCGATGTTTCGAATTACCCCGAATTAAAGAATAAAATGTTCAGTCCCTATGAATTCGTTAAATCGGAGTCCGACTGTACATTAATATAAATAAGTAATGAAGTATTTATCATTTTTTTATTTTCCAAAATTGTAATCTTTTGTATCCAAACTTTTATTTCCTTTCATCTGAAGTAATTAAATGATAAAATTTTAACTGCGTTTATTATTTAAAAAATAAGGTGGTTTCTTGTAATTGTTTTCAAATTCGGAAATAATATAAACAATTTTTATCTGATGTAGCCATATTTGAATTTACTTCGAAGTTATAAAAATTTACAATAGACTAAAGGCTCTATTAAGACATTTTATTGCAACCATACTATAATTATTGTAAGATGAGAAAACAGAGAAGGGGAGGGGGATGTCTTTAAGATTAAAGGCAGTAAAAAGTAAATACACTCAAATGTATGGTTATTGTAACCAATTGTATATATTTGTTTACAGATTGGCAATTGCATCTAGTTTTGAATACTATGTCTACCTTTTATATTTAATTTTCTAAGCTTCTGACCAACTATAAAATTTCAAATATTGTATACTTTAAAAAAGGGCAAGAAATGAAAACTTTAATCGACCTTATTATATAAAAGTAATATATAAAAAATGTTGAGTCAATTCCTACTTAGGTCAACTAAGAAACATTTTATTTTAGTTATTTTTAATTAAATAGTTACAAATTAATATAAATATGTATATACATATGACAGAATCCCAAGATTAAGTGATAAAATAGGAAGCTATTTTCTTTGCACGAAAAAAATATCCATTTTCCTTTCTATATTATGGTGTTGGACTATTTTTTGTTTGTTACTTTATTCATTCATTAAATTTAATTATTATAATAAAATAGTGTAGTAAAAAAAAACATATTTTCAGAAATTAGGCCACTGCGGGTGGGATACGAACCCAAGAACTTCAGATTAGAAATCCAACGCGTTATCCATTGCGCTACAGTGACACCACAACTATCTTTCCTTTATATATATGCTGTGTTGGACTATTATTTTTACTTCTTCATATTTATTAATTTTTTTTAATTTAATCGAATTAATACTCGATAAAAATGGATTAACATCAAGTGTCATCCACTACCAGTTAAAAAATGTATTTGTTGAACAAGATATATATATACATATATATATCTTGAATCTAGAGCCTAGCAATAACTTGTTTATTGTACTCAGATTTAGCGCGGGCTCTGCATTTCTGAATGCAATTTTTTGGTAAGTTACCTTTTTCTCATAATGGATTTAGATTTCCTATCCATTATTTCCAATAGGTTTTGCTCGGTATTATTAACAGAAAGGGGGAAGTTTGGCTGGCCAAAAAACATGTTCAACCCCACTTTTATATATAGAAATTTTTTTAAGAGGAATTTTTTTGTACACAAGCTGTCCTAAGTCAGCAATGTTGATAATACTGTAGCATCCATTCTTTTATATTTTACTCTGTTATTTCGATTTTTTCATATCTCCTTTTAAATTCTGTTATCTGGTTATCTTGAAATTGCAATTCTTTTAAGTATTAATCATGTTAATTCATCTCTCTCTTGTAGAGAAATTTTGATTATATAACACACTCTCCCTATATATATAGGGAGAGTGTGTGTACTAATAGTAGGAATTGAAAAATAACAATGCATAAAAAATTCTTTTAGTATCTGATCGACTGTTTATTAATGTCGTATTATGAAGGATATTGAAGACGGACTTTGTAATTTTGTAACATGCTCGACTGACGAGAACGACACCTGAGCTGTGGCACCCCACTCCTCAAACTTCCACAAAGCAACTCCGACCCCTAGTTCATGACCATGACTATTCGGCCATCGTAGCAACGATTTATTCACTGCATACCTGTTATTAAAAATATGTTTTCTGACTAGCTAAAAGATCCAGCTTACAATAAAATTATAGTTATAAAACTGCTTTTTAGCTCCTTTTTATGACCTCAATAAATTTAATCATCGTCCCATTCGTGTAATCGTCCCATTTTTTCCCCACTGATATTTCTGTATTTATAATATACGCTGTGAACTATGACATTACGCAATACGAAGGATTAAATGATAAAATCTGTTAACTGACTCCTCCCCCCCCCTCCATTGGAGACTTCATCGGAAAATCTAATTAAGTTTTTCTCTCTCGTGACATTTTTGATACCATATTTATCTAAAATCGTAGAAAATAAAAGTGACAAAAATTCTTCATTTTACAGTGTTAAAAAAACAGACTTTTATTTGCTTCAGTAATGATTCTAAAAATCAATTAAGCGATTGAGTATTACTTCATTAACTTATCTCAAAATAATTGGTGTAAGATGTTCTCAAGCTGGAAATAATTGTTCTTGCTTTTTCTTATCGCTTTTCTTCCTCTCTTTTAAAGAGTTTTAAAATAGCACACATCAGTGAAGAATCGATTGCATTAGAGTTCTCATGTTTACTGTCATAATTAGAAGATAAATTTTGGCATCAAAGGATTTAAGTGGTGACATTTCATTAGACAAAAAAAATTGAAAACAGTAAAAAAAACTGATTTTTAAAGAATGACCCCTAAATTTTTCAATCAAAATATCTTGCCAGTTCCTTAAAAAAATCTGTGATAGCTTTATTAAATTAAAAATAATCTTAGAAATGTTTGTTTCTGTTTAACTTTGTAATTTTAAATGTATTAAAGTTAAGTTTTTGTTTGAAAAGTTATAGATTGAAATTTCTAACATGATATTAAACTTTTTCTGAGAATTCAATTGGATTTATAAAAGAATTAGATCATAGAGGAAAAACAATTTTATCAGTTGTATTCACGATTCCGTCACAAGGGAGCATCACACTGACAAATAAAAAAAATTCAGAGGTAATATCTCTCACGGATATAGGTAAATATCTCGATCATAACAAGATGAATGCGTTTAGCTCCAGGTTTTGAGTCCATTCTATTGAAAAATCAAGGACAGTGTATATATAGAAATACTTTCCTAAAATTCTTTAAGTTTTACTATATAACATAGATGAAACGTTTTTCATCTAAATCTTGTCGGAGCTAACACACTCTTTTGTATTTTCACAATTTATACACATTAACTACTACATATATAACTCCAATGAGAGTTCACATGTACGGGAAGACAGTACCTTTCGACTTTTCAAAATTGCGTATTTTAACATACCTTTTGAATTCTTCAAAAGCCTGTAAACTTTGGTCAATTTAATATGATTTTTTACAGTTTGTGCAGTATAATGCACAGTGTAAAACATTGAATGAATTTGTGTTGTTATTAAGTTAATGTATTTTTTAAATAGCACAAAATAAAGGCACAAAAAGTAATAAAAATTAGCTTACTTTCTGTTTTTTACAGGATAAAATTTGGAAAATGCACAATATAATCTACATTCTTATATATAAAATTAAGGAATGTGAAACTCCCCCCCCCCGTCTACTCTGAGACTCGGCTAAAGGTGTGGGAGGAAGTGAAGGAGCATTCGACATGATAATTTCTAATTATTTATTCAGAACACTAATTAACTCAAACACAAATCGATTGATCAGATTAAATAAGATGTTTCCAAGTAGAGAGCAGAGGTTTTGTGACGAGAGTCGCAGTTCGGAGAATGCTTCTAATAAATTGATCCACTTTTTATGAATCTATCTTCTACTTTAATAAATGATTTAATCTGTAGGTATGTTACCAATTGTCACTTAAATCTCTTTAATAATTTAAATACCAAAAAGGGCTATCAATATGACTAATACCTGAACTGTAAATAGTCTTTTTATCTTCTACTTCATAATATTTCAATCTCTTGATAACTTCAATTAAGAATCAAATTTTCTCTATATAACTATCTATCACTTTCTCTCCCCTCTATATATCTCTCTATCTCTCTTCTATTTAACTTCTCACTCTACAACTAACTCCTAGCAAGCAAACCAGAACTATATATAATAGACTTAATCTGCATATATCATGGTTTCTTCTTCAGAAAAGAGTTGTTGATATTCATAGCCCAAAGTTTTCCCAAGAGGGTTAGTGGAAGGACGCGTATAGACCGGTCTCACAAATGTATTTATTCTATATACACTTCAAGCTTTGAATTCAGCTTTTATTTAAATATTTTTAATAGAAAAAAATTCAAAAAAATTTAAAGGTATTATTATTTGTATATAGGATACTGAAATAAAATCTATAAATCACATTCACCGAAATGAAATACACAGAATAAAGATCTGGTGTAATACACAGTGCTTCAAATAAGTTTTAAGGCTCGTCCCAGAGCGCAGGTTTTAATGGCACCATGAGTGTAAATGCGCAAGTGTCATAATGTCTATGATTTGCTGACACACTGTCAACAAATTGTGCACATCTAGTTAAGTAGCTGAGAGAGACAAGCGTTCATTGCAGAAGTGAATTTTTTTTCATGTTGATTTTTTAAGATGGGGGAAAGTGCTGTGATTAAATTTAACGCAAAACTTGGTAAAAGTGCTTCGGAAACATGCCAACAAGTAAAAGAAGTTTAAGGAGATGGTTACCTAAGTAGATCAAATGTTTTTTTGTGTGAAGAAAACGTTTTTTTAATGGAAGAGATACGGTAGAAGATGATCAACGTAGTGGAAGACCAATTCCATCTAGATCACCTGAAATTATTCATTAAGTATGAAATTTCGTGTCAAATAATCACTGTGCATCATTGAGATTGATGGAAGACTCTTTAAGCAACAACAAAGAAACGGTTCGAACCATCCTGTATGAAGATTTAGACAAAATGAAAGTGTGTGCTAAATTTGTTCCACACACTTTTACCCCTGAACAAAAAGTAATGTGAAGTGCACAGTGCAGATATATCATTTCAGCCGCTGAAAACAATCCAAACTTCTCGAAGTCCATTGTAACAGGTGATAAAGCCTCGTGTTCCCAATATGATTCTGAAAACAATGCGACAAAGTGGGGAATGAAAGTCAGAAAATTCACCGCAAGCCAAAAAATCAAGGAAAGCTCTATCCCAAATCAAAACAATGCTCATTACATTCTTCGATAGTAAGGATATTATCCACAAATAATTTGTTACAACTAGACAAACAGTTACAGATCAACACTACTTAGCTGTTTTAAAGAGTGTGATGGTCAAAACTCGTCGCATTCGTCTAGAATATCGGACTGAAAGCAGTTGTTTGTTGCACGACAATGTACCCAGCCTCACCTTCCTTATTGTTCGTCTTTTGGCAAAAAACAATGTCTGTATGTAGAACCATCCACTGTATTCACCTTATTTAGCACCTTGTGACTACTCCTTATTCCCAAATATAGTTAAAAGGCTTGTATTTTGAGGATATTTCGACCCTACAAGTAGCTTCGACGCATGCTTTTCAGATCATTCCGCAAAGGGATATACAACATGAGTTCGATTCAACAATAAATCGCTGTAACAAGTGTATTAATACCGGAGAGTCCAATTTTGAATAAAAATACAAAACTAAAATTAATTTCTTGTTTCCATTTCCTTTTACAGACACCTATCTTTAAAACTTATTTTACGCATTGTGTAAATAGAGATATGAAATATTATAAAACTCTGCATCTGAAGCTTTTTTAATCTTGTGGGAAAGTGATAAAATCAATTTTAAGGATTTAGATTATATTTTTACAATGAAATACATTTTTCTACGTTAAAAATGTACCCAGCTGATATATATCGGGTCTTCTATTTTTATAAAGGCTATTGCGTGACTTTTTCACATTCTCAGAGCTCTACGAATCTTATGTTAAAAATATGGACTTATTTTCTTCTCCCTTTATTAACATAATGTAACTGAAAAACAGAAATGACTCAAAAATACACTAATTTAAAACCCAGACGTGTTTCATAATATCTAGTCAAATCCTTTATTAGTTATCACTATGTGTTGCCCATTTACACCAATATAAACTGTTTTTTTTATTTTTTGTTTTTTTTGGAAAATCCTAATGTTTTGGTCAGTACTTCCAAACTGCATAATTTAGCGATTCATTTTAGTTTCGAATCTTTCTACTCAAATATTTTTAATAGTTTGGGTGAAGATAACTATATTGTGCAAAAGATTTTTCTCTATGTAATAGTGATAAACAATACTATTATGTTTGTTGGAAGAATTTTGTTATAAGATTTTTTTTGTTGTTCTCGGGTACTTACATTACGAAGTAGCATCAGCTGGGCAGAAGTAGTGCACCGATTCTCCATTTTTTGAACGACAATGATATCATTTTGTTGCATATAATGTAAGAAATCGATTAGTACATTGCGAATCTGAACACAGTTCGGAAGGGGGGTCCCGACTCAAATGCTATCTTTGTCACTTGACTTGTTTAAAATTACGTGGTATGTCACCCCAAACCTTTGTGTTGCTTCAAAGTATGATGATAATACAATTCACTGATCACCCAAATCTAAATAGAATGGAAATTCTTTTTATTTACATTGTTTTTAAAAAACATGTCTGTCGATGTTTACTATTGTCTATGCTCAGAAAGTAATCGATACAGCATTACTATGTGGTTTATTTTAAAACGTTGCTAGCCTTCTATATTAAGTTTTAAAACGTTTTTGAAAAATGTATGGTTTTTTAATGTGTGTGTCCGAAGGTACTATCTAAAAGAGTTCAACTCATTTTGATAAATGCGGTATATACTTGTATTTTATTAAAATATTCTCAAGTAGCTGAAAAAACTGGTTGACTATTTTGCAAGACAAACATTTACAAACCTAAATAAAAATCTAAAATCCATGTTTAATATTTAAGTACTCACAAAAAAATTGCTTTACCTTTCTTTTTACATAATGTTTCAAAAATATAAAGGAAAATACTTTTAAAAAGAAACATCTAATAATTCTAGAGAAAATATTTGAAATGTAAGTATGTTGCACTTCTGAGTGTGTTGTAAAATAATGAAGAACTTAAAGCATTTCAATTAACGTCTGATCAATCAGAATGTTCAATTAGCAACTTATAATAAAATATTCTTTTAGATTTAACTCCATGAATTTGGAATAAAGCTATTCAAGGATGAAGTTCGGGAATCTATACTTTCAGCTAATGAAGATATCGGCCATGATTCAAGTAATGCTTTTTCCCTGGCAATAACTTTTGTGTAAATGTTTCATTGGTAGAACTATATCAGATATGTATTTAATACCCAGATTGTTATATATACGTGCTTGTATCAAAGGAATAAGTTGAATGAATAATAAATAATCACGATTAAAAATAATGCGATGAGCCACTGTGCCGGAAAATCCAGGACATATTCTTTCTTTCGTTTACTCTCTTACTTGATATTGGTCTCTAGTCATATATTTTTTATCACTCTCCATCTATATTTTCATCATGATATGATTGTTTTCATTGAACAATCTTTAAATTTCTTGTCGTTACAAACATGACGCGAAGGCTGATTCATAAAATAAACTTGTCAAGATAATAACTTAATTCTCTAGCTTTAATTTTCAATAGAATACAAAAAATATTTGTTTTACTTTATCTCTCTAGCCTTATGGGAAAAAAGATAACCCTAGTTCAGGGAAAGATAAAATTTTATAAAAGGGGCGTATTCAGAAAATTTTAATGAGATATATATACTTTAAAATCATCCTTATTTTGAAAATATGTATGTCTAGAATTATATGCATTATTTGAATTTTTAGAAACAAATTGAGAAACAAATATTAGACAAACGAAGAGGTTCCTACCCGTACACACACATACATGCGCGCGCACACACATACACACGCAAATTTCTTTAAAGCAATATCATTGTCATATATTAGAAGCTTAAATATATATCTTAAACGTATAAAATATTGGAAAGTATAATGGTAGTGTACCAAATTATATATTTGGAAACGATACTCAGTTGAGGAATGAAAACTCAGAAAAATACACACTGAAAAATAATGGAAATTTTTGTTTTGTAAAACACAAAATAACTTAAAAGAAGTACTTAGTAATTCAGTAAGCAATTTCTTGCCACATAACTGCAGGTTCTTGATATAAATTGTAGTTTCAGCCGGTTTTAATTATGTAATCCCGTCTCACAAAAAGTAACATTGTTTTTTAGATATTTGTTTACAGATGTTGTGAATATTCATTTCAAAGCTATATAAACCACTATTCCAAATGTTTGTCAGTAGCGTAGTAATTCTTATCTATTTCCAATTATCTCAATACGAAAGAATCTTCTAAACATTCTACTTTTCTTGTTCTAACACCATCTCAATCTACAATACGAGAAGAAAAAATAATCTTAGATCTACAATACAAGAAAAACAGAAAGTAAAGAAGCAGAGTTCAATAACTGATCAATTAGATGAGAGACTTTTTTCTTTCTCTGTTTCTTTATCACTTCCAAGTAAGCAGGTGGATACTAATCAGAACTTAATAAGAACGAAACGGATGTTCGGCTCGTGAACAATACAGAAGAAAAGACACTAAAAAGAAACCTCTCACTACGATGTCTGTCGTAGCCATAGTGATTCCATTAAGGATCACAATGGAAGGTAAACTGAATCAATGCTGTGATAACAACACAAGGTCTCTATTACTCACTTCCGAATACACGTCACAAATGTAATATAGAATGACTCTCTTGATGGTTACTACACAATGGAAAAAAATATTTTCAGAAAATAGCCAGATTCGAATTGGTAATTAATTTTCTCCAGGTATTTTCGTAAGATACGAAAAAAGGCAGTATTATCTGAATTAAAAACAAGATATTAATCATTGGCATAGCAAAGTATTTTTAGCTTGTTTTTCACATGTTGTATTTTACAATGATGCAACTAATGAACGTTTTACTAACAAAGTAGTACTATACTTTTAAAAAAAATTTAATAGTTTTTAATTTAAAAATTATTAAATTTAAATATGATTCGGCTCATCTAGGGCACAAATGCGACCAAATGCCGAGAACCCGAGGTCAATCGGTTGCTTATTGGCTGAGAAAAGGGTACGACAAAATATGGAACGAAGACCAACACGAGGACGAAGACGAAATTTGCGTCCTAATAGCGCTTTTTTACACTACGTGAAAAACGCGCTAAAAATTACGTGATAATTTTGTTTCTCTTTAAGCAGCTGTCAGAAAAATTTAGAGAAAACAGCTTAAAACTATTTTTAATTCCTATATTAGCTCACTCTCTTCTTATATTTATTTATTTATTTATCTTTTATTTATATATATATATATATATATATGCGTATATTTATCTTGTTCAAATTTTCAACCGTTGATAAAATACTTCCTATTCATCCATTCAAAGTAGGAATTGACTTACAAAAAAAATTTTATATTACTTGTTTTTAAAAAAAACATACAAATTAGATCCGAAAAGTATAATTTAATTTATTTATTTTTACTTTTACTTATATCATGTATTGTTTTTTTTTTAAATGAACGCAAATCACAATGTAGCCATATAAAAACTCTTAGTAGACTCAAGAAAAGTAATATTACATTACCCATTATGCAAATCATGTGCAAATAAGCAACGTAAATTTAAACATTTTCATTTTTCTAGATACATATTTTGATTTTCTTATCATAAAGTTTATATTCTGTAAATATAACATTCCACTTCACTTTTTAATATGGCACTTTTATTATTGTTTTCATGTACTTTTACAAAAAGAGTTAATTTTCACGAGAGAAACACATACTTTTTATTAAGTAAAATTTAAAATTCAAAAAGGAGAAAAGTGCATTAATTTTAAACTCTCTCATGCAGATTGAAAGTGTTCTTTTCACTTTTATATTTACCTGAAAAATAAAATTAATTTAAAATTTACTACTTTCATTTCGAATTTTTATTATTAATAGGGATCAAAATAATATGATTTGAAAAGGGATTGAGTCTGCAAATAAAAAGCAATTGTAAAGAATGAAAAAAAAATTATTATAAGTTGTTCCGGTGTGAAAATAAATATCTATCTTATATTTCTCGTTTTTTTTTTAACTTTAGCTTATAGATATCATATATTTAGCACAGTATTTATATATAACAAAGGTTCCTGTAAGCTATGATGTAATTAAACAATATGTGGTAACCTCTGGGTACCCCTTACATTCGAACCCTCATGTCTATCTGTAAACCATGCTAGATGTGTAGGAGGAACTAAATAATCCACAGACATTATTCCAATCTAATTTGATTTATTACTTCTTATTATAATTATGAAACAGACACAACACAATTCTAATTAAGGTATATAAACAATGGTAGAATGCAGAGGTGAGATACTCTAATGCGGGTATAATATTACAGAACCTCAACTGAATCTAAGACAGCTTAAATACGCTCATTTACAACTTCGTCGCACACTAATAATCAGCTTTTACTTAATCAAGTTTACGATACCTGAATCCTTAATGCTTCGGATTCTTCACGGGAAACTTCATGCACTTTCTTTAGCTTGATCAAATGACGAGGGCTCCACGCTCTGTAATCTTTAATTCCGCTGCTTTTCAATCGTCACTAACCACTTCTACTTGCACACATCAAACGTATCAACTTCAGCTTGTCAACAACTACGTGTCAACAGATCACTTGCTTTACTTTACTTCACTTAACTTGACCTCTTACTTCACTCTCTTTCAACTCGCGAAACCCGAATTTATATAATATTCCTCATTTACATTAATCACGTTTGGTTTCTCGATGAAGGTTGATTGAAATAAATATTTCGTTTTAAAGAAAAAAAGAAGAAATTAGTAGAAACGCGTATAGATCCGTCACAAATAGCTTGTATAAAAACAAATATGAAACATTGAAAACACACACTGAATTAAAAAAGTGTAAAAATATATATGGAGCATTTTAATCTGGAATTACTTATATATATTGGTAAGAATAGTTTGTGGTGTCAAACTCGCAGCCCACAACGAACATTTTTGCGGCCTGGCCAATAAATCGGCGCACAATAATATATAATAAAATAACAAACCACGCAGATAAAAATAAGATAGGAAGAATCTACTAAGCGTTTTTTTTTAATAATACCCTTTTTTTTGTATTGTTAAACAAAATGCGTACATTTATTTCTAACAGATTCATTATTTTTTTAACATTATAAAAACATGCAGCCCTCATTTTAATATAAAATAGAACTTGCGGTATCATATGAGTTTGACATGACAGGTGTAGAAGGTACAAGGTCTGTATTTAGTGTTTCTAATTGGAAAAAGAATTTCTTCTGGTGTCATTTTTTTTAAGAAAAATGCCTGACTTGTGAAAAATGCTTTTGAAATAGAAAATCATGCTGTGATAATTAAATAATCGAACAATAAATTTGTTTAAGTAACAAAAAGAAATAGCTTAGATTAGCAATCTGTTTTAGAAAAATAATTTTGAAATTAATGTGAATATGTATCCCATTTATTTTAAAATTCTGTAAAATATTTGTGCGAAAAATTATAGCTGAAGTAAAAAAAACAAACTGATTTCAACTTTCAAACTTGATTTAACATGAAGTCATTTTATAAAATATCATTGCATTAATAGAAATGTGATGTTCATAAATTGAAAATCAATTATTAAAATCTCATTTTGCATGGATTTTTTTTCTCTTTTTATTTATTTATTACGATATTTTGAATACCTATTAGAATAGAACATGCTCTTGAAGAATCATTTTTATCTATTTTGAGCAATAACTCAGTTTGTCAATTAATTTATTATTTCTGTTTATATTCTTATTGGTGTATATCTATAAATCAATTGTTTACTTTTTAGCACATTTTTCCCCTTTCAATTGAAGTCCTTTTACTTGCTTATCATAGAAAAATTAATGAGCTCACTCACACATAGAATGTATTATTTTCCTTAATCTCTCATTTTTCTTGTCCGGTACCTTTTGCCTTTTAATAGACATTTCAAACATACTCGGTAACATTTTCGTAATAATTTCATTTTTAGCTATTTTCTCTTTCTACTTTTTGAAGTTCTTTAAAACTTCTTTAAATTCTAGGCATTTGGGGATAAATTATGTTGTAAATTTGTCCTTATTTTAGCTTAAAAGAATTTTTAAATGCTTTTATATAGATTGCTTCCTACTTAAATGCCTTTATTTTTATATTTCGTTTATATGAGAACTTACTGTTTACGAAATAATCACCTTTATTTAAGAGCATATTCACACATTATTCCACAATTATTATATGAAACTCTGTAAAATTTGCTGCATGCATTTTCTTAGTTAAGTACTTCTTACACTTTTCGTTTAATGCATATATAAGGGAACACTTATATAAAAAAGGAATAAATCTTGTGTTTCAAACGTTTTCTCAATTTTGCAATAAGATATAAAATTGATTTTATAATTCTCTACAAAAACTTGATCAATAATAATTACATCAGACTTAATTACATTAAGGTATTTTTGGTTTATTAATCAAAACATGAATAATATTTCATATTATTCAGAATTTATTTGTATATTAAAAGTCAGAGTTTTTGTGCTATGTTTAACATACAATTCCTGTTATTTATATTTTTCAGTTTAGGCTTCTGCTTTCTTAAATTATTTTTATAATTGTAACTAGTTGAAATTACGAGGAAAAGTTCAAAAATTATTCCATTATTTACTTTTTCAAACTCATGCGATCGCCTAGTTTTAATTGCTGAACATGAATGATATCTGAAAGTTTGGATTTTAATTTTTTCACGTTTGTAATCAAGTTAAATATGACTTATTTCATTCAATATAATCAGAATTTTATTTAAATATTTACTTACACGAGATATTGCTTAAATTATTCCTATGCATTTGTCCCTGGTCTCAATCAGGTGATGTAGAATCTTCACATTTCATTGACTTCTCTACTCTACTTAAAATATTTAAGTATGACGTAAGCCAACGGTATCTGTCCTCCTTCAATGAATCTTAACCCTTTATCTACCGACGATACTTACAAGTACCACTAACTTTAAAATCATATAGAACAACCTTTTTAGGAATATTCTGACGGTAATTAGCAGGAATATTCTTTTAAATCCACTCTTTAAAGATATATGGCAGCACGGGTTCTATGATGAGTGTTTTAGCGGGAAAGACGAATAGTTTTATAGCAGAAATTGCGTTTTCAACTGAAATTTTGATCGGATTGCGAAGATTGTCATTTTTGTTCCGAAAAAATAGTTAGTGTCGAAAAGTAAGTATCTTATTTTTTTGTATGTTAATGAAGACCTTAGAAAACGATTCGACTATTTATTTTAAGTAAACAGTGTTTCTTATTAATTTTACAATTGAATATCTTTAATTAATTAATTAGCTCTAACGTATTAAATTTCCCAACGTTTAGTATCATGTTTATGTATATCCCTTAATTTTCAATGTAGTGATTCAAAACAAAATATTGCATGAAAAAACTGCAGTAAATCAAAATACGGTAGATAAAGGGTTAATATTACTGAACCTTCATGAAATCTTTTTGGGATAGAGTTAAAAGATCTGTTTGTTTTTCTTCCTCGTAATAAAAGAAAATTTACAGAAATAATAATGATAAATGCCATTAACTTATGCAAAGTACATATAGTATATTTTTTCAAATTGGTAAAACACTCAGAAGTTTGAGATTGATTAACACTCAACACAAATAAAGGTATATACATACTATCATTTTAAGAAAACCAATATTTCTGCTCTTATTTTGTTGAGTTTGTACAACGCAAAAAAGTTATGCCTGATATATTCTGAATGAATGGAAAAAAAAGTAACGCAAGTTGCTTACCATAATCTAATCAATCAAATCTTTCAATGTGAGAACAAATTAAATCATACATTATCAAGTTTTTTTTTTGTAGGTGTTGTCAAGAGTCTTGAATTTGTTTCTAACGGTTAAAAAAACCTTAGGCAGCTATGTGATGGGAATAAGTTCTTTATTGGATGATTAATCGAAGGAAACTGGTTTATTTATGAACGATACTAGAAAAAAAACCAGCAGATTCCAATGAAAGAAAACCTACAACAGAAATATATGCACTTGAGTAAATTTTTTTTTGTTTTTGAATAAACTAATCTTTGCTTTACAACTATCTTAATACGAATTGAAAATTAATGTATTGTAATAAAAATATAATGTAAATTCTACAGAATTTTTAAGCATTATACACGATACTTCATTTGAAAATGTCAGGAAATTGGACATATCTATATTACTTGATGTTTGTACATACTAACACTCTTCAAAATATATAAAGGACTGCTCTCTATTTTTATTTTTTTATTAATTTCTTGTTAATCCAGATCTTTTCGAAGAAAAATATGTTGCCTCAGAGGTTAGTTTACTAAAGATAAATGTGAATATTTCTCTCACCAAAAAATTCGTTTCATTTTGAGGGCATATCAGGTATTCGGCCCTTTTGTATTTTATTTGAAACCTAAGAAACCATTAAAAAAGAAATATTCATTCTCAAATAATTCAAACTGAGCCACGAATATTATCATAAAAGTATTTAAAATGCATAAAATTAATTTTGAATTTATATAAAGGAAACATATATTTCTCATAAATAGAAAAAGATGAAAATTATCAAAGAACATGAAAAATATATCAAATAAATACGAGAAAACAAAACAAACAACACATTATGAAGAATAAGGGAAAGGACTTATACCTACCTGAGTCTCAAGAACGAGGAGGGGAAGCAAAAATAAAACATCAAATACAAAGAAAACAATTTTTCCTTGTACTGATGACATCGCAAGCAATATTTTGATAGGATATGAAATTGAAACGTAGTATTCTGAAGTCTATTGCAAATTTCTACTTTTACACTGATTTATATTACTAATAATGGAATGTGTGTGCAGTTAAATTAATCAAGCAGTTTTGTCTAAAAACCCAATACAAATTTAGATTTACTATTTCATATGAAAAACTAATGAATTTGTTTTAACTTTTCTTACTAATTTTTATAAATATGAAGTATACATTTATTTTAGCCTGATATTTGTTACATGAAGAATACAAATATTTAATTACTAACCTCTTAAGTGGTCAGTTTTTTTGCCGAAATATTCCAAAAAAAGTACATTTTTATTGATTGTATTTAAGTACAATAATTTTTTTTTTAGCAAAATGCAAAATTGGAAAAATTTTATTTTAGTTTCAATTTTAAAGTTTTTATACTATTTTTCATTTTATAATTCTGGAACATAAAAAACCCACCCAAATGCTTACTTTTTATAAGTACACTCTGCATGCTATGAAGAATTCATATATTCTAAAAGAATTTCTCTCATATTTACAAAAAAAATTCATGTTCGTACCTCTTTTTCAAACGGTTGAGGATTGTGTGTGTGTGTGTGTGTGTGTGTGTGTGTGTGTGTGTGTGTGTGTGTGTGTGTGTGTGTGTGTGTGTGTGTGTGTGTGTGTGTGTGTGTGTGTGTGTGTGTGTGTGTGTGTGTGTGTGTGTGTGTGTGTGTGTGTGTGTGTGTGTGTGTGTGTGTGTGTGTGTGTGTGTGTGTGTGTGTGTGTGTGTGTGTGTGTGTGTGTGTGTGTGTGTGTGTGTGTGTGTGCGTACTCATGTCCAAAATAAAGGTCACAAACATGTTTTTTGCCATAACTTTAAAATACTTCCAGTTAAATTGATATAATTTTTGTATTTTATATATATTGAAGAACGGGCAGTACAATGTCAATCTTCACTTTAGAAAACGATGTTGTTCAGCGTTAATTTTTACAGAACTACTGGATTGAGACCGTTCAAGCATATGGAAATTTTGGCTCCAGTTTTGTGAAAATTGCATTAAAACAAACAAGTTTGCCTGTTTACACAGTGAGAATGACTTCTCATAATCGTTTAGATGATTCCTTGAGAAGTAGAGCTGGGGTTAACAGGCTGGAAACTGGCCAGTCTCAAGTGGGTGTATCTCGAGAGTTACGAGCGACCAGAAGGTGCTCTCCCGGTTAGGGAATCAACTCCAAACGAGGAGTACTGTTACCTGTATTGTCTGCCAAGATCACCACAGAGTATCAACATGTGCATAGGATTGCTGCTTTGCATTAAGCTCAAGACGACATAGGCAAACAACGACTTCTCAGTTTGTACGTGACTTTTCTGCTGTGTCTGGAGGAAGAATTTCCAGACAAACAGTCTATAGCCGTCTTACAGAGACTGACCTTTACGCTCGACGTCCAGTTTGGTGCGTCCCTTTGACTGCACCCAGCAGGAAAGACTGGATATTGTGAAGCTGAAAATATTGATTTTGGAAACCACAAGAATGGAGGGTGATCTTTTCAGTGATGAGTCGAAATGTACCAGATAAAGTTATTCTCGTCAAGTCTTCACCTGGAGAGAAATAGGAGCTCTCTGACATTCTTCCTATGTAACAAAAATTGACAGATTCGATGGCAAGGGAATTATTGTGTATGTTCTTGTTATTTTTATGGACGATAATGCGTGGCCACACAGAACTCATATTGTTTCGAATTTCATGAAGGAGCGGATATTCACGATATAGATTGACCCTCGAGGTTATCGAATATGTCCAGGATGGTCTAGGAAAAGCCATTTCTCGTCGTAGTTCCCCGCCTAGGACAGCCTAGAAATTAAAAGACCCTTTTTGGGGGGGAAATGGGCTTTGTTGCCAGAAATACTTATTGATGCTCTCATAAACAGTATGGAAGTTCGTTGTGAGGCTTGCATAGCAGTTCACAGTGGTAACACTCTATATTAGACAGATTTTTCTCAAGGTAAATGCTTTATCTCTGATTCATGATTTCACACTATTTGATATGGCTTGTATCTTATTTCACAATTACAATCTTTGTCATATTGTTGCTATATTCTTTCTGACATTGGAGAATGTCTCTGTGCCAAATTTCGTTGTAACGTAGTAAATATTTCATACGTTTTCACAGATTTTATGCTTGTGACCTTAATTTTAGACATGCGTATATACATACACAATCAATTTGAAGCATGGTGCAATACTGAGTCTTACACTGCAATGGAGACAGAGATAATATCGGATTTTTTGGGTTATCTTTCCATTTTCATTTCTTCTCAAACCACAAATTGTATATTGCCTTGCCAATCCCTGTTCTTTATCGAAGATTTTCAAGAATTTAAATTCCTGCCTTCAGTGAAAAATTTCCTCCTTCACCACAAAGAAAATCCCAAATAAGAAGTACTTCAGTACCATAGACAAACTTCATCTCTTAAAAACACACTAGCACCAATAATCTCACTATAACAATTAAAAATATGTGCAAATCAGTGATAGAAAAAAGAAAACATCAGTGCCCGTACAGCTTACGGGCAAAGTGGTAGTGACCAGCTTTCGTTAGCCCGAACAACTTACGGACAAACTGGTTAAGTGGTTAAGCTGAATTTTTTAATCAATTTAATAGTACTGATCTGCATGTTAAGTATGTAATTCTTCCATTAAAAAATGAACTTATGTGATAATATGTATGGTTACCGTGATAGAATTAAGTTACAGCGAATCAAAATAAAAGGACGTACAAGAAGAAAAATATTAATTTATTTACTTAAAACTGAAATTTTTAACACGATGTTCATTATTGAGTAAAAAGGAGATAAATGCATCAAGACATCCACGCGTTAATTCTACATATCGACAAATTCAAATATTTAAGTAGTACTTCATAATATTTATCCCATGAAATGATTAATAATGAATTCAAATATATTCATTTAATGATTACACAATTCCCACATCGTTGCAAACGTGTATGCCTTAATTGATTAGCGATCAAAATTATTGATTGTCACAGAGGGCAAAAGCTGCTCTATCCCATTAATGATCAGGGATAACTCTCCCAATCTTTTAAACAAAGACTTACACCAGTTCTCTTTAAATGTTATTTTCAAATGAAACCTTTACTGAAATTTCCTTTAAAATATGTTCATTTACATTTTTCTAGCTTTCATATGTAATTGATAACCCTCCAAACCAAATCCTTGCAACTGACAATAACTGCGAAATTTTTTAACAGGCCAGCTTAGTCAAACAGGCCAGCTTAGTCTTGTTCAGATACCTAAAATACAGAACAAAATTGTATTTAAAACCAAAGGAAAGAGTTAATTTTTCCTCACAACAGGGTCTTGTCGCTAAATTACCCGAATAAATACGACGCGAAGTCAACTCGTTAACTTCTTCTGCTTGAATCCTGGAAGTTGACTCGAGAATAGTACTTAATTTGAAGATCGTGGAAGGGTAAGTAACTTTTCGCCAACATTATTGTAATGAGAAAGAAAACGTTAAGTAAATAAATTATCTTTCGAGAAAAAAGAAAACTAAGGAGCATACAGCCCAAGATAGAAACATCTTTGGCGTTTATAACACATTTGTTATCTCGGATGAGAAGAAACGAATCTATTAATCTCCGTGAAAAATCTCAAATTAGCTTATGTCCCAAAATAATTTATTTAAAATTCCAGTGACATAATTTCTAGAAGAAATATTTTTGATAAATGTAATAAATGTTTCATAGAGAATTATTATTCTTTTTCGAAACGTGATGATTTCTTAGTTCGTTTTGGTAGCTTTCGGGTAAAATTATTTTTAAAGAATAATTATTAACCAATATTATTTTTACCAATTTATTAACAAAATCCAATAATAAAATTTAAAAAACTAAACTTTGGGAAAGGAAAATATTTATCGTTTGCAATGCTTAATTTATATGTACTAGTGTTTAAACTTAAAAGTATTTTCACTTTTGACTGATTATTGATAAAATTAGTGGAAAGATTTTAGGGAAATTATGTATACGGTAAAAGAGACAAATATTGAACAAAAAAAACATAAACCAATTGCAGTACTTGAACATTTTTGCACATGACTCATCAACGCCGGGGTCTTGAAGTAGTTTGGAGTCAAAAATAGATTATAAAAGATATGGCTCCCTCTTACAATATAATACAACTCTCACAAAGTGAGACTCTAAATTGAGCATTTTTTAATCATTTTTGATAGCTGGTTTCCTTGCCCCATCAAAAAAATTTTCAAGCTAGGGAGGAATCTGAAAAATGAAAGACGAGCTTCAATAAACCTCCCCAAAGAATCCTAAATATATTCCACAGGGCTTGAGTCTGAAAATCTTGCTAGCCAATCCATTAAGCGAATATAATCGTTTTTCAAAAATTCAACCCATGTGGATGCACGTTGTTGCCCATTAAAATAAAATCAGAGGTAACTACTGAACGAGGATGAGCATAAGACTCCAAAATTTCATCCCTATATTTCAAAGTAATCACAGGATATCTGCTAAAGATATGAAGGCATGTGCGTCTCCCCAGCAAGTTGACTCTCCAAATCCTCAAACATTCCTTACCAGGTAAGTAGGTAAGAAAAGCCGGTTCTGCGGTAAAGGCGCAGGCACAGGCGCAGGCGAAGGCACAGGCGCTAGTAGGTAAGAAAAGCCGGTTCTGCGGTAAAGGCGCAGGCACAGGCGAAGGCACAGGCGCTAGTAGGTAAGAAAAGCCGGTTCTGCGGTAAAGGCGCAGGCACAGGCGCAGGCGAAGGCACAGGCGCAGGCGAAGGCACAGGCGCAGAGTTGAGTTGTTTTCCTCCTGTGGAGGCGCAGGCGCGGAGTTGTTTCCCTTCTGTGGATGCTGCGTGGAGTTGAGTTGTTTCCCTCCTGCTATGGTTTTGGTTTTCGAGTTGATGGGGGGAGTTGAGTTGTTTTCACCTGCTGTTGAGTTGTTTCCCTCCTGCTGCTAAGTTGAGTTGTTTTTTAAATGTGTAAAAAAAAGTTTATTGAAATGTTTAAAGTGCTCATGGCGCCACCTATTGGTTAAACTATACACTAATTATTAGATTTTAAAATGATTGAAAAAATAACGCTCAAATAAAAAAAATAATAATAAATCCAGATTCAAACTCACAGCCCCAGAACAAAATGTCTCCATAGGACAATAGTTTTTCAGTTACGCTAACCATTGTCCTATGAAGGCATGCAGACCTGAAGAAAACTTAGGTTTATAATCTCATGAATTTAATTTTGCAGGCGAAGCAGATGGCGACATTTTCTTAATTAAAATGAAATAAAAAAAAATATTTCACTTATATTATTTTAATAATTTGTAAATTTTAATGCGGTATAATGATTACACATACACAGTAAAAATGTGACGTAGAATACTCGTAATCAGCGTGTGAACGGTTTACGATTGAACTTGTCTTAGCTTGTCTGATCTTGATTCTACAAGACGGCGACTGAATTCTACGTCAGAAATTATCTCAATGCTTAGAGCGGATGGATACATTGTTGGCTTTAAAAAAAGTTTATTTTTATAAATCTGAAGCAAAAAGAATAATTTTTTTTTTTATAAATATGGTTATATTGTTAATTTTATTCATACTGCTTTCTAGTTTAATTTATGTTGAAATAGTTTCATTTTAAAAGATAAATATCAGTATACATCTTTCAAACAAATTATCTTAGTATGTTAAGCATAAGTGATATTTTAAATATATTTTGTATAAAAGAAAGGAAAAATTTATGTTTATGTGCTTAAAGCAAACTCTTTGCCTTTTCCAAAGAGTATAAATTGTATAACTATTCATTGCAATAACCATTTAGTTAAAATATTTTTTAATTGAATAGAAATAAAAAAAAATATTTATTATACATTGTTTTAATAACAAATTGTAAATTTTAATTCGGTATAATGATTACACATACACAGCAAAGATACAAAGTAAATTGTTTATTCAGAAATCAACATCTTGTATTGCGTTTTACATTACAATTGTATATATATATATATATATATATACATTACAGGAGAACAACAAATTATAAAATTGATTTCAGTATAAGGATTACACAAAAAGATACAAAGTAAGTTGTTTATTTACAAAAGCAGCATTCCATTTCACATTACAATCTTTTATTTACATTACAAAAATCACATTATTGTGTCATCATTGGATTTTATGTCTTACTGCTCATCGAATAGGTCTAAATTCATCAATGACCAATGTCCATGGGCAAGCGTAGTAATGCCATCATCATTAATAAACCTTTTGTCATCTTTATAGGACAGAGCAAGTTTGTTTTGCTTTATGGAGTGTATTGAATGAAATTTGGATCTAATTAAGTTCATGTCAACATATTTTAATTTTTGATTAAAAAGACAGGCTTTGTAGTCCTCAAATGTTATTTTATTTTTTATAGTTTGTTTTTTAATTCCTTTTAACCGCTTTTCAATCTTATGGTTTGTTTTGTAGGCATACATTTTCGATTTTAATCCTACATATTCTGTCATAATATTTCCCTTGTTTTCATCCTTCATTTTCCCGATGACTTTTTTGTTCACTAGAGGTAAATTGTAAATGTTGTTTTTATCATAATCTGAAGTATCATATAAGTTAATATCATTTTTCATGTCACTGTAAAAATCATCAGTTTTTATTTCATAGATAAAGGAATCGGTGTCTGTATACATGAGCCTTACTTTCGAGTCGTAACGGTGCTTCATGTACTCATAGTGAAAAGAATACATTAGAACTTTTGATAAGTCTAAAATTACCATTCCTACCTGTATTGGTTTCAAAAATTTGATTTGGGTTTTTTTTAGATGGACGGCCATTAAGTTTTCAGAAAATATTGTGCGTCGATTAAAATTTGATTTCGCTATTAACTTTCGAGCCTGCTCTTCTGTTGAGCATAAACGTATATCTACTCTTCTTCTTACATTTTCCATCGTTTTCCCGAATATGCTGTTATTCATTAGTTTGTAATAATCCTTCTGAAAGTCATTTACAGCTTTAGTTCTTAATTTAGTATTATAATCTATGTAATTTTTAAGCCAAGGAGATTGAAAAAATTTTAAAACTCGATGAGTTTTTTTCAAGACTAACCCTAATTTTAAATATAGCTTTAAATTAGAATAATGGAGAACATATTTTGTTTTGGATTCCAAAGTAGTTAAAAGTCTAGGTTCTTTACAATTAGGTGGGGGCTTATTTTCAGGGGCAAGGGGAAAGTCTGAATGTTTGTCATGCAAATCGGAGGGATATTCAAGATCTACTTCCAAGATGTAACCTACATCGGATTCATCTGATAAATTTAAAATATCCTGTTCGGTTAAATTTTTATCACTCCAAACAAAATCTTTTAAGGGTAGATATTTACTCATTGCATAACCGTACAAATTATTTGCGTCAAGGTACATTAAATATTTTATCTCATCATCTGGGTTAAAATTAGACATATATTTGTTGTTAGCTATAGCATAACGATTGCAGCACTGACTTATACCTCCTCTTACACCCTTTTCTATAAAAAGAAGCATGTCGTAATCAGTGAACAGTTCGATAGCTACTTTAGTATGTAATAACATAGCATCCCATGATAAAGCTGGGGTGGTAAAATACCAACAGGGGTCAAGTTTATAAGTTTGCATGCATATTTTCCGAAAGTTTTCAAAGAGATCTGTTAACAATAGGACATCTGTTTTTACATATAGATCACAGTATTCACCAAGATTATTTAAATGAAATTCATTAAATACTTTACATGCATGATTATAATCCTCTACACTTATAGGCTCCTCATTTAGTTTATTGTAAAATTTGCTAATAGGTGGTAAACAAGAATCTTTACACTTTTCAAAACTATCAAAATAATCATACGGAAAAACTCCTTTTCTTAAAAGTAAATCTATTTTTTCTGAATCAAAATAATGTTTCATATATTTAAATTCATCTTTTTTTAGTGTTTTTATCAAATTTTCCAAACTAGAAGACATGAATTTGAAAGAATCTAAAAACCTTAACTGAAAATCATTTGAAATATTTTTACTGAAGGAAATATATTTTTCTTCGGTGTTCGGAATTAAATTAATTTGTTTTTTATCGTATCCTAACTCCTTAATAAAAATATGGGCGTCATACCCAGAAAGATTATGGAAGAAAACAGGCAAAAATTTAGGGGTTTTCATTGCTAAATTACAACTATTACAACAAGGGCCATTAAATTTTTGAGTCACATGGTTATGATCCCTAACCTTGATATTGTTTTCGCGAAAGGTTTGATCACAAACATAACAATTTTTAGCATTATCATACAATTGCTTTTCTGATTCAGTAAGAGGTAATAATGGTTTTAGTTTTTTATAAATATTATCCATTTCTATTGCATCTTTTTCTAACTTTTCAATAAAAATTTTTGGGGCATCAATACCTCTATATACTACTGGATCTTTATAATACCCCCCTTGATAACTGATAAAATAACAAAAACCTATCGGGACATGTTTTTCATAAATATTAGTAAATGAAAAGTTTGGATTAGGACCACAAGTATCAGTTTTCCTAGTTACACACTCGAAATCCGCATATACAACAAAGGGTATTTTTAAACAATGTTGAAAATTTTTAAATTTTAAAAACTTACTAGTTTCTGACGGCATTACTACTCTTGCAGGACTTTTATGTATACACATCTCATTGTGCTGAAGAAGTTTGTATTCTGTTTGCAAAGCACTTAAACATCTTTTACATATAAATGTTTTATGATGATGTTTTGAGAGTTGTTTGGAAACAAGTCGAGATAAGCTTTTAATGAAACAATAATGTCCAAACTCTCCATTTTTTACGTAAAGCAAATCTATATGTTTATCACACACTATATCACTGATGAGGAGAGGAAATATTTTTAAATCTTCTTCAAAAGAATAAATATTTATTCCTATATCGTTCATTTTTGAAAATTTTTTCACCTCGTTAAGCGGTGTTGGAAAGGATATTCCATCAAAGTTCAACTTATTTATGTGGGGGACATAACTTGACGTTTTGTTGAGGTTGCTGGTGTTGGGGTAAAGAGCTGCGAGAATAGACCACATGAAGCACTGAGAGTCCTCATTATTGATGACATTGATGATTGCCTTAGTTTCAGCGATCTGCTTCGGCACCTCGATGAAGGATGATGAACCTCTGAATGGAGAATAACGGTTTGTGCGGACTTCGAGTCTTAAGATTTCGTCCAGTGTCCAGCCCGAGTCTTTACCCTCGAAATCCTCACTTTCTTTCACTATTTTCTCAGACATGTTGTCATAAAGGCTGGCGAGATTAGTTCCTTGTAATACTTCATTATTCGGCGTTTTAAATTCAACGTTTTTTATCATTTTTCCGGCATCTGTCGCTTTCGAGTAAATGCAATGAACCCATTTACTCACTTTCAAGGATTTGTAAGTTTTGAGTTCATTGTGAAAAATTAAGAGTGTCTCTTCTTTTCTCAAGAGTAGAAACTCTTTTATCCCCAGTGAACTATCGTTATTATGGAGATCAAATGTTTTATAAGCTTTTTGAAAAGCACTCTCTCTTTCTTTTGGTGGTAAGGAGATATTTTCAGGAACGGCCGTAAAGGTTTCAGGAACTGCATCAGAATGTTCTGGGGAAGTCGTAGAGTTTTCAGGAACAGCCGTAGAGTTTTCAGCAGATGTGGACAACTGTGTTTTCTTTTTCCTATTTGAAACAGACAAATCCACTCTCTTTCTTTTTCCCGCTTCATTCTCCAACTTTCTTTCGCAGCTTTTATTTTTCAAATGATTCAATAAGTTGTCTTTACGGGTAAAGGATGTATCACAAAACTCACATACAATTTTCTCTGTTGAATGCACAGAGTCAATGTGTCGTTTTAAATCACTTTGCCGAACGAAGTTTTTTCCACAAATATTGCAAGTAGACATAATGAAGCCGTAGAAATTTTAGAACGTTGCTACTCACTACTAAATCTTCAAACAAATTTTGTGTTCTGCTACACTGTGACGATCAGGCACTGTACATATATTCGACGGAGCGAATGGGCTATTTGAAACATGTTATCAACGCGGTCTCCTTTTAAACTCCTGGGGGTGGATAGTACACGCCCCTCATCACTTCTCATTGGTTGGCGCAGTGGAAATCTGCACACGTCACGCTCCGACCCCTTACCACCCGCCGTTTTCCGAGGCGTCAGTCTACAAAGTCAGACAGGGTATGTGAATAGATCAGCAGGGGGGTTTCGTCCTGCCCATTCAAACCACAGACCCACTGACGTCGAGACGAAACAATGAAAACCACGTGTTTTGCCTCCAAGCTGCTCTAATCCATCAAACTAGACATAAATAGGGGATCAATGCTACCTTGTTACAATACTATGAGAAAATACTGTACTGAATGGTCTCACTTTTATCTGATAATGAATCAAAACTTGAAAATGCAGGATACAACATAATATGATTATGGGCAGGGATAAGAATTTATGAATTTTCTTTTTGTTATCACGCAAAATAAAATTTATAGAATTAACTGTCTCGTAGTATAAATAGCAGCAGCATTGATAAAAATTATTAGTTTAATCATGGATTCTCTCAAATTGGTTCATCCATTTACTTTAATCTTGGCTGGACCATCTGGTAGCGGTAAAAGTCAGTTCGTTAAAAAATTAATTGAAAATAAAATGATTAAACCTTTTCCTAAAAAAATAGTTTGGTGTTATGGGGTTTATCAAAAGTTATATGAAGAAATGTCGAATATTTCCTTTCATGAAGGTATTCCATCTAATGTGCACCAGTATTCGGATGCGTTAATTGTTATAGATGATCTTATGGGCGAGTTAGGGAATGATCCCCAATTAACAAAATTATTTGTAAAATATTCACATCACAGAAATTTGAGTATAATTTTTGTGGTACAGAATATTTTTCATAAAGGGAAAGAAATTAGAGAAATTTCCTTAAACGCTCATTATCTTGTATTATTTAAGAATCGAAGAGATCAATCCCAAATTACACATTTAGGGCGCCAATTATATCCTCGTAAAGTGAAATTTTTTCAAGAATGTTACACAGATACCACATCAAAGCCGTACGGATACTTACTTATTGATTTAAAACCTGAAACTGATGAATCCTTGCGTGTGCGCACAGGTATGTTTCCTGGAGATGTTTTTTATGTATATCAACCTCGATAACCCATTACTTTGAAACAAATAAATAGATTCAAATTGTTAGATGAATATTCATTAGTTCGCAAGATGCCAGTGTGTTCTGAACAAACTTTAGAGCTCTTAAAATTAATTTCTAAAACAAAAAACTCAAAATCTATTTTGAAAAAGTGTTCAAAGAAAGAAGTAAAAACTTTGTGTGAGTGCGTGCTGAATGTTTTATGTGGTAACATATCGTTGACTAAAATTAAAAAAAATCGCTTATCTCCCTATAAAGAAAGCTTAAGAAAGCTTTCTAACAAAAAACACCTCTTTACGAGAAAAAGAAAATTTTAATTCAAAAAGGAGAAGGATTCCTATCTATTTTATTACCAGCAGCTATTTCCGTTATCAGCTCTTTAATTCAAAATGGAATTTAGCAAAAAATTTGTACTGGTACCCGAAGAAAGAGCTCAAGTAGCGGAACACTTATCGGAACTTGATCAACGTATGAAAAACATTCTCCATAATAAGGATTTAACTGAAGAAGAAAAAGCAATACTCTATCTACAAGTTTTACAAAAATATACACATTTTTCTGTTGAAAATCGAAAAGAGTCGAATCAAT